>CAKJTW010000127.1:1800000-2150333 GCA_917880005.1 Nanger dama
TTCCAGTCCTATGGCCACTGCTGAGTTTTCAAATTTGCTGGCATATTCAGTGCAGCACTTTCACAACATCATCTTTCAGGATTTGAAATAGCTCAACTGGAATTCCATCACCTCCACTAGCTTTCTTTGTAATTATGCTTCCTAAGGCCCGCTTGACTTCACATTCCAGGATGTCTGGCTCTAGGTGAGTGATCACACCATTGTGATTATCTTGGTCATGAAGATCTTCTTTGTACAGTTCTTCTGTGTATTCTTGCCACCTCTTCTTAATATCTTCTACTTCTGTTAGGTCCATGCCATTTCTGTCCTTTATCGAGCCCATCTTTGCATGAAATGTTCCCTTGATACATACATAGAAAATCCTAAAGATAGTATCAGAAAATTACTAGAGCTAATCAGTGAATTTAGCAAAGTTGCAGGATACACAATCAATACACAGAAATCACTTGCATTTCTATATACTAAAAATGAAAAACCAGAAAGAGAAATTAAGGAATCAATCTCATTCACCATTGCACCAAAAATAATTAATCATCTAAGAATAAACGCTGGTTTTAGAAAAGGCAGAGGAACCAGAGATCAAATTGCCAACATCTGCTCGACCATCAAAAAAGCAAGAGAGTTCCAGAAAAACATCTATTTCTGCTTTATTGACTATGCCAAAGCCTTTGACTGTGTGGATCACAATAAACTGTGGAAAATTCTGAAAGAGATGGGAATACCAGACCACCTGACCTCCCTCTTGAGAAATCTGTATGCAGGTCAGGAAGCAACAGTTAGAACTGGACATGGAACAACAGACTGGTTCCAAATAGGAAAAGGAGTACATCAAGGCTGTATGTTGTCACCCTGCTTATTTAACTTATTTGCAGAGTATATCATGAGAAATGCTGGGCTGGAAGAAGCACAAGCTGGAATCAAGATTTCTGGGAGAAATATCAATAACCTCAGATATGCAGATGACACCACCCTTATGGCAGAAAGAGAAGAGGAACTAAAGAGCCTCTTGATGAAAGTGAAAGAAGAGAGTGAAAAAGTTGGCTTAAAGCTCAACAATCAGAAAACAAAAATCAAGGCATCTGGTCCCATCGTTTCATGGGAAATAGATCGGGAAACAGTGGAAACAGTGTCAAGCTTTTTTTGGGGGCTCCCAAATCACTGCAGATAGTAATTGCAGCCACGAAATTAAAAGATGCTTACTCCTTGGAAGGAAAGTTATGACCAACCTGGATAGCATATTCAAAAGCAGAGACATTACTTTGTTAACAATGGTCTGTCTAGTCAAGGCTATGGTTTTTCCAGTAGTCATGTATGGATGTAAGAGCTGGACTGTGAAGAAAGCTGAGCACTGAAGAATTGATGCTTTTGAACTGTGGTGTTGGAGAAGACTCTTGAGAGTCCCTTGGACTGCAAGGAGATCCAACCAGTCCATTCTAAAGGAGACCAGTCTTGGGTGTTCTTTGGAAGGAATGATGCTAAAGCTGAAACTCCAGTACTTTGGCCACTTCATGCGAAGAGTTGACTCACTGGAAAAGACTCTGATGTTGGGAGGGACTGGGGCAGGAGGAGAAGGGGACAACAGAGAATGAGATGGCTGGATGGCATCTCCAACTTGATGAACATGAGTCTGAGTGAACTCTGGGAGTTGGCGATGGACAAGGAGGCCTGGCATGCTGCAATTCATGAGGTCTCAAAGAGTTGGACATGACTGAGTCACTGAACTGAACTGAATGTGACATAGAGTCTACTCCAATGATACATGACAAGCAAAATCATGGTAATATTTCTTTAGTTCATTTCCAACATAATAGAGATTAAATTGCCAACATTCATTGGATCATAGACAGTACAAAGGAATTCCAGAAAAACATCTACTTCTGCTTCACTGACTGCACCAAAGCTTTTGATTGTGTGGATCACAAACTGTGAAAAATCCTTAAAGAGATGAGAATATCAGACCACCTTACCTGCCTCCTGAGAAACCTGTATGCAGGTCAAGAAGCAACAATTAGAACCAAACATGGAACAATGGACTGGTTCCAAATTGTGAAAGGAATACATCAATACTGTCACTCTGTTCAGAACAGGCATATCCATATAGACAGAAAGCTGAATGATTGTGAGCCTTTCCTCAGAGCTGGCGCTGTGGATGTGGCAAGGCTGTCCTAAGGGAGTAAGTAGACCACCTGGCTTCCTGAATCCTTCCACCCCAGGAAGGACTCTGGTTGAGCTACTGAGTCAACACTCTAGAGGACACTGTTTCATGCTGATCAACAAATCTCCAGGCTTCATGACCTTGATGTGTCAAAATGAAAGAACAAAATGAATCAAATGAAATGAAACATGATGGTGTTTGAATAAAGTAAGACATAGAATTAACTTGGGCTTCTCTGGTGGCTCAGATGGTAAAGAACCTGCCTGCAATGTGGGAGACCCAGATTTGTTCCCTGGATTGGGAAGGCATCTTCCCCAGGTTTGATCCCTGGAGGAGAAAATGGCAACCCACTCCAGTATTCTTGTCTTCTGGAGAATCCCAGGGACAGAGGAGCCTGGTGTGCTACAGCCCACGGGGTCACAAAGAGTCCAACACAAGAGAGCAACTAATGCTAGCTATGGTACTAGAATTGACTTGAAATTTATCCAAAGCCCTTGAATTGATAAGTTGCACTTATTACAAAGGTTAACATGTGCAACATTGTCTTCAATCATTTCCTTAATGTCACCTTAATATTAGTAAATAGGAATGAAATTCCTAGTAAATATCTGGTACATACTGCATGCCAGCCAAATTATTTAGTCTTCCTGAGCCTTATTGCCTAATTCCAACTTAAACTGAAGAAAGTAAGGAAAACCACCAGACCATTCTGGTATGATCTAAATCAAATCCTTTATGGCTATACAGTGGAAGTGACAAATAGATTCAAAGGGTTTCATCTGATAGACAGAGTACCTGAAGAACTATGGATGGAAGCTCGTGACATTGTACAGGAGGCAGGGATCAAGAACATTCTCAAGAAAAAGAAATGCAAAAAAGCAATATGGTTGTCTGAGGAGGTCTTCCAAATAGCTAAGAAAACAAGAGAAGTGAAAGACAAAGGAGAAACGGAAAGATACACCCATTTGAATGCAAAGATCCAAAGAATAGCAAGGAGAGATATGAAAGCTTTCCTCAGTGATCAATGCAAAGAAATAGAGGAAAACAATAGAATGGGAAAGACTAGAGATCTCTTCAAGAAAATCAGAGATACCAAGGGAACGTTACATGCAAAGATGGGCTCAATAAAGGACAGAAATGGTATGGACATAACAGAAGCAGAAGATATTAAGAAGAGGTGGCAAGAATACACAGAACTACAAAAAAGATCTTCATGACCAAGGCAGTCACGATGGTATGATCACTCACCTAGGGCCAGATATCCTGGAATGCAAAGTCAAGTGGGCCTTAGGAAGCATCACTATGAACAAAGCTAGTGGAGGGGATTTCCAGTTGAGCTATTTCAAATCCTGAAAGATGATGCTGTGAAAGTGCTACACTCAATATGCCAGCAAATTTGGGAAATTCAGCAGTGGCCACAGGACTGGAAAAGGTCAGTTTTCATTCCAATTCCAAAGAAAGGCAATGCCAAAGAATATTCAAACTACCACACAATAGCCAGGCCTCAACAGTATGTGAACCATTAACTTCCAGATGTTCAAGGTGGATTTAGAAAAGGCAGAGAAACCAGAGATCAAATTGCCAATATCTGCTGGATCATGGAAAAACCAAGAGAGTTCCAGAAAAACATCTACTTTTGCTTTATTGATTAGGCCAAAGCCTTTGTGTGGATCACAACAAACTGCGGGAAAATTCTCCAAGAGATGAGATGCCAGACCACCTTATCTGTCTCCTGAGAAATCTACATGCAGTTAAATAAGCAACAGTTAGAACTGGACGTGCAGCAACATTGTCACCCTGTTTATTTAACTTATACACAGAGTACATCATGTGAAATGCCAGGCTGGATGAAGCACAAGCTCGAATCAAGACTGCCAGGAGAAATATCAATAACCTCAGATATGAAGATGAGGTTATGGTACAAAGTGAGGAAGAACTAAGGAGCCTCTTGATGAAAATGCAAGAGGTGACTGAAAAGGTTGGCTTAAAACTCAACATTCAGAAAACTAAGATCATGGCATCTGGTCCCATCACTTCATAGTAAATAGATGGGGAAACAATGGAAACAGTGAAAGACTTTATTTTGGGGGCTCCAAAATCACTGCAGATGGTGATTGCAGCCATGAAATTAAAAGATGCTTGCTTCTTGGAAGAAAAGTTATGACCAAACTAGACAGCACATTAAAAAGTAGAGACATAGCTTTACCAACAAAGGTCCGTCTAGTCAAAGCTATGGTTTTTCCAGTAGTCATATATGGATGTGAGAGTTGGACTATAAAGAAAGCTGAGTGCCAAAGAATTGATGCTTTTGAAATGTGGCATTAGAGAAGACTCTTGAGAGCCCCTTGGACTGCAAGGAGATCCAACCAGTTTATCCTAAAGGAAATTAGTCTTAAATATTCATTGGAAGGACTGATGCTGAAGCTGAAGCTCCAATACTTTGGCCACCTGATGTGAAGAGCTGACTCATTGAAAAATACCCTGATGCTGGGAAAGACTGAAGGCAGGAGGAGAAGGGGATGACAGAGGATGAGATGGTTGGATAGCATCACTGACACAATGGACATGAGTTTGAGTAGGCTCCGGCAGTTCGTGATGGACAGGGAAGCTTGGCATGCTACCATCCATGGGGTTGCAAAGGGTTGGACATGACTGAGTAACTGAACTGAACTGACTGAGCCTATTGAATTAGTTTCCTCTTTCTATTAAATAGTCCTAGTTGTTTATTTGGGAGAAGGCAATGGCAACCCACGCCAGTACTCTTGCCTGGAAAATCCCATGGACAGAGGAGCCAGGTAGGCTGCAGTCCATGGGGTCACGAAGAGTCAGACATGACTGAGCGACTTTCACTTTTCACTTTCATGCATTGGAGAAGGAAATGGCAACTCACTCCAGTGTTCTTGCCTGTAGAATCCCAGAGACGGCAGAGCCTGGTAGTCTGCCGTCTATGGGGTTGCACTGAGTCGGACACGACTGAAGTGACTTACCAGCAGCAGCAGCGGTTGTTTATTCACTTTAGTAAGCTATCTTCAAATTCTAAATAATATTGCAATAAGAATTGTGTATGTAATCTTGTGTCAATATTGCATATTTGGCAGTGAGACAGAGAAAATGATTCATTCTACAAGCATATTCTGAGTTTAGTTGGGTGTCTGCCTGATGCTACCACACTGTTGGCACATAATATGTAAAGTGCTTTTCTCCCATCTTTTCATGCCACCAAATTTAGCCCTTTCACAAATAATAGTTGCACTGTCTGCTGATTTATTTTTGTGTGGATAAAAGAAAATATTTTTTATTTTATTTCCTGAGGCTTGAATGTTGCCACACCAGGCACCCCTTGTAAAAGTGCATTCTGGACTCTGAGAAGTCAGTTG
This sequence comes from Nanger dama, assembly GCA_917880005.1. Taxonomy (NCBI): domain Eukaryota; kingdom Metazoa; phylum Chordata; class Mammalia; order Artiodactyla; family Bovidae; genus Nanger; species Nanger dama. The sequence goes on from CAKJTW010000127.1 coordinate 1,805,533, forward strand.
ACTGGGATTTTGGAGGAAGCTGCGTGTGCCATCGTGTAGAGGAACAAGCAGCCGGGAAATTGCAAGTCTTGCCAACTGTGGGCTCTACCGCACCAGGATGCAAAAATAAAAATTAAAAAGGCCAGTCCAGGCCCCTGTGATTTCCTTTTCTCTGGGTCCAGCACTTTGGACTCCAGTCAAGGCCAGCAGCTGGCACCCCAGACAAGTCTTAGTAGGTCAGGTTAGAAGCCTAGCCATTCCCACTCAGCCCTTCATTTGTACCCGCCACACACAAGGGGCCATTTGAATGAGCACTTAGGAACCAGAGCTCTGCCCATTCTTCGTTTTGGGCAAGATGCATCTTTGTTCCTCAAGAAACAATGGCTGTGCTCCTTTTCCTCTCGGTTGAACGTTTGGCAACCTAAAAGAGTGAGGCATCTGCCTCTGTGGTCTCAATTTCCCACTGAACACACTGTGTTCCCACTGCAGCATCAGGTCTGCAGATACATCTGAAACGCACTCATAGCTCCTGAATGAATAACTGTGATATTCATAGCTGGTGTGTGCATTCCCCACTCGCCAAGTGCCCTTGGGGGCTGATAAGCATGGGGCCATCATAGGGGGCTGCAGGGCTAGAAGCAGAAATTCTGATTAGCAGACAGTCCACAGCTGCCACTCCAAACAGATTTTCCTCTCCACCCACCTGGATAATGGGAACATTGACTGTGGAGGAAATACCTGCTGGGCTCCAGGATGAATCAGGACTGTGCAGTGTTGGTGGTATAAAGTCAGGTACGGTGTGATCCCAGTCCTTGAGGGATTTCAACTTAGTGGGGACTTCTGTGACATCCACTTGGTATTTGAAGAAGAGTATCCTGTGCTCTTGACACGTGCCAGGTCTCGGACACGCCATCTAGCCCTTGTTCCTGCTCTGTCACACTCACATCCTATGCTTTAGAGCCTGCCAGCTCTCTCTTCAGTATATATTCAGGATCCACTCTTTCTCATCACCACCACCACCACCAGCACCACCACCAGCACTTCCATCAAGACTTTGTCTCCTCTGTCAGTTATTCAGAGCACGCACCTCTCCCTGCCACTGGTGGCCTCATCGTCCACACCACAGCCCAGAGTGGTTCTTTCAGATGTGATTCAGTGACGAGACAGCCATGTCCAGAACACTTCAAAGGCTTCCAGGTATTTGAAAAGGAAAAGCCTTATCTCCTCAGTGGCACACGAGGCCTCAGGAGGTGGAAGTCATAGCCATCTCTCCCAGAACATTCCCTATGGTTCTCATCTCCCTCCCCTCCACTGCCTGCCTTCCTCCTGTCCTTCAACTTGACCTTGGCAGGAGAGCTCTCAGCTCAGGGCCTCTGTGCTTACTTGTTCCAGGAACTTTCTTCCCTCAGACAGGCACACAGGCCACCACAGCAGCTTGTTCAAGTTTGTGTTTAAACATCACTTTCACAAGAAGACTTCTTCTGACAGCTTCCAAAATTCTCATCTCATCACCAATCTTGTTTTACCCATATCCCCAACAATAGCTTACCTTATTATTATTTTGAACTAAATATTCAATATCCTATATTTTTACCCATAAATGTTTTAAGAATGATTCTTTGTTTTAAAAAATCATCCCAATACCTTTATCACATAAAAAATTAACAATGATTGCTTAATATTACATAATATCCAGTTGGTATACAAATTTCTCCCAATGACTGATACATGCTTGTTTGTTTTTAATTTTGTTCAAATCAGAATTCAAGCAAGAATTTTTAAGGTTTTTGCTTTTTAATCTCTTTTCCTTTCTCTCTCTCTCTTCCTTTCTCCCTTCTCTCCTGCCTCTTTCCCAATTTATTTATTGAAAAAAGCGAACGGTTTGTCTTATAGAATTTTACATACTCTAGATTTTTCTGATTGTACACCATCCTCTGTATTCCTGAAAACAGGTAATCAAATCTAGATGTCTGATCAGATTCAAGTTCAAATTTTAATCACACAAGTGATGTTATATATTCCTTTCATGAGGCACCTCATGTCTTCTTACTTCCATGTTTCTGATCTTAGCAGCCACTATGAGACCCAGCAGTGCCTGGTTCTATTATCTCATTAGAGGTGAAAAGATGCTGACATTCAGCTCTACCAATCCCTCCTCATGTTTTGTTCACTGGAAGAGATAATAGTAATTCAGGAAATCATTGTGCCAGGTTTGGATGAGGTCATCCAGGAAATAGAATCCTGCAGAATGCCAACATTTAAGGAGAAAGGAGAAGGGAGGTGCTGAAAAGCAATCTGAGAAATAAAAGTCCTGAAGGAGAGGAGAACACTATCAAAGAAACCAATACAGAAAAAGCTTCACAGGAAATAAGAGGGAGGCCACAGTGCCACATATTACAGAGATATCAAATAAAACATTGCAAAGAAAATAATAAAAATACTTAGGAATAAATCTACATAAAGAAACAGAAGCCCTATATATAGAAAACTATAAAACACTGGTGAAAGAAATCAAAGATGACACAAATAGATGGAGAAATATACGAAATTCATGGATCAGAAGAATCAATATAGTGAAAATGAGTATACTACCAAAAGCAATCTATAGATTCAGTGCAATCCCTATCAAGCTAGCAACAGTATTTTTCAGAGAACTAGAACAAATAATTTCACAATTTGTCTGGAAATACAAAAAACCTCGAATAGCCAAAGCAATCTTGAGAAAGAAGACTGAAACTGGAGGAATCAAACTGCCTGACTTCAGATTATACTACCAAACTACAGTCATCAAGGCAGTATGGTACTGGCACAAAAACAGAAATATAGATCACTGGAACAAAATAGAAAGCTCCGAGATAAATCCATGCACCTATGGACAAGAATATACAATGGAGAAAAGACAATCTCTTTAACAAATGGTGCTGGGAAAACTGGTCAACCACTTGTAAAAGAATGAAACTAGAACCCTTTCTAACACCATACACAAAAATAAACTAAAAATGGATCAAAGATTTCAATGTAAGGCCAGAAACTGTAAAACTCCTAGAGGAAAATATAGGCAAAACACTCTCTGACATAAGTTACAGCAGGATCCTCTATGACCCACCTCCCAGAGTAATGGAAATAAAAGCAAAAATAAAACAAATGGGGCCTAATTAAACTTAAAAGCTTTTGCACAATGAAGGAGCAAGGTGAAAAGACAGCCTTCAGGATGGGAGGAAATAATAGCAAACAAAGCAACAGGCAAGAATTTATCTCAAAAGTATACAAATAACACGTGCAGCTCAACTCCAGAAAAATAAACCGCCCAGTCAAAAAATGGGCCAAAGAACTAAACAGACATTTCTCCAAAGAAGACATACAGATGGCTAACAAACACATGAAAAGATGCTTGACATCACTCATTATCAGAGAAATGCAAATCAAAACCACAATGAGGTACCATCTCACGTGGGTCAGAATGGCTGCTATCAAAAAGTCTACAAACAATAAATGCTGGAGAGGGTGTGGAGAAAGGGGAACCCTCTTACACTGTTGGTGGGAATGCAAACTAACACAGCCACTATGGAGAACAATGTGGAGATTCCTTAAAAAACTGGAAATAGAACTGCCATATGACCCAGTAAACCCACTGCTGGGCATACACACCAAGGAAACCAGAATTGAAAGAGACATGTGTACCACAATGTTCAACACAGCACTGTTTACAATAGCCAGGACATGGAAGCAACCTAGATGTCCATCAGTAGATGAATGGATAAGAAAGCTGTGGTACATATACACAATGGAATATTCAGTTCAGTTCAGTCGCTCAGTAGTGTCCGACTCTTTGTGACCTAATGAATCACAGCACGCCAGGCCTCCCTGTCCATCACCAACTCCCGGAGTTCACTCAGACTTACGTCCATCAAGTCAGTGATGCCATCCAGCCACCTCATCCTTGGTCATCCCCTTCTCCTCCTGCCCTCAATCTGTCCCAACACCAGAGTCTTTTCCAATGAGTCAACTCTTCCCATGAGGTGGCCAAAGTACCGGAGTTTCAGCTTTAGCATCATTCCTTCCAAAGAACACCCAGGGCTGATCTCCTTCAGAATGGACTGGTTGGATCTCCTTGCAGTCCAAGGGACTCTCAAGAGTCTTCTTTAACACCACAGTTCAAAAGCATCAATTCCTTGGTGCTCAGCCTTCTTCACAGTCCAACTCTCACATCCATACATGACCATAGGAAAAACCATAGCCTTGACTAGACGGACCTTAGTCGGCAAAGTAATGTCTCTGCTTTTGAATATGCTATCTAGATTGCTCATAACTTTTATTCCAAGGAGTAAGTGTCTTTTAATTTCATGGCTGCAGTCACCATCTGCAGTGATTGTGGAGCCCCAAAAAATAAAGGCTGACACTGTTTCCACTGTTTCCCCATTTATTTCCCATGAAGTGATGGGACCAGATGCCTTGATCTTCTTTTTCTGAATGGTGAGCTTTAAGCCAACTTTTTTACTCTCCTCTTTCACTTTCATCAAGAGGCTTTTTAGTTCCTCTTCACTTTCTGCCATAAGAGGGGTGTCATCTGCATATCTGAGGTTACTGATATTTCTCCCGGCAATCTTGATTCCAGCTTGTGTTTCTTCCAGTCCAGCGTTTCTCATGATGTACTCTGCATAGAAGTTAAATAAGCAGGGTGACAATATACAGCCTTGATGTACTCCTTTTCCTATTTGGAACCGGTCTGTTGTTCCATGTCCAGTTTTAACTGCTGCTTACTGACCTGCATACAGATTTCTGAAGAGGCAGGTCTGGTGGTCTGGTATTCCCATCTCTTTCAGAATTTTCCACAGTTAATTGTGATCCACACAGTCAAAGGCTTTGGCATAGTCAATAAAGCAGAAATAGATGTTTTTCTGGAACTCTCTTACTTTTTTGATGATCCAGCGGATGTTGGCAATTTGATCTCTGGTTCTTCTGCCTTTTCTAAAACCAGCTTGAACATCAGGAAGTTCACAGTTCACGTATTGCTGAAGCCTGGCTTGCAGAATTTTAAGCATTACTTTACTAGCATGTGAGATGAGTGCAATTGTGCAGTAGTTTGAGCATTCTTTGGCATTACCTTTCTTTGGAATTGGAATGAAAACTGACCTTTTCCAGTCCTGTGGCCACTGCTGAGTTTTCCAAATTTGCTGGCATATTGAGTGCAGCACTTTCACAGCATCATCTTTCAGGATTTGAAACAGCTCAACTGGAACTCCATCACCTCCACTAGCTTTGTTCATAGTGATGCTTTCCAAGGTCCACTTGACTTCACATTCCAGGATGTCTGGCTCTAGATTAGCGATCACACCATCGTGATTATTTGGGTCATGTAGATCTTTTTGTATAGTTCTTCTGTGTATTCTTGCCACCTCTTCTTAATATCTTCTGCTTCTGTTAGGTCCATACCATTTCTGTCCTTTATCGAGCCCATCTTTGCATGAAATGTTCCCTTGGTATCTCTAATTTTCTTGAAGAGATCTCTAGTCTTTCCTATTCTGTTGTTTTCCTCTATTTCTTTGCATTGATCGCTGAAGAAGGCTTTCTTATCTCTCCCTGCCATTCTATTGAACTCTGCATTCAGATGCCTATAGCTTTCTTTTTTCTCCTTTGCTTTTCACTTCTCTTCTTTTCACAGCTATTTGTAAGGCCTCCTCAGACAGCCATTTTGCTTTTTGCATTTCTTTTCCAAGGGGATGGTCTTGATCCCTGTCTCCTGCACAATGTCACAAACCTCATTCCATAGTTCATCAGGCACTCTATCTATCAGATCTAGGCTCTTAAATCTAGTTCTCACTTCCACTGTATAATCAATCATAAGGGATTTGGTTTAGGTCATACCTGAATGGTCTAGCGGTTTTCCCTACTTTCTTCAATTTGAGTCTGAATTTGGCAATAAGGAGTTCATGATCTGAACCACAGTCAGCTCCTGGTCTTGTTTTTGTTGATTGTATAGAGCTTCTCCATCTTTGGCTGCAAAGCATATAATCAATCTGATTTCAGTGTTGACCATCTGGTGATGTCCATGTGTAGAGTCTTCTCTTGTGTTGTTGGAAGAGGGTGTTTGCTATGACCAGTGCATTTTCTTGGCAAAACTCTATTAGTCTTTGCCCTGCATCATTCCGCATTCCAAGGCCAATTTGCCTGTTACTCCAGGTGTTTCTTGACTTCCTACTTTTGCATCCCAGTCCCCTATAATGAAAAGGACATCTTTTTTAGGTGTTAGTTCTAAAAGGTCTTGTAAGTCTTCATAAAACCATTCAACTTCAGCTTCTTCAGCATTACTGGTTGGGGCATAGACTTGGATAACTGATATTGAATGGTTTGCCTTGGAGACGAACAGAGATCATTCTGTCATTTTGAGTTTGCATCCAAGTACTGCATTTCAGACTCTTTTGTTGACCATGATGGCTATTCCATTTCTTCTGAGGGATTCCTGCCCGCAGTAGCAGATATAATGGTCATCTGAGTTAAATTCACCCATTCCAGTCCATTTTAGTTCGCTGATTCCTAGAATGTCAATGTTCACTCTTGCCATCTATTGTTTGACCACTTCCAATTTGCTTTGATTCATGGACCTGACATTCCAGTTTCCTATGCAATATTGCTCTTTATAGCAATATGGAATGGAATATTATTCAGCCATTAAAAAGAATGGATTTAAATCAGTTCTAATGAGGTAGGTGAAACTGGAGCCTACTATACAGAGTGAAGCAAGCCAGAAAGCAAAACACCAATACAGTATACTAGCACATATATATGGAATTTAGAAAGATGGTGACGATAACTCTATATGTGAGACAGCAAAAGAGACATAGCTGTAAAGAACAGTCTTTTGGACTCTGTGGGAGAAGATAAGGGTGGGATGATTTGAGAGAATAGCATTGAAACATGTATATTACCATATGTGAAACAGATCGCCAGTCCAGATTCAATGCATGAGACGGGTGCTCAGGGCTGGTGCACTGGGATGACCCTGAAGGATGGAATGGAAAGGGAGGTGAGAGGGGCTTCAGGATGGGGAACACATGTATACACATGGCTGATTCATGTCAATGCATGGCAAAAACCACTACAATATTGTAAAGTAATTAGCCACCAATTAAAGTAAAATTAATTTTTTTAAAAAGACAAAGAATGGAACAGAAACCATTCAGAAACAGCAGCATGAAATTATGCTCCTTCCCACAACTTCCAGTGTTGTATTTGAAGACACGAAAGGAGACTGACATTTATTTATCACTTGATGTGACACCTCCACTTCCCATGTGAGGTCTCTGCCACAGGGGGAAGTTGACTCATCAGGCTAGTGGATATGGCTGATGCTGCTTTGGGAAAACTTCCAAGCAGTTTTTATAAAGCTAAGTCTACAAGTACCCTTGACTCAGCAAATCCAATTCTGACTATTTATCTAAGACAAATGAAAACTAATGCCCCCCAAACACACACACACACAAAACAACTTATGTATAAATGTTTATAATAACTCCAAACTAGAAACAGCCCAATATGTCAATTTGCAGATGGATCAGTGTTATGGTCTATTTCCAAAATAGATTACTACTCAGGAATAAGAAAGAACAGATTAGTTACATATACAAGTGTGTAACCTGATTTCATTTACACAAATGTCTAACATAGGTGAAAACTGTGTTGAAAAATTCAGAACAGCAGTTACCTCTAGAAGCATGGGGTTACAGATCAACTGTGATGAGGCCTGTATAATTATAGGGATATGGGTCGCATGAGTATAAGCATTTGTCAACTTCAAATCATATACTTCAGACAGTCATCTCACTGTATGAAAATTTTACCTCAAAAGAAATAAAGGAACCACAGAAAATACCAAACTCTGGTTGATGATAATGCATGCTGAAGTAATTAGGAAGAAAGTACTAATGTCTGCAAACTATTTCAAAACATATCCAAATAATAAGATAGACTGATGGGTGAATAGAGAGATGTAGCAATGGATAAATATATGCAAAAGCAAATAAGAGAAAGTGTTAAATTCAAGTCAGTGTGCTAGTATATAAGTATTCATAAGATTTGTTGTGGTTTTTCAAATTTCCCATATATTTAAACATTTTCCATAATAAAATTGTGAAAATTTTGCTGTTATATTGAAAAATTGTGTAACAACATAACAGCAAAAAGATAAAGATTTAACAAGCAAATCATTTGCAAAATCACTGAGAAATGGTAGGAATGAATCTAACAAAATATATTTCTCCATAGAAAATCTGAAACCTTATTATTGTAAAATGAGCACCTTAATAAACCAAAGAATTCCTTATAGTCATGGTCTGGAAAGGACAATGTTATAGATATGTCAGCTCCTTCAGCTGATCTGTAGATTCCGTGAGATTTCCACTCAGCTCCCCAGCAGGTATTTATTGTTAAGTTGAAGTTGACAAGCCAATTCCAAAACTTATTAGGAAACACAAAATATCAGAAATAGATAAGGCAATCTTGTAAAGTAAAAGCAAGGCTGGAGAACTTACCCTGCTAATTGTCAATAAAATGGTAGTAATCAAGACAATGTGGAATTTATCTGAAGACAGGCAAACTGACCAATGGAATGAACAGCAAATCCAGAAACAGAGTCACATAAATACAGCCACCAGGTTTATAACAGTACACAGGACAGGGCCAATAGAAGATTCCCTTATGAAAAAATTTAATCTTGGCTCTTGCCTCACATCAAACACACACAAAAAGATCAATTCCAAATGTATCATAGACTGATATGGAAGGAAAAACAATGAGCCTTTTAGAAAAAAAGCAAAGTGGAATGTCTAAACAAGGCACAAAAACCCACTAACTGCATAAAAGAGAAAAATAATAAATTGGACTATTTTAATTTAAGAAAATCTGTTCATCAAACACTATAAAGGGCATGGAAATGAAAGCTCCAAAGAGAGGAAGATGTGTGTATTGTTTATTTCCACCAAAGGGCCATGTCTTATTAAGCTGTAGTATAAAGAACTACACCTCAATATGAAAAGAGAGCAACCCAGTTTTTCAAAATGAGGGTAGAACTTGGTCAGATTCAACACCACAGGAGTTAGATTTGCTTACTTTTCCTCTTCCTGGACTTTTTTTATTCCCTCTAGTTTTACAGTGATATAATTAAAGCAAATCACTGTATATGTCTAAGGTAGACAGCACAACAGTTTGACTGACAAATATCATCAAATGAATACCAAATGATTGTTAAATTTAGCTAACATCCATCATCTCATATAGTTACAATAAAAAGAAAAAAAAGAACTGTTTTTCCTTGTGATGAGAAATCTTAGGATTTAATTATTTCTCAACTTTCATATATGTCAGTGACCTTGTCTACAGCTATCATGCCATACTTTACATTCCTGGCATGTAAGGGAACTTCTCTAGGACTGACTTATACAAATGATCCCTGAAAGTATAGTCTTTCCAGGGTTTTTTCTACCTACTTACCTTCTAGGTTATTTGAAATTGTACTAGGAATTATCTCAACTTTCATCAAAGTTCTCTTCTATCTTGTCCATCAGTTTTGTTCAGTTAGAACCCTTTTATTCAAAGACTCATCAGTAGAATTGTGATTTTTTTTTCTTTGTCTGCTTGTAGAGTGTTTCTCTCTACTGTATAGGTCAAATGATAAATCATCAAACAGCTTCAAAGCTTGGACCCTTCAGATAAAATGTAGGGCGTGTTGGTGGGTGGAGGAACCTCTCTGTTGTTAAGCTCTCTTTACTTAATCAAATTAGGAATTCAGCTTAGTGTTGCAGTTCCTTTCAACCTGCTGGCTGGTGTCAGCAGGATGCTGCTTAAAGTATTCTGAACAACAAACCCATTTCCCCAGACAGTCTGATTGGTATCTCTTGGGATTCTCTCAAACACACTTTCCCAGGGTCTTCTTGTAAAAGACAAGACTTCTCTCTGAATCCTGGACCCAAGTGTGTATCCTGGGACCACAGGTCCGCTGGAGCACTTGGGCCTCCGAGTGTACTGCCTGTGCAAGCCTGGAGCTGGGAGGAAGATGATGCACATGTGCCTGTTCAGGCTTCCATCTTCCAGATCGTCCTCCACGACAAAGGCTGGCCTCAAGTGCAGATTGATGCCCCCGCTAGCTCCATTCACCAAACGCATCTCTCGTTTCTCTCAATCCCCCAGAGGTGTCCCCTCTATCCACAGGGAACTCAGGACCACCCTCTATTGTGCCCTTTCATGTCCGCTGCATACACAGCTCGGTTCTGTGTCTCACATTGTCCTCGGCCTTGTCTTTAACTAAAGTGCCACATTTAAGTGGGTAGTCATTCCTTTCTCCAGGGGATCGTCCTTACCCAAGGATCGGACCCAGGTGTCCTGTATGGTGGGCAGATTCTTTGCTGTCTGAGCCTCTGGGGAAGCCCATGAGTTAGTGGCTCAATAGTTGTGGTTCACAGGCCTAGCTGCTCCAAGGTATATGGGATCTCCCCGGACCAGGGACCGAATCTGCGTCTTCTGCACTGACAGGCAGCTTCTTCACCACTGAGCCACCAGGGAAGCCCTTATTACTGACTTTTTATTTTGACAAAATATCTATCTATATATGTAATAAAATTTTCCATCCCAACTATTTTTACATGTATAATTCAGTGGCACTGATTGCCTTCACAGTGTCCTGAAAGCATCACCATAATTTATTTCCAAAACCCCATGCAGGAATTCTAGACTCTACTGATTCTAAAATCTACTACTGATTTTAAGTGATGAAAACGTTCATTTCTCGGATTTGAGAAGAGGTAGATTTAGCAATCACTTAGTTAAAGTCTTTTCTTATATTTAAAATACTTCTAATGGGAAGGGAGGAATGACAATTAATTCTAAACTGGCTATAGTTATGTTCCTGTTCCAGGGCTAACCTTGTCTTCAGAAGGGTTAGATCTCCCCCTCTAAGGCATGAACTGCATTCTCTATTTCATGATAAGATCTCCTGGACACCCATTAGGACAGGCATGAAACAGATTGGGAAGATGTGTCCAGAGCAAATACGTTATGGCAGCTCAGAAATGGCACTCAGTCACTGACACATACACACACCCTGCCCCATATCAGCATCACCACCACCTGAGGCAATGCGAGGCAGGTCAGAGGACAGAGCAGAATGTAGACACTGTGACTAAGAAAAGGGTATGACCTTTAGTGTTTCGATACCAGGACATCTGTTTTGACCTTTCAGAAACTTCTGTTTGTGTTGGTCAGACACCACAGTGCAGTGTTAAGTCCATGAGTGGATTCTGGAATTAAGTTACCTAGGTTCAAATCAGAGCTGTGAAATTTACTAAGCCTTATAACTTCCTAAGACTTTTACTTACTAAGGCAAGTTAACAAACCTCTCTAAGTCTCAATTCTCTAATCTGTATAAAACAGAAAGAGATTGTAACTAAGGCTGTCATAAGGATTTAATGAAGTCAATCTTCTAAATTGTTTAGCACAGTATCTGGGCAGTACTTAGTGCAATAGCTATAATACTAAAAATACAAATGAAACAGATCAACACATTATTTTCAACAGATGAAATATTTAGTTCCTGATTTTGAGATGTAAAAGTATGACAGAAAAGCCAGAAAGGTTTTAATTAATAAGACTGTTCAAAAGGTCACACTTCGAGATTATCAAACTATTTCTTTAAATAGCATTTGGATGTCAAGTTTCTGCATGGAGCAAATTAAACATTCTTTTCATAGTCTTTGCCTTTTCAGGTCCAAGATGCCAAGTTTCAGACAAGCACCTGAATTCCAAGTGAAAATCTAACATAGCTCCAGTGTAAGGTACATTCATGATTACTCATCTACAGCCTGCATTTAGTCCATTTGTTTTCTGTGGGGGAGGGGTGGACATTCAATAGTTACATGGGGAGTCCAGAGAAAACTTCAAGTTCATGAGAAGCTTGTACTTTGTACTGTTTGAGGTTATTCTAACTCCAGCAGAACATCCCATTTCTATGTATCGCAGCAGCCAGGGTGATTGCACACCTGAACGTGTCCTTGGAATGTGCCGAGACATAAACCCATGCCAACTATTCCAGGTATGTCTCCAAAGCTCAGCACACATATCTTTTCATAAACAAGAGCTGAAAACAACCCCTGGTCCCATTGATTGAATGAGTTTAGGAAACTTACATTCTCAGATCAACATCTCCCATCTCAGGTCATGCAGTAAACATCATAAATAAGGGTGACTCAGACTGAAGGCTAAAAAATAAGTGAATAAGTTACCCAGCTGAAGTCATATTATCCAGCGTAAAGTTTTTTAGAGATGGTAGACAGAGAAGTGATTGGTCCTATTCATAATCAGATCAATGAAAGTCCTATATATACCCAACAGATGTCATCAACTCTAGACCTCGATAGACTGGGCAGCCAAGAAATGTGATGACAGGTGGCAGAGTGCATAGAAGTAGCTGACATCTGAGGGGATGGGTAGCCACGATCCAGAGAAAGGAGGGTCACCTGAACTCTCTGAGGAGTTATACTTGATTACAGACACAAGAAGAATCTAGCAGAACTTACGGAACTGAAAAAACAAATAAAAAGAAAGCTCACCAATGTGACCTGGAGTATAAAACAAGAGACCTAGTCCATGGCAGGTCAGTCATGTAGCTGACCATACCTGATGGTGGGGAGAAACAAAGTTGACCTAGTCTCCTATAGACACTGTCAGCCCTGTGCCCAGGCATTTGGCAGAAAACTAGTTGCAGCCTGCATTTTGCACTCGAGGCAGCTCCCAAACACTCATGTGTATATATTGTAGGCCCAGAAAGACTGAGGGCACAAGTGCCAGCCTGGGGTTGAGAGAGACAGGGACTGACATTCACAAAGCCTCTTAATACCACCAATACCAGTCATAAGGAATTAAAGTATATTTTGATATTACATACCCCACATTTAATGACAATTCATTTCAAAAATTGATCTCTGTTTAAATTAATCTCTGTTGTTAAATTATTGCTGCTATCCCATTAGGCTAATCTATTTTCATTTTTCTGTTGCAGAGAAAGGTAGAAATGAGGTGTTTGTTTTTTTTTCCTGTCAAGCATTTTCGTGACCCTGTGGACTGCACCCTACCAGGCTCCTCCACCCATGGGATTTCCCAGGCAAGAGTACTGGAGTGGGGTGCCATTGCCTTCTCTGCATCTGGAATAAACTCCATAATCATTATTTGAAATTTTACATCCTTTAATTCATTTCCATTTTAATTTTTTGTGGAATATTATGTTTGATGCCAATATTTTATATTGACCTCTATTGTGAATAAATACTACAGTAATCACCTTTTTGCTTTTGGATACAGTCTTTAGTTTAAATTCCCAGAAGTAGGATTCTGATCAAAAGGTGTTTTTACATGTCACTGTGTATATCTATTCATTTTTTATTTTTCTCATAAAGGTGCTGCTAAATTAATGGCAATAAGCATTGCATTAATTTACATCAGACATATTATGGGTGAATGTACCACCTTCATCTCTAACACATCAGTTATTTTGTCATGCCACTAGGCACAAAAGACAACTCAGCAGTCTTTAAAATAAAAATTCATCCATAAATAACTGTGTAGACTATAGTTTGCTGTTTACACATTTAAAACATTTCCTACTAGGTAAATTTTCTATACTTAAACACAGATATTTCATTTGATGCTTACTAGTTTGAATAACAATTTTTCCATATAAGCTGAAAACAACACAAATATCCTATAAGTTCTGGAGATCAAAAATCCAAAATGGGTCTGTCTCGGCTGGCAGGGCTATGACCCTTGTAGAAGCTCCATGAGAGAATTTCCCCTCCTCATTTTCCAGCCTCCAGATGCTGCCTTCATTCCTTGGCTGGTGGCCTCCTTCCTCTGCCTTCAGAGTCAGCAGCATCAGGCCAGGTTCTTCTCATGCTGCCGTCATTCTACCCTTCCGTCCACTTTTAAGGATGTCGTGATCACACTGGGCCCATCTGGATAATTCACAGGATCTCATCATCTGAGCATTCATAGGTTAATTCAAATCTTCAAAGTTCTTTATACCATGTAAGGTTAATACACTCAAGTTTCAGGGATTAGAATGTGGGAAATATCTGGGGGCCATTATTCTGCCTACCATTGCCCCTAAATCTGAAGTACTCCCTAGACCCTGATGGAAGAAGATGCACATCCTCTCTAGATAAACACATCCTCAGCCTAATTTCACAGAATTTACACAGAGAAAAACAAGCCTTAAGCCCACAATCAGCAAGTATATGAGGAAAAGTCACCATAACTGAGAGACAGTAGAAACAACAAATAGAAGACTTAAGCCCCAAGAATTAGCATAAACAGATTATTGTGATGATTATAAATAGTAACAAGACTCAAAGAAATGAAAAAACAGTTGTTGAAATGAAACACACCACACACACACACATGCATGCATACTAAGTCAGACTGGAAGACAGAGTATAAGATATTACACAGGGCACAGCATAGAGGGGCAAAGATATGGGAACACTTTTTTAAATTAAAGCTACATAGAGAAAAAAATTAAATGTCTAAATCCTGCCCAATCAGAGCCACAGAGAAAAAGAAGATCAAAGGAAAGAGAAGAAAGGAAGGATAGTGTTTGAAAAGAATAGTTGAAAGTTTTCTGGAAATTACAATACACAAAATCCATAGATCCGGGATATGTAACATACATAGAACTGAAGAAGCAAAAAGGAAATGCGCAGGACGGGACTTCCCTGGTCGTCAGAACTCACCGGCCAGTACAAGGAACATGGATTCAATCTTTGGTCTGAGAAGATTCCACGTGCCGCGGGGCATCTAAGCCCCTGCACCGCAGCTCCTGAGCCTGCACAACCCAGAGCCCGTTCTCCACGGGAGGAGCCCCCGCACCGCAGCTCCCGAGCCTGCACAGCCCAGAGCCCGTGCTCCACGGAGCCTGCGCAACCCAGAGCCCGTGCTCCACGGAAGAAGCCCCCGCACCGCAGCTCCCGAGCCTGCACAGCCCAGAGCCCGTGCTCCACGGGAGGAGCCCCCGCACCGCAGCTCCCGAGCCTGCACAGCCCAGAGCCCGTGCTCCACGGGAGGAGCCCCCGCACCGCAGCGAGAGGGTAGGCCCTGCTTGCCACAGCTGGAGGAAGCCCACAGGGAGCAGGGAAGACCTCGTGCAGCCAAGAAAAGACAATTTTGGAAAACACGTGGGACATTTTTCGTGCCCCATCTCACGTTTTCTTGGCCACTTTTTACTCCAACCATTACTGCGACAACCATCTTTCTTCAGGTATAACTCACAGCTTCTCCTTTCGGTCCTGGCGCTTCTCTGGTGCACGTGGGAACCTGACAGACCCACCTGTTCATCACATGAGAGCATAGAAAAGTTGAAACTAAAAGGACTAAAAATTTTACCAAGCATATACTTCCCAAATGCATATCTCTCAATGCGTACACTGCAAAAGGATAAATTCAAAGAAATTTAAAAGGAAAAGAGATTAAAAATAAGTGAATAAATCACCTAACTAGAAAACAAATGTATAATCGAGAAGACACACAATCCCAAAAAGTGGAATCTTAGAAAAGACTCATAAAAGAGGTAAGATTTTGCTGAAATTGACCACAAAAAAGGCTCAAATAGAATACTAGAACAAGAAAAGTTAGAATAACTGCAGTAGATCAAAGTCTAAATTAAAGTACTAAGAACAACTGGATATAACTGAAGAAACTTAAATGAGCAATGGTCTAAAAAATATAGAACTAACACACAGAAATCATTCCAAGATGAAACAGAGAATCTTAATGTTCCTATAATTGTAAAGAAATTAAATTATTTTAAAATATTCCAACAAATAAAACAACAGGCCCCAAACAAACTTGCTGATAGGTTCTACAAACTTTCAGGGAGCAATCTGTTTCAATCTCAGGAAAATTTTTCTAGAAAATGGAGAAAGAGGAAGTGCTCATAACACAGGCCAGGGAACTTAAAAACTATATAACACTACCAGGTACGAAGAGTATAAAAATTAAAAATTCAGCATTAACCTTTCTTTATAAATAGAGAAATAAATCTTAACTAAAATTATAAATTGTTATTAAAACCACAAATAAAATATTAGCAACTAAAGCCAAGAATGTAGAACAAAGAGAATCAACATGCCATTCTCAAAGTGGAAGGCCCGGGAATACAAAGTGGCTTTAGCACTTTTAAATTTATAAATACCATTCAGTACTTTAAACGCTTAAAGAGTAAAAGTTATGTAACTACCAAAAATACAGAACAAATATTGGAGAATTCATCGACCTGGTACATGAAACGTTGCTCAACATCCCTAACCATCAGGGAAATGCAAATCAAAAACACAAATAGATGGTACCTCACACCTGTTAGAATTATTATCATTGAAAAGACAGGAAATAACAAGTGTTGATGTGGAAAAAAAGAAACCTTTGTACACTGTCTTTTTTTTTCTTTTTTAATCTAGATGGTAAGTAGATGGGAGTTTGTTGTTCTACTTCCCTAACTTTTTAAAAAAATTAACTTATTCATTTTGGTTGGAGGATAATTACTTTACAATATTGTGATGGTTTTTGCCATACATCAAGATGGATCAGCCATAGGTATACATGTGTTCCCCCCCAATCTTGAACCCCCTCCCTCTTCCTTCCTACTCTGTCCCTCTGGGTTGTCCAAGAGCACTGGCTTTGGGTGTCCTGCTTATGAACAGAACTCACACTGGTCACCTATTTTACATATGGTAATGTACATGTTTCAATGCTATTCTCTCAAATCATCCCACCCTCGCCTTCTCCCACTGAGTCGCAAAGTCTGTTCTTTACGTCTGTGTCTCCTTTGCTGCCCTGCATGCAGGATCATTGGTACCATCTTTCTAAATTCCATATGCATGCCTTCGTCTCTCTTCCACCTATCATTTTTTCTTCCATGAGCATTGCCTTCCTAGAAAGGCAGCTATGTAAAATGTTGAGGCTCAGGTCAAAAGAAAAATATACATATACAGAAGTTGAATGAAATATTCTATAGATCATTATGCCCAATAAGCATCTTTAACCAGGTTATGAGCCTATCTAAGCTCTCAAAGGATAAATCTCTGGAGGCATTCAGAAACATCATTATAAAATATTAACATTTAGTCCCAAGTTTTGGGAAGGAAGAATGGGAAAAATCTAGTCACATCCTTCACCCTGATCACCTCTGGAACTCTCAAGATGGCCACTTGGTAGCACCAGATGACTTCAACTGGTCATTAGCTAAGCTTCTCCATGAAACCATTCATCACAGAGCAGCCAAATTGGTTAGTATCCTAAGTCAACATTGTTGGGGAAGCTTTAAAAAGATAGTTGAGGTTAGTTTTCAGGTCATGTGTCACCCACCTGTCAACAACATAATCTTGGGAAAATGTGTCAAGGTTGGACATTGCCCAAAACCAAAGCCTCAAAGTTCTTTAAACACTTTCAGATGATTTAACCCAGCTTCCAGCCTCTGTGAAATCTGAATACATTTCAGTTACTGTGTGTCTATTTTCAGGATGAGCTGAAGCATTTAGTTGCTAAAAAGCTACAGTCCTTATAGTTGCTGAAAAGATGCTTGATTTTTGTGTTTTTCTTACATCAAGTGACTGAGGCACATATAAAGAACTCTGTAAAACAGTATTCCTTACTCAAACACCACACTGTACTGAACCCTTACAATCTGGAAAAGTTGAAGGACCATTGTTTTGATGGTTAGTTGCTAAGTTGTGTCTGGCTCATTGCAACCCCAAGGAATGTGGCCCACCAGACTCCTGCATCCATGGGATTTTTCCAGGCAAGAATACCAGAATGGGTTGCCAGTTCCTTCACCAAATACATTCAGAAATTAAAATTACCAATAATTTCAGAAACATTTGAGCACCCTTGCCCAAAGATATCCCTTGAGGCCTTATGGCCATACAGCCCACTCTCTGGGGGACACATTGGTTATCTATCTATGAATTAGTGACTAGAGGACCTATGACTTCAACTCACACACCAGACTTTACCTTCCTGCATACAGACATGGCAAAACACTGCAAGTGAATCATGCACTATATCCAGTCCTCTCATCAACAGTCAAGGCCATCTTCCTACATCTTTTTACATTGTTCAAGAGGAGTTTTGTTATTGGAAGAGAGATCAGAGACAAATTGCTCTTGAACCTTGCTGGAAGGGACTCTGTCAGAACTGTTATTGATAAATACAACATTGAAAGTCTGAGACAAATGCGAAATTTTGGATTCACAATTTACAACTAAAGAAGAAATTCAGAGCCCCACACAACTGGAAGACTATTCCTATAAGGGATTTCAAACTAGGTATCATCAAAGATCCTCCAAAAGCAACCGATCTTCAGAAGCAAATAGCTGACCTAAGACCTTCAGAACAAATAGATGACAATGGATAGTGGACTGTTTCCACCTAAGACATAAAACTAAGACCACCTAATTTCTATTTGTTTGTTTGCTTGCTTATCTACTCACTGATAATCATTCTTTTCATTTTCTATAGCTCCTGTTATCATCCACATATAATGACCTTTTTGCTTTTTTTCTTCCCTTACTATGTGTTAAATCAGAACACACTCATTCTGAAACCATCCTTACTTGATCCCAAGCAGTAGCCATGGCCCTCATTCTTACTGAATGCTGTGTAATCCATCTCTGACCAGGCTTCCACGATCAAAACTTCTGGGCAATTCCACATTCATGAAAAGAGTTCAGTTCAGTTCAGTTCAGTCGTTCAGTCATGTCCGATTCTTTGAGACCCAATGAATCGCAGCACGCCGAGATCCAACTGGTACATTCTGAAGGAGATCAGCCCTGGGAATTCTTTGGAAGGAATGATGCTGAAGCTGAAACTCCAGTACTCTGGCCACCTCCTGCGAAGAGTTGACTCATTGGAAAAGACTCTGATGCTGGGAGGGATTGGGGGCAGGAGGAGAAGGGGACGGCCAAGGATGAGACGGTGGGATGGCGTCACTGGCTCGATGGACGTGAGTGTGAGTGCGGAGCTTGTGAGGAGCGGGGAGGCCTGGAGTGCAGAGCCTGTGGCATTTCCACTTGCACCTACATGTACAACAGAATCTAAATAATCAGTCTGTTATTTGGCTAGTGACCCTTTCTCTTAGAAAAGTAACAAATTATTGAAATCTATTGATCAGGCCCTACATAATTCTAACTTTGCATTCAAAAATCTTTGCAGAAAAATGGGCCAGATACTATCTGGCAGAGACTAATAAAAATTCAAAAATGTAACCAACTCATGTAAGATCTTGGTTTCAACCTTGTGCTGTGCGCAAATCCTTTTTCTTAGATTACCATGTGTTTTTACTGGATTCTATTCTTTGTGGCCAGGATGCCTAATTGTGTTTGCCTCAAATGAATAATTCAGGAAGTAGTATTAAGACTTGTCTTTATATGAAGACTCCAGTTCTATAACTCAACAAGTTTGGAAATTAAGATTCAGATATGAATCCCAAAACGAAGCCACTGTTGGTTATTTCAGATACACTACTTGAAAAATTGCTGACTCGTTATTTATGTAAGCAGGTAGAGCAGCACTCCCATCCTTGGGATCATACAAATAGAAGAGGCTGTAAGAAACCTACCACTAAATACACTGACACTTTCTCTGCCCTAGAGGGATCCACCTAAACTCATTGGCAGAGGAAGTGATGAACAATCACATTGCTCTTCATTTCTTTCTACTTAGTCATGGTAGGTCTAACTGTTGACATTGCTAATACTTCTTATTGTTCTTGAGACAATGAAACCAGCAAGTTAGAACAAGCTATACCTTGGTTTAAGCAGAAGGCTATTTGACTAGCTAAGGTTGATCCTTGTAGCCCATGGGATTTGTTTTCTTGGCCTGGGTTGGGCAATTGGGAATCCGGTTTTGAAGAATTTTACAAGTACTAGTAATCATTCTTGATTCTGTCACAGTAGTTATGATAATACTCTGCTGCATTCTCTCCAGAGTCTTAAAGGCTTCTGCATAGCCGCTCTCTCATCAGATGGTTGCAATGAAGATATAACAAAAGGATCGGGAAGGTCTTGCAGCATAAGTGATTATGAAGACAACTGGACAGTCTGCTAGTGCCATGATCTGGATCCCTAGTTCTTCCTGATTTGGACAACCTCTTGCAAATGAAAGAATGACCAAAAGGGGAACAGGGAGATTGAATTTACAAATTGAAGTGACCTATATATAAAAGTAGAGCTTTGACCACCACCCCTCCCCATCTGCCGCAACTGCCCAGGGAGCCAACCTCTTATCCACAGTAACCAGCCTGCTGTCTCTAGTGACAATGGAGAGCCAAATAATAACCCTGTAACATTCAGTCCAAAATGCCCAAGACTTGATGAATGACCAACAGCTTCCTTTTGTCCCTACTTCTAACTTAGGACCAACCAGAGGAAGCCAAATTTGTCCCTCTAACAGACAGGATGACCCTTCTAGTAGCCACCTCAAGCCTCCACAGGCCAGCAACCTTCAGCCATGGCACAGCTGAAACCTCTTTCTTCCACTATACAGCTTTCCTACTCCACTGCTTGCCTTTGAATTTTTCACAAAATGTAAGTGAGAATGATTGACTCCCTTGCTACAGACAGCTCTGCACCGCCTTCACCGGATCTTATATTCAAACAACTGCAAAATTGCACTCATTTCGCATGCTAGCAAGGTCATGCTCAAAATCCTTCAAACTAGGCTTCAAGAGTACATGAACTGAGAACTTCCAGATGCACAAGCTGGGTTTAGAAAAGACAGAGGAACCAGAGGTCAAAATGCCAACATCTGTTGGATCAGAGAAAAAGCAAGAGAATTCCAGAAAAACATCTGTTTTATTGACAGCACTAAAGCCTTTAACTGTGTGGATCACAAAAAACTGAAAAATTCTTTAAGAGATTGGAACACCAGACCACCTTACCTGCCTCCTGAAAAACCTGTATGTAGGTCAAGAAGCTACATTTAGAACCAGACATTGAACAACAGACTGATTCAAAGTCGGGAAAGGAGTACATCAAGGCCGTATATTGTCATCCTGCTTATTTACTTTATACACAGAATACATCATGAGAAATGCTGGGCTGGATAAATCACAAGCTGGAATCAAGATTGCCAGGAGAAATACCAACAACCTCAAATATGCAGATAACACCACCTTAATGGCAGAAAGCAAAGAGGAATTAAAGAGCCTCTTGAGGAAAGTGAAAGAGGAGAGTGAAAAATCTGGCTTAAACTCAACATTCAAAAACTAAGATGATGGCATCCAGTCCCATCACTTCATGGCAAATAGATGCGGAGACAATGGAAACAGAGACAGGCTTCATTTTCTCGGGCTCTGAAACCACTGCAGACAGTGATGACAGCCATGAAATTAAAAGATGCTTTCTCCTGGGAAGAAAAGCTATGACAAACCTAGACAAAGTCTTAAAAAGCAGAACATTATTTTGCCAACAAAGGTGTCTATAGTCAAAGCTAGGGTTTTTTCAGTAGCCATGTACAGATGTGAGCAATGGACCATAAAGAAGGCTGAGCACCAAAGAACTGATGCTTTTGAACTGTGGTGTTGGAGAAGACTCTCAGAGTCCCTTGGACTGCAAGGAGATCAAACCAGTCAATCCTAAAGGAATCAGTCCTGAATATTCATTGGAAGGACTGATGCTGAAGCTGAAACTTACCTGATGCAAAGAACAGACTCATTGAAAAAGACCCTGATGCCGGGAAAGATTGAAGGCAGGAAGAGAAGAGGATGACAGAGGATGAGATGGTTGGATGGCATCACCAACTCGATGGACATGAGTTTGAGCTAATTCCAGGAGACAGTGAAGGAGAGGGAAGCCTGGAGTGCTGCAGTCCATGGGGTCACAAAGAGTCAGACATGACTGAGTGACTCAACACCAACAACAACATGGGGTGTGGGGGTCTTCATTTTTTTCCACAGTGGGAGACTTCCTTGACACAAGGCCCTCTCTACAAGCAGCTCACCATAAAGCAGCTGGCTTTGCTCAGAGAAAATGACCAGAAGAACAAGAGAGGGCAGGGCAAGACAGAAACCATAGTCTTTTTGTAACTTAATCTCAGAAGTGACACCCTTCTACTTGTATTCTTCAAAGGAGGTCATTTGGTCCAGCCTGCATTCAGAGGAGGAGATCGCATATGTGAGCACCAAGATGCAAGGGTCACCGCGGCCCACACTTTATGCAGAGAGGCTGATGCACTCATTACAATTCATGAATCATTTTACATTGTTCTTCTTTTTGTTTTTGTAATTTTCAATGTTTTTAATATCATTTCAATGATTGTTTTGAATTTTCACTGTACATTTCATTAGTTATAATTTTCCTTCTCTGTGCTCTCAGATATACATGATGCCATTTTTTTCAGAAAAAGGGATCAACTATCTCTCCATAAAATTGTGTTTCATCACCATCTCATCACAGAAAAATGAGGGTTCTTTTAAAATAGACTCACTTCCCACCCTTTAAACCTCTCATCCTATTGTGACCTTTAAAACATGGTCCCTCTTAAAAACACATGTCCCTCTTCTGCACAACAAAGGAAACTATAAGCAAGGTGAAAAGACAGACTTCTGAATGGGAGAAAACAATAGCCAGTGAAACAACTGGCAAACAACTAATCTCAAAGATATACAAGCAACTTAGGCAGCTCAACTCCAGAAAAATAAACGAACCAATAAAAAAAATGGACCAAAGAACTAAATAGGCATTTCTCCAAAGAAGACATACGGATGGCTAACAAACACATGAAAAGATGCTCAACATCACTTATTATCAGAGAAATGCAAATCAAGACCACAATGAGGTACCATTTCACACCAGTCAGAATGGCTGCCATCCAAAAGTCTACAAGCAATAAATGCTGGAAAGGAAGTGGAGAAAAGGGAACCCTCTTACACTGTTGGTGGGAATGCAAACTAGTACAGCCATTATGGAAAACAGTGTGGAGATTCCTTAAAAAACTGCAAATAGAACTGCCTTATGATCCAGCAATCCCACTGCTGGGCATACACACTGAGGAAACCAGAATTGAAAGAGACACATGTACCCCAATGTTCATTGCAGCGCTGTTTATAATAGCCAGGACATGGAAGCAACCTAGATGTCCATCAGCAGATGAATGGATAAGAAAGCTGTGGTACATATACACAATGGAGTACTACTCAGCCCTTAAAAAGAATAAATTCAACTCAGTTCTAATGAGATGGATGAAACTGGAGCCGATTATACAGAGTGAAGTAATCCAGAAAGAAAAACACCAATACAGTATACTGACACATATATATGGAATTTAGAAAGATAGTAATAATGACCCTCTATGTGAGACAACAAAAGAGACTCAGAGGTATAGAATGGACTTTTGGACTCTGAGGGAGAGGGAGATGGTGGGATGATTTGGGAGAATGGCATTGAAACATGTATACTATCATGTAAGAACGAAGCGCCAGTCTATGTTCAATACAGGATACAGGATGCTTGGGGCTGGTGCACAGGAGGATCCAGGGAGATGATATGGGGTGGGAGGTGGGAGGGGGCTTTGGCATTGGGAGCTCGTGTACACCTGTGGCTGATTCATGTCAATGTATGGCAAAACAAATACAGTATTATAATGTAGAATAAAGTATTAAAAAAATTAAAAAAAAAAAAAAAAATAAAATAAATATGTCCCTCTTTAAAACATGATCCCTCTTTAAAATATATGTCCCTCTTTCTGCCCCAGCTCCAAACAACCTTAATGTATTGCTAGTATAATTTAGTACTTGTTTTGGTCTCCTTTAGGGGTTGTCTCTATGTTTCAAGAGTTGTTATTTATGTCTCTATTTTCTCTTCCTAAGTCACATAATTTTACTCACTTACACACATGCACTCAGTTGTCGGATACATCATTCACTGCTCTCTCCCATGTATTTGCAATCTCCTGAGCAAAAGCGTTAGCCACTCAGTGGTGTCCAGCTCTTTGTGACCCCATGGACTGTAGCCTGCCAGGCTCTTATATACATGGAATTCTCCAAGCAAGAATACCAGAGTGTGTAGCCATTCTCTTCTTCAGGGAATCTTCCTGACCCAAGGATTGAACCTGGATCTCCCGCATCGCAGGCAGATTCTTTACCATCTAAGCCACCAGGAAGCCCCATCTGAAATTCTCTATTCTGAGGTTTGTTTTTATATATTTTCAACTTTCCATTGAGGTATATGATACATACAACAAAGTACACAAGTCAAAAGTGAATAATCTGATGACTGATCACAAAGTTAATACACTCATGTAACCTTCACACATGTCAGGAAATAAAACTTTGCCGGCACTTCAGAAGCTCCACTCAGGCCTCTGCCAATCACTATCCTGTCTACCCACTCAAAATTCAGCCCACCATGCTGATTTCTAACATGAGAGATTGGTTTTACCCCACTCCAGTACTCTTGCCTGGAAAATCCCATGGACAGAGGCACCTGGTGGGCTGCAGTCCATGGGGTCGCTAGAGTTGGACACGACTGAGCAACTTCACTTTCACTTTTCACTTTCATGCACTGGAGAAGGAAATGGCAACCCACTCCAGTGTTCTTGCCTGGAGAATCCCAGGGACGGGGAGCCTGGTGGGCTGCTGTCTATGGGGTCACACAGAGTTGGACATGACTGAAGCGACTTAGCAGCAGCAGTAGCAAGGGTATAACAAAGCAACAATACAATATTTATTCCTCTGAACCTGGTCTCTTTCACCCAATGTTATGTTTGTGAGATTGATCCTTGAAGCTCTAGTTCTTTCATTTAAATTAATATATAGCATTTCTTCATATGAATTACCACAATTTGCTTATCTCTACTCTAGATGAACAACTTGGCTGTTATCAATTTGGAGCTATTACAAACAGTGCTTCTGCAAACGCTCTTTATATGTCTTTAGGTGGACATGGGCATGAATTTCTGTCAGGGTTACATCTAGAAGTTAAATTTTTGGTTTGCAGGGAATGCAATTATCACCTTGATAGGCAGTTTCCTTTTCCAAAAGTTGTTACCACTTCGATTCCCACCAACAGTGTACAAAAGTTCCTTGGTTACTTTGTTTTGTTTTAGTTAACATTTGTTAGGTTTAATAAATACTATCTTAAATATTTGCATCTTATGACAAGAGGATTTCAGAATATAATTCTAAACTTTTCAATAATTTACTGTGATTTTCAGAGAAGACAATGGCACCCCACTCCAGCACTCTTGCCTGGAAAATCCCATGGACAGAGGAGCCTGGTGGACTACAGTCCCTGGGGTCACTAAGAGTCAGATACGACTGAGCAACTTCACTTTCACTTTTCACTTTCATGCATTGGAGAAGGAAATGGCAACCCACTCCAGTGTTTTTGCCTGGAGAATTCCAGGGACGGGGGAGCCTCATGGGCTGGCGTCTATAGCGTCGCAGAGTCGTACACAACTGAAGCGACTCAGCAGCAGCAACACTGTGATTTTACCAGTATCCTCAGAAACCAGAGCCCTGCTATTGTGTCTGTGTGCCCAGCCCTGTGTTAAACTTGAAGAACAGGATAAATTAGAAAAACCAAAGAACTTGATGTTATGGTGGTTGGATTATTTTTGCTACCTGGAATTTCTTTTATTTCTTCTTACCCATGAAATTTCAGTAGTAATTACAATAGTTAAAATCTCACAGCCCTAGAAGTTTAATGAAGATAGCCGTATTCTTACAACCAAAATTGCTGGATGATCTGTCTAGTCAAGGCTATGGTTTTTCCTGTGGTCATGTATGGATGTGAGAGTTGGACTGAGAAGAAGGCTGAGCGCCGAAGAATTGATGCTTTTGAACTGTGGTGTTGGAGAAGACTCTTGAGAGTACCCTGGACTGCAAGGAGATCCAACCAGTCCATTCTGAAGGAGATCAGCCCTGGGATTTCTTTGGAAGGAATGATGCTAAAGCTGAAACTCCAGTAGTTTGGCCACCTCATGCGTAGAGTTGACTCACTGGAGAAGACTATGATGCTGGGAGGGATTGGAGGCAGGAGGAGAAGGGGAGGACAGAGGCTGAGATGACTGGACGGTATCACGGACTCGATGGCTGTGAGTCTGAGTGAACTCCGGGAGTTGGTAATGGACAGGGAGGCCTGGCATGCTGCGATTCATGGGGTCGCAAAGAGTCGGACATGACTGAGCGACTGAACTGAACTGAACTGAATGATCAATTTGTTTCAGCAATTTTTACAATGAAAAGGGATTATTAATAATTCAATTACTTGATTTATATATGAGCAACTCAGGAAATGATGAAAATATCAAATTTCTATATTGGATCACTCAGTCAGAGCCAGTCTTAGTTATTCTTTCAGCTGATTACACCCATATCATTTTCTGAGACTTCTGCTTGGTAAAGAAAATAATTTATTTGTTAATTTGTTCAGTCATTCAATAATTATTATCCAACTCTGTGTCAACATTCTGCCAGGAACAGAAGGAACACAGGTCAAGGTGAGAGCATGACTACTTCCTACTACAGATGGATGTGTTGGGCACTTTGATTAATTCTTCTCCCTCAAATACTTCAAAAACAACAAAACAGATGAAAGGTAGAGGGAAAAAAAAAACACAATTTTTATGAATCAAAGACATTTCCAAACCCCATGGGACAAAGAGTGAAACATACTCACAAACTGCATCCCAGCCTGGACTTAAGCCTGGTGGAAAAACCTGGGGCTTCCCTCTCAAAGCACCAATCAAGAGTCACACCAGCTGCATCAATGAGATCACAGCTGCAAAATGCAAGGAGATGATGGGACAGTGAAACATCCCCACTAAGACCCACTTCAATATCATGGACTATTGAGGGAGAGAAACTGTATGCACTAGCCATTTCCATTGCCTCCAGCAGAGAGAGCCTGCCAGAGGTAAAATGAATTGTTGTTTCTTAAGAATAAAACAAGAAAAAATTAACAGAAAACATTCAAAGGTACAAGAAGCTTTTCTGAAATAAAGAAATACAGTTGACTCTTGAACGATACAGGCTGCTTGCATGCAGTGCATTCCACTGGGGGTGGAGAGCAGGAGGGTGCACGAGACCTTTGACTGGCAAATAGAGGCCTGGGGTTGGGTAGTCAGTGTGCCTCAGTTTCCTCCCCAACAACAACTGAATTTTTATAGTATCTGAAAATTGAGGGGACTTCCCTGGTGGCTCAGATGGTAAAGAATCCACCTGCAATGTAGGAGACTGGGGTTCTATCCCTGGGTAGGGAAGATCTCCTGGAAAAGGGAATGGATACCCAGTCCAGTATCTTTGCCTGGAGAATTCCCTGGACAGAGAAGCCTGGTGGGCTCCAGTCCGTGAGGTCACAAAGAGTCAGACATGACTGAGTGACTAACACATACACACTCCCTATTGAGGTTCCTACATTTGTAGATTCAACCGGCCATAGTACATAATTAGTGAAAAAAAAATCTGCTTATGAGTGAACCTGAATTGCAAGCCCAC
The DNA here is from genome assembly GCA_917880005.1 of Nanger dama. Classification (NCBI taxonomy): domain Eukaryota; kingdom Metazoa; phylum Chordata; class Mammalia; order Artiodactyla; family Bovidae; genus Nanger; species Nanger dama. The sequence continues at coordinate 1,833,038 of CAKJTW010000127.1, forward strand.
ATCATTAAGGATCAGTTATATTCAACTATGTAGATTAACCTAAAATAAACACATTTAGGAAAGTCCACAGCAAGACATAGCCAGTGAAATAAATGTGTTTCAAAATAGAATAAAGAATTATGAAAGTATTCAGGTAGGAAAAACAAGCTACACTGGCGGGGGGGTGCAGGGAGTGGATTCAGGTTCTTTATAATAACTAGAAATAAAACAAAACAACAAAGCAATGCCCATTAGAACTGAAACCCAGAATATTCTTAACTAAGTAAGAGTGTGGGGACTACTATACCAATAGGATTTTTTTAAATAGGATTTTTAAACACAAGGTACAACAGCAAAAATGCATAACAAGGGACTTCCCTTGTGGTCCAGTGGTTAGGAATATGCCTCCAGTGCAGGAGATGTGGGTTTGATCCATGACTGGGAATATAACGTCCCACATGCCACGGGACAAGTAAGCTCTCACACCACAGCTACAGGACCCACGTGACCTGTACACATGGAGCACACTGGAGCCCAAGAAAATAAATATGCTGCAACTAGAGAGAAGCCTGCAGGCCACCACAAAGACTGATGCAGCCAAAAATTAATTAATTAATTAAAAATACACAAAATGCTTAACAAAATCCATTCACCTATCCAAACACCATTCATTGATGTTGAGTTTTCAACCTCTTGAAAAATACAGCTATTGTTCAGTTGCTCAGTCAAGTCTGACTTTTTGTGACTACACAGACTGCCGGCTTCCCTGGTGGCTCAGAGGTTAAAGCGTCTGCCTCCAATGTGGGAGACCCAGGTTCGATCCCTAGGTTGGGAAGATCCCCTGGAGAAGGAAATGGCAATCCACTCCAGTATTCTTGCCTAGAGAATCCCATGGATGGAGAAGCCTAGTAGGTTACAGTCCACGGAGTCACAAAGAGTCGGACACGACTGAGCGACTTCACCTCACCTCACACAGACTGCAGCATGCAAGGGTTTCCTGTCCTTCACTATCTTCTCGAGTTGGCTCAAACTCATGTCCATTAAGTCGATGATGTCATTCAATCGTCTCATCTTCTGTCATCTCCTTCTCTTCCTGCCTTCAGTCTTTCCCAGAATCATCATCTTTTCCAATGAGTAGGCTCTTTGCATCACGTGGCCAAAGTATTGGAGCTTCAGATTCAGCATCACACCTTCTAGTGAATATTCAGGGTTGATTTCCTTCAAGATTGACTGGTTTGATCTCCTTGCAGTCCAAGGGACCCTCAGGAGTCTTCTCAAACACCACAGCTCAAAACCATCAGTTCTTTGGTGCTCAGCCTTTTTGTGGTCCAACTCTCACGTCCATACATGACTATTTGAAAACCATAGCTTTGACTACATGGATCTTTGTTGGCAAAGTAATGTCTCTGCTTAGGTTTGTCATAGCTTTTCTTCCAAGGAGCAAGTGTCTCTTAATTTCATGGCTGTCACCATCCACAGTGATTTTGGAGCCCAAGAAAATAAAGTCTTTCACTGTTTCCACTGTTCCCCATCTATTTGCCATGAAGTGATGGGACTGGATGCCATGATCTTAGTTTTTTGAATGTTGAGTTTTAAGCAAGCTTTTTACTCTCATCTTTCATCTTCAAGGGGCTCTGTAGTTCCTCTTCACTTTCTGCCATAAGGGTGGTATCATCTGCATGTCTATGGTTATTTATATTTCTCCTGGCAATCTTGATTCCAGCTTCTGATTCATCCAGCCCAGCATTTCACATGTTGTACTCTGTGACCAACCTACACAGCATATTAAAAGCAGAGACATTTCTTTGCCAACAAAGGTCCATCTAGTCAAGGCTATGGTTTTTCCAGTAGTCATGTGTGGATGTGAGAGTTGGACTGTGAAGAAGGCTGAGCACCGAAGAATTGATGCTTTTGAACTGTGGTGTTGGAGAAGACTCTTGAGAGTCCCTTAGACTGCAAGGAGATCCAACCAGCCCATCCTAAAAAGTCAGTCCTAGGTGTTCATTGGAAGGACTGATGTTGAAGCTGAAACTCCAATATTTTGGCCGCCTGATGCGAAGAGCTGACTCATTTAAAAAGTCCCTGATGTTGGGAAAGATTGAGACAGGAGAAGGGGATGACAGAGGATGAGATGGTTAGATAGCATCACCGACTCAATGGACATGGGTTTGGGTGAACTCTGGGAGTTGGTGATGGACAGGGAGGCCTGGCATGCTGCGATTCATGGGGTCGCAAAGAGACGGGCACGACTGAGTGACTGAGCTGAATTGAACTGAACTCTGAGTATAAGTTAAATAGATAGGGTAACAATATACAGCCTTGACGCACTCCTTTCCCAATTTTGAACCAATCTGTTGTTCCATGTTTGGTTCTAACTATTGCTTCTTGACCTGCAATACAGCCATAGAAAGAAATAATTGTGGTGAAGAGTAATTATAAGAAAGGACATAAATGTTATTACAGTGGATATCTAAAAATAATATATGATAATACTAAATGCTTGCAAAGATGCAGAGAAACTGAACCACTCACATTTTGTAACAGGAACACAAATGGTACAGCCCCTCTGGGGTATGGCAGTTTCTTACAAAACTAAGCTGTGTTGCTCAGCACACAACCAAAAATTCATTTTCAGGTGATTTCCCAGAGAAAGGAAAACATGTTCACTGAAAAACCTGTACATAAATGTGCATAAAATTTTAATTTGTAATAGGCCAAAACTAGAAATAATCCAAATATCCTTCAGTGGGAGATTGGTTAAATAAACTGAAGTTCATTCATACCATGGGTAAGAGTGATTTAAAAAAGAGGTAAACTATGAAATACACAAGTTGAAATGACATCAAGGGGATCATACTGGGTGAGGGGAAAACAGCAACATCAAAATTCACATAATGTATGCATCTATCTATGTAATATTCTTGAAATGAGAAAATTACAGATATGAAGAACAGATTCTTGATGCAAGGGTTTGAGGAATAATTAAGGTGGAACTGTTTGTGTCTTGACTGTTTTGGTGGCCACACAAATTTATATGCATGACAAAATTACATAAAACCAAACACACACACAATAGCATGTAAAAGTGGTGAAGCCTGAATGAGAGTGATCGAATCAATCTTGATTTCCTGATTGGGATACTGTACATATGCGGGATATTATCTTGGAGGGAAAGATAAACAGAAATATCTTTGCATTTCTTACATTTCTTTATATATATGAATCTATCATTATCTCATAATTGTTGCTATTCAGCCACTAAGTCGTGTCCAACTTCTTATAACCCCATGAGCGAGGCTTCCCTGTCCTTCCCTGTCCTTCACTATCTCCCTGAGTTTACTCAGACTCATGTCTAGTCAGTGATCCAGCCATCTATCCTTTATTGTTATCTCATAATAAAAGTTTTCAATATTTAAATAATCATATAAATAAGAAAAAAATGGAGGTATGGGGGATAAATAATTAAAACCTAATGTTGAAACATTTATTTAGCCCAGATAATCACTTTCGCCTTTTAAAGTGTTTTACAACCTTTACAATATTTTAAAAATATAAAGAAATAATTTATAACTATTAAAACAGAATGTAGGCAAAAATAAATCTCAGTTCTTTCAACTTAGTTTCTTTTAAGTTCAAACAAAATTAACTGTAATGTAATTTATTTTGAAACATCATATGTAATTTGATTATATTTTTCTAGAATTATTTTTGTCCTTTATTTTTCTGTCTTTGGATCTGCAATTACACGTTAAGTGATACTTAGAGAAATGTACATCTAGTGCCAGTAATGGCTACTTCCCATTAATGAGATTTGAGACAAGCTTTTTAAATTTCTTTTAGTAATTTTGTATGATTTTCAAATTGTAGGTATGTGCCATTTTTAATCCTAAACATACAAAAATCAAACAAAATTTTAAAGAACAATGAAAGAGTAGTACCTAAGCTTTAAAAAGTACTTTAAAAGACATGTAGGATGACAAGCAAGTAAGCAAAAGATTTAGAAGGGTAGTCAAAGTTTCCAAGAGAGACAAAGAAGGATGGAACCAAAGTTGCCTGAGCTCCAGAAGTAAAGACTGCCCAGGAATGATGGAGCATTTTATAATATTGTTTTTTAAAGCCTTCATTTCTTGGTAATTTTACAAGTTCTGGCTGGAAAACGCACACTCTGGTAAAAACTTCTTCGAGTCAGACTTTCCACTATAAAATCCGTTAGTTGTGATAATTTATTGATATGACCGTGTAAAAGGTGAGAAACTGTAAGTGGAACAGCATGGAGTCGGAGGCCAAGGTGCTGTTTATTTATCTTAATGAATAGTTCTAATAATTAAGATCTCACTTGAATAAGTTACTTTTCAAAAATTCATTTTCACCATTTCAACCATCATTTTCTTTTTATCACTGTAAAAGATGCTATTAAAGTCAAACACAGCAATATGCTAGTAATGTGCTAGTAACCTACTTTTTTCATTTTTATATGAAATGAAAAAGCATTCAGATGTTTAATTTTCATAATTAGTTGGGAACTTTCCCAATAATTAAGGAGCAGGTATTACTTTGTGACTTGATTTTAATCTCTGAACATACAATTTGTGTATTTTCGATCTGGTCTTGGTCTAGCACCAAGAACTCTTGTACTAGCAAGGAGACAGGATCTCCATCTTTCACTGGATCTATGTCTAATATTTGTACAGTTGACTGTGAATGTCACTGTCTATTTACATGGTTTAATGTGGACTAACATAATTGGCCGTCATAAAGTCGTGAATAGGGCACTCATCAAGCCAGTCTTGCCCACAAGCCTCGCTGTACTGACATATGGTCACTCACTTCCTGCCTAAGCACCTCCAGCTTCAGGAAACTCACCATCCACCAGGTGCTCAGTTTTCACAATTATGAAGCTTCACAATCTAAATAAAAGGTGCTTGTGACATTATCTCATTACTCTACAGGCAGGCCTTGGATATTATTCTATTGTAAGTACGTTAATCTTACTAATTCAAATGATTTTCACTTTTCCACTGTTGCCTAATGGACTACTGTTCAGACACTATTTACTGTTCAGTAAGCTGCAGACTGGCCTGTATTAGACTTGTAGTTCTGGGTCAACACACTGCACGTGTGGGCACCTCATGCCATTTTCTATAATAATGACAATGTGGTTTCAATCACTTTCACAAGTTAATAAATCCTGAGCAATATATAATTGCAAAATTGTCCACATACCACATAAAAGAAACGTCACTTTTGAAGACTAGATGTGATGATGTTTGTGGAGTACTTAACTCAGAATGCATATCAAGTGGGCAAATAATGTTTATGAAAACCTCATGTTGTATTTCCTAATCTGTGTATATAAATGTGTCTATGTTTTCAAACTTATATATTTTCATTTCTTTCATGGTTTTATGAAAAATAAATAAAGTGTGGTGGAGATAGAAACAAGGGCCCATTTAACCCTATATGACTGGTTGATGAAAACCACATTTTTATACAAATATTATTATAGAACCTTACTAAATTTGTTCATTAGGAAAAATATTTGAATCCCATCATCACAAGTGACTTCTGTGCTCCCAGGAGAAAATCAGCAACAACTTCACAATTAGGACAGAAAATCAGAAATTAAGTCAAGATGCCAGATTCTCCCTGAGACCAGCAACACGTGTGCTCTTCTGCGATGTCAGGCAAATATCTCGACCCTCTAAGCTTTACTTTTATTGTTTGTAAGAAATAAAATCTCACTCTAGAGTTAAATACTCTGCTGTGGCAAACTTTACTTGCATTATCTCTAGGTCTCAGAATGAAATTCCAGTTCAGTTCAGTTCAGTTCAGTTCAGTCACTCAGTAGTGTCCGACTCTTCACGACACCATGAATCGCAGCACACAAGGCCTCCCTGTCCATCACCAACTCCCAGAGTTCACTTAAACTCGTGTCCATCAGGTCGGTGATGCCATCCAGCCATCTCATCCTCTGTCATCCTCTTCTCCTCTTGCCCCCAATCCCTCCCAGCATCAGAGTCTTTTCCAATGAGTCAGCTCTTCGCATGAGGTGGCCAAACTACTGGAGTTTCAGCTTTAGCATCATTCCTTCCAAAGAACACCCAAGACTGGTCTCCTTTAGAATGGACTGGTTGGATCTCCTTGCAGTCCAAGGGACTCTCAAGAGTCTTCTCCAACACCACAGTTCAAAAGCATCAATTCTTCAGCTCTCAGCCTTCTTCACAGTCCAACTCTCACATCCATACATGACCACTGAAAAACCATAGCCTTGACTAGACGGACCTTTGTTGGCAAAGTAATGTTTCTGCTTTTGAATATGCTATCTAGGTTGGTCATAACTTTCCTTCCAAGGAGTAAGTGTCTTTTAATTTCATGGCTGCAATCACCATCTGCAGTGATTTTGGAGCCCCCAAAATAAAGTCTGACACTGTTTCCCCATCTATTTGCCATGAAGTGATGGGACCAGATGCCATGATCTTCGTTTTCTGAAAGTTGAGCTTTAAGCCAACTTTTTCGCTCTCTTCTTTCACTTTCATCAAGAGGCTTTTTAGTTTCTCTTCACTTTCTTCCATAAGGGTGGTGTCATCTGCATATCTGAGGTTACTGATATTTCTCCCAGAAATCTTGATTCCAACTTGTGCTTCTTCTAGCCCAGCGTTTCTCATGATGTATTCTGCATATAAGTTAAATAAGCAGGGTGACAATATACAGCCTTGACGTACTCCTTTTCCTACTTGGAACCAGTCTGTTGTTCCATGTCCAGTTCTAACTGTTGCTTCCTGACCTGCATATAGGTTTCTCAAGAGGCAGGTCAGGTGGTCTGGTACTCCCATCTCTTTCAGAATTTTCCACAGTTTATTGTGATCCACACAGTCAAAGGCTTTGGCATCGTCAATAAAGCAGAAAACTGTCCCCCAAATGTTTACCACCCTCCAGATGGCATTTAAAATCAAAGTCTAAGAACTCATTTGCAGCAATATGGATAGATCTACCAATGATACCAAGTAAAGTAAACCAAATAGAGAAAGACAAATGTTACATGATATCACCTATATGAAGACTCTACAAAAATAGAATAAATGAATTTATTTGCAAAATGGAGACTCACAGACATAGAGAACAAATTCATGGTTACCAAAGAATGAAGAGGAGAGAGATAAATTTGGAGTATGAAATTAACAGGCATAGCTCAACTTCAAGTTTAGTCGCTCAGTAGTGTCTGGACTCTTTGCGACCCCATGAATCACAGCACGCCAGGCCTCCCTGTTCATTACCATCTCTCGGAGTTCACTCAGACTCACGTCCATTGAGTCCGTGATGCCATCCAGCCATCTCATCCTCTGTCGTCCCCTTCTCCTGCCCCCCAATCCCTCCCAGCATCAGAATCTTTTCCAATGATTCAACTCTTCGCATGAGGTGGCCAAAATACTGAAGTTTCAGCTTTAGCATCATTCCTCCCAAAGAAATCCCAGGGTTGATCTCCTTCAGAATGGACTGGTTGGATCTCCTTGCAGTCCAAGGGACTCTCAAGAGCCTTCTCCAACACCACAGTTCAAAAGCATCAATTCTTTGGTGCTCAGTCTTCTTCACAGTCCAACTCTCACATCCATACATGACCACAGGAAAAACCATAGCCTTGAGTAGACAGACCTTAGTCGGCAAAGTAATGTCTCTGCTTTTGAATATGCTATCTAGGTTGGTCATAACTTTTCTTCCAAGGAGTAAGCATCTTTAATTTCATGGCATGAAATTAACACTCTATATAAAGTATATAAACAGCAAGGATTTCCTGTATAGCACAGGGAGTTATTTGGTTGGCCAAATATTTCATTTAGCCTGTAATGTGGGAGCCCTGGGTCCAATTCCTGGGTTGGGAACATCCCCTGGAGAAGGAAAAGGCTACCTATTCCAGTATTCTGGCCTGGAGAATTCCATGGACTGTACAGTCCATGGACGGGTCTCAAAGAGTCAGACCTGACTGAGCGAATTTCAGTTTCATTTTCAATATATTCACTATCTTGTAATAAACTACAGTGGAAAAGAATATACATATATACACACACACACATGTACATACACACACACATGTATGTATATATGACCGAGTCACTTTGCTGTACACCTGTAACTAACACAATATTCTAGACCAACTATACTTCAGTAAGGGACTTCCCAAGCAACGCTAGTGGTAAAGAACCTTCCTGACAATGCAGGAGATTCAAGAGACACAGTTTCCATCCTTGGGTCAGGAAGATGCCCTGAAGGAAGGCATGGAAACCCACTCCAGTATTCTTGCCTGGAGAATCCCATGGACAGGGAAGCCTAGCAGGCTATCATCTAGGGGGTTGCAAAGAGTCAGACATGACTGAAGTGACTTAGCACGCATGCACATGTGCTTCAGTAAAAATACAAAATAATTTTTAAAAGTCTAATGGTTGATTATCTCACTTGAGATCTCAGCTACCAATACACCCCTACTCTGCTGTACCTAATTGCTTCAGGGAGGCCTCACGGGGCATACAGTCATGCTCAAAGACAAACACAGGTCACCTCAATGTCAGTCTTTCCATGTCTGTGCAGTCTCCACTAATCTTGCTGGGAACTCACTCCCTGGATCTCGCTGGTCCTGCCAGTCCTAGGGTCCTGCTTCTCTGAAAGAATGTGTAGTCCTGCCTGGGAATTTCCCCAAGACTTCCAAAACTACAAACTATTTCAATATAGCCAACTACTTTTACTCATGTCAGACATTTCTTTCTGCCTGCCCTCCCTCTGCACTGCCAGGGAGTTACTTTATAGGGCTACCTTTTAAAGTTAGAGTCAATATCTCTCTTTCTTGCAGTGACAGAACTCATAGAATATATACCAGATCCTTAGCAAGGGATATGCAAGCCCATCAGGACACAACACTTGTCTTCCTCTGTATCTTTATTTCCTGCACCTCTTTGTTCCTAGAAACTCACTTTCTAACAGTACAAAAGTCTTGCAGGCTGTTCCATTCCTCTTTGCCTCTGTGCAGGCTATTTCTGCTGGATCTCAGATTCTGTTCCAAAGGAAGGGTTAAACATTCTCCTCCTCCATGAAGACTGAGAGGATCTTGGAGGAACACTTAATCTTTGCTTCCTCTGGACCCTGTGGTTTGTCTATGGTACCTAATCAATTGTATTGCTTGTTTTGCTTTGTTTTTAATTTAGATCTTTCATACTAGTCCAGTCAGAGGCTCAAGTGATTTAAAAATTCCTTTGGAAATCCCTACCACCTAGCAAAGTGTTTAACACATTCCATGAACAGTTGTTGGATGAACAATGATGCTCATCAAAAGACGTTGGTATCAAGGTCCCCATCACCATGGGGCTCTGCATGGATTGAGCCAAGGCTGCCTTTTAGAGCAGCACTGAGCTCTCTGGGCATCACAGATATAGCACATGACTTACAAGTTGAGAGCACCTGAAGAGGCACAGAGAACAGAAAAGTTCCAAAGGATGAGAGATGCTGGGTTTTTCTCATCACAGCATTGGATTAAGAGCATCTCTTAAGCCAAATGACCACTGTCAGGAGCCAATGTAACCTGAAGACAGAAGCACAAATGATACTAGGTCATGGGCAGCTGCGCCTGCAATGAGGAAGTGCTGAGAGGATGGAGGCTAACAAAGGGCTCACATGCCTTGAACTTCCTTAAGAAGCACCGGGTGTGTGAAGGCCAGCAGGGCCGCCATCACTGCTCAGAGACCAAGAGCCTACTCCCTGCCAAAGGCGTCCTCTCAGCCATCCCTCAGGGAAAAGGAGGGAAGGTTTTCAGTGTATTCTCCCTCAGAAAGAGAGAAAAATATTTCCCACCAGAAAACAAAGGAACAAGAGCTCAGTGGGGCTTTCAGTGGGAAACTGCAAACTTGAAATGAAATCCAACTTTCCTATTTTGGTGGAGGGCAGGGGCAGGAAAGAGAGCTAAAAATAGAATAACAAAAACTAACTTTATTTGAAATATACAGTGAAAGAAGTATTGAATAAGAACCAATGTAAATAACCAAAAATGAGGAATTTCAAACCAAAATGAGGGTTTAATGACCCCTTTTATTGCTTAAAAAGAACCGAATCCTTTTTCCAATTTCTTAGCCTACAAAAGAAACTAGTATGTGGACTATCCAATTCCAAAATTATAGAAAATAGTTTTAACTCCTGAGTTTTCTAAGTGTAAAGTATGTCTTTTCCAAAAGGCAGATATTTCCTAAATTCTGCTAAATAGAAGGATTTTCTTACTTTCTCTCCCTGTTACCACCATGGCATATGAAATTCAAATCAGTCACCTCAATTAAAATATTTCTGAAAAGACTACAAAACTGAATGCTGCTTTTGCCTCAGATTTTTCTACTAAAAACAAGTTTTTGCACAGACATTAAATCTATAGTGCACACTGACCTGAAGTTATCTGGTATTCTTGGAGTAGAGGAGAGAAACTAACACTACGAAAAATTGTCCTTCATGGGAGATATTGTAACAGAGGAGCAAGAAACACAGTCATTCCCACTTTTTTTTAAGGAGAGAAAATCATTTTAGGACTTGCTTCCCTTTTTCTCACCTCCCCATCACTAGGAAAGAAAATCATTTTAGGACTTGCTTCCTTTTTCTCACCTCCCCATCACTAAACTCTCTTGTAGGAGAAACATTATTATGGAAGATAAGTCTGAGCTTCTAAAACAATCCCTCATGAGCAACCCTGAATGTGACTTAGAGGTGAGTCACTTGGGCATTCCTCTCATCCCTTTTCTTCTCACTCCAAACACAGTTCTAAACTAAGCTGTCTGCTCAGAGCAATGCAAGGATAGAGGTCCTAAGGAGAGGACACCACATCACGCAGCATCAGTGAAGGGACAGAAACCACAAAATCAGAAGGGAACTAGTTAGTCTGTTAGCCCAGGCCCCTCACAGGTTTACAGTTAATAATTTGCACACTAGGGCTCCACACAGATTCAACTGATCACCTGATTTACAAAGATAAGTGTCATAATTGCTTATACTTGCACAGCATCATCTTTCTTGTCCAGAAGTCACCTACTCCAAACCTTACTTGTCAGAATTTTGCCAAGACCCCAGAAGCAAATTGAAGCAGGACCCCAAGAAACTTGATGAGCTGGTGCAGAGTTAAGGCGCTGAAAGTTTCAGAATTCTGTTCATGATAGGACTCATCCAAAGCCAATTTCATTTTCATCTTTGTGTGTTTCTCACCAGCAGATTGGGCTTCCCAGGTGGCACCTAGTGGTAAAGAACCTGCCTGCCACTGCAGGAGATGTGAGAGACATGAGTTTGACCCCTGAGCCAGGAAGATCCCTGGAAGAGGAGGTGGTTTCATGGCAACCCACTCCAATATTCTTGCCTGGAGAATCCCATGGACAGAGGAGCCTGGGAGGCTACAGTCCATGAGGTCACAAAGAGTCAGACACGACTGAAGCGACTAAGCATTTGGGCACGCAGCATAATTATTAAATTTCTCAGCTCACAAATAGATGAGAAACAGCAAACATTTAAAAGATGACTGACTTAATCAGCTGACAGATGGTGAAGGAGAAAGAAAAATACTACAAGTTAATAAGGCATAGCCACCTAGTTAATAAGGACTCCATGTAGAGACCGATGTACAAACATATTCATTAGTTCCTCGGGGATCTCTGTGTTATAGTTCAGACTCTCAATGAAGGTCAAAATGATGAATGTCCTTCATTCCTTCACACCTTCAGATGGCAGCTTACACACAAAATTCTCAGAAAAACCTTCCTCCAATGACTCCGCTTAAAGCAGCCCTAACCCATCATTCTGTTTCTCAGCACCTTTTATATGTCTGCCCAGTATATATCAAAATTTACAATCATGTTATTTATGACTTTATTTTTGTGTTATGTTATCTACCTGCTGCACTAGATTATGAATTTCATGTGGCACTGAGCCATGCCCTGACTCATCACTGACTGCCCAAATCCTGGCTCTGTGATTGTCACATAGGAGGGTCTTGATAAATAAACATTGGGTGAATAAAGAAATGTTACCAGGGAAGTGCCTATATCCCCTCATTACAATATGTCACTTTAGAAATGTTTCTTTAAATTTGGGAATGCTCCTTACAAAGATGATTAAAGAGATGTTGTTTCCTGAAAGGGCAGCAAAGTTGGGGGAAAGCAACTTACCATTTATTGAGCAATGATTGTGTACCGGGAATGCTAATCCTCACAATGACACGGTAAAATAGGTATGATTAGTCCTCCTTCACTGATGAGGAAACTGAAGTTAAGTAACTTTCCAATTTTGTGCAATTAGTGGTAAAGTCTGGATTCAAGCCTGAGGTCCACATCTCATTACTCTGATGGGTAAAGCTTCAATTATCCTCACTTAAGAAATAGCTTATCTGTTGTCTGGGATGCTGGCTGGACTAGAACCAAGAATGGGGCTTCAAAGGCACTATTAGGAAAGAAGGAAGGTCTTGTAGATTGGAGCTGAGTCAAGTCTGAGAGTCAAGACGGGGAGACCAGGTTCAAAGGGCAAAGAATTATAAAAGGACAGAATCAAAATCAGGAGTCCTATGAAAACAGGATCTGAGTCATGCTTCAACCCACTTAAATCTGGCAGCCACCCCCCCAAACTTTCCCAAAACAGCTCTCACTAATGTCACCAATGACTCTGACATCACCAAATCCAGTGGGTAATATTTATTCTTTATCTTGCGTGGCTTCTCCGTAGCATTTGGCATTCTGACCGTTTCCTCCTTTGTGAATCATTGTTTACCTTTGGCTTCCCCAGCACTCTCTCCTGGTCCTCCTTTTACATATCTGTCTGCTCCATCTCTGTCTCATTTGTCACTTCATCCTCCTCCACCTTGGCAATAAATGTGGGGCTTTTTCAAGATCTAGTGTAACTTCCTCAGGAATCCCTGTACTTTTGGACCCCTATCACACACGCACACACACAGGATCAAGTTCCCTAACACATATTATTCTTGTTCATAGGTACCTACACATTGTATACTTTGATTAATGTCTCTCCTTCTCAGTGAAATGTAGGTTCTGAGGGGCAAGGGCTATAGAGATGTCTCATCACTGAACGCCTGGGCCAGCATAGTATTTTGCACAAAGATGATTTACAAGTCTTTGTAAAATGCAGGAAGGAAGATAGCAGGGAAGTAGTTCTGAGATTACCTATGGGCATCTAAATTTCAAATACACCAGACACTGGGTAGGCGGCATTCGTGTATGCTTGACTTAAAGTGAAGGTGATTTGGTGGCATCAGTGGAGAATGTGTGCAGTTATCTATAAGGCAATAAACATTTTACTTCATCTTTAGATTATTTTGACTTTACAAAGTTGAATTGTGCCTAACAAATTTTTATTGTTGGGCTATTACTGTTTTGTTAAATCATATATCCTAATTAACTTTTCATTCTGAATTTAAGATGTATTTCCATTATAGCAACTTGCAATACATTTTTCAATTTCTAACTTTTTTAGGGTGCCATTTTATTTATTTATTCATTGATTAGCTCATTTAATTTTAATCAGAATATTTTTGATTTATAATGTTATATTAGTTTCAAGTGTAAAACATAGTGATAGATTCAGTTCAGTTCAGTCACTCGGTCGTGTCCAACTCTTTGGGACCCCATGGACCATTGCACACCAGGCCTCCCTATCCATCACCAACTCCCGGAGCTTACTGAAACTCATATCTATTAAGTAGGTGATGCCATCCAACCATCTCATACTCTGTCATCCCCTTCTCCTCCTGCCTTTAATCTTTCCCAGCATCAGGGTCCTTTCCAGTGAGTCAGTTCTTTGCATCAGGTGGCCAAAATATTGGAGTTTCAGCTTCAGCATCAGTTCTTCCAATGAATATTCAGGACTGATTTCCTTTAGGATGGACTGGTTGGATCTCCTTGCTGTCCAAGGGACTCTCAAGAGTCTTCTCCAACACCATAGTTCAAAAGCATCAATTATTCAGCACTCAGCTTTCTTTATAGTCCAGCTCTCACATCCATACATGACTACTAGAAAAACCATAGCTTTCTCTAGACAGACCTTAGTTGGCAAAGTAATGTCTCTGCTTTTAATATGCTGTCTAGCTTGGTCATAACTTTTCTTCCAAGGAGCAAGCATCTTTTAATTTCACAGCTACAGTGACCATCTGCAGTGATTTTGGAACCCCAAAAAATAGTCTCTCACTGTTTCCATTGCTTCCCCATTTATTTGCCATGAAGTGATGGCAACAGATGCCTTGATCTTAGTTTTCTGAAGGTTGAGCTTTAAGTCAACTGTTTCACTCTCCTCTTTCACTTTCATCAAGAGGCTCTTTTGTTCTTCAATTTCTGCCACAGTATGGTGTCATCTGCATATATAAGGTTATTGATATTTCTTCCAGAAATCTTGATTCCAGCTTGTGCTTCATCCAACTCAGCATTTCTCATGATGTACTCTGTATATAAGTTAAATAAACAGGGTGACAACATACAGCCTTGACGTACTCCTTTCCTGGTTTGGAACCAGTCTGTTGTTCCATGTACAGTTCTAAATGTTGCTTCTTGATCTGCATATAGATTTCTCAGGAGGCAGGTCAGGTGGTCTGGTATTCCCATCTCTTTCAGAATTTTCCAGTTTGTTGTGATCCACACAGTCAAAGGCTTTGGCATCGTCAATAAAGGAGATGTAGTGTTTCTGGAACTCTCTTGCTTTTTTGATGATCCAGTGGATGTTGGCAATTTGATCTTTGGTTCATCTGCCTTTTCTAAAACCAGCTTGAACATCTGGAAGCTCACAGTTCACGTACTGTTGAAGCCTTGCTTGAAGAATGGGAGAGACTAGAGATCTTTTCAAGAAAATTAGAGATACTAAGGGAATATTTTAGAGATACCAAGGGAAGATTTCATGCAAATAGGGGAACAATGAAAGACAGAAATGCCATGGACCTTATAGAAACAGAAGATATTAAGAAGAGGTGGCAAGAATACACAGGAGAATGGTACAAAAAGATCTTCATGACCCAAATAGTCACAATGGTGTGATCACTCACCTACAGCCAGACATCCTGGAATGTAAGTCAAGTGGGCCTAAGAAAGAATCACTACGAACAAAGCTAGCAGAGGTGATGGAATTCCAATTGAGCTATTTCAAATCCTAAAAGATGATGCTATGAAAATGCTGCACTCAATATGCTGGCAAAGTTGGAAAATTCAGCAGTGGCCACAGGACTAGTAAAGGTCAGTTTCAACCCAATCCCAAATAAAGACAATGCCAAAAATGCTCAAACGACCACACAATTGCACTCATCTCACACAGTAGCAAAGTAATGCTCAAAATTTTATAGATTATACTGCATTTAAAGTAATTAGCCTCAAATTAAAATAAATAAATTTATATCCAAATAAATAAATAAATAAGACTTCCCTGGGCTTCACTGGTGGCCCAGAGGTTAAAGCGTCTGCCTGCAATGCGAGAGACCTGGATTAGATCCCTGGGTGACGAAGAGCCCCTGGAGAAGGAAATGGGAACCCACTCCAGTATTCTTGCCTGGAGAATCCCATGGATGGAGGAGCCTGGCAGGCTATAGTCCATGGGGTCACAAAGAGTCGGAAAGGACTAAGTAGTTAAAAAAGAAAGAAAGAGAAGAATAGGCCTTACCTATTCAGTGGATAAGAAACGGCCTGCCAATGCAGGGGATATATGTTCAATCTCTGGTCCAGGAAGAGCCCACATGCCAAGGAGTAACTAAATTTGTGCACCACAACTACTGAGCCCAAGCTCTAGAACCTGGGAACCCCAACTACCGAGCCTGTGTGCCACAAGTGCAGAGCCTAAGCACCCTAGAGCATTGCGCTGCAACTAGCGAGCCCACGTGCTGCAACAGCTGAAGCCGTATGCCTGTGCTCTGCAGCGTGAGAAGCCGCCGCCGAAGAGAAGCCCTCACACCGACATGAAGAGTAGCCCGTTCACTCCAGCTAAAGGAAGCCCGCACGCGACCATGAAAACTCAGTGAAAACAAAAATTAATTAATTAAGGCTATTATAAAAATGTTGGCTATATTCCCTGTACAGTCCAATGTATCCTTGCAGCTTCTTTATTTTACACCAGGAAGCCAGTACCCTTATTCCCCTACTCTAATCTTGCCCCACCCCATCCCTCTCCACACTAGTAACCGCTGCTGCTGCTAAGTCGCTTCAGTTGTGTCCGACTCTGTGCGACCCCAGAGACGGCCCTAGTTTGTTCTATATATATATATATGAGTCTGTTTCTTTCTTGTTATATTTATTCAATTGTTTTATGTTTTTAGATTTCACATATAAGTGATAACACGCAGTATTTATCATGTTTGATTTATCTCAATAATCATAAAAACCTCCAGGTTCATCCATGTTGTTGCAGATGGAAAAATTTCATTCTTTTTATGACTGATTAATAGTCCACTGTTTATCTATAACATATCTTCTTTTGGGGGCCATGCCATGCAAGCTGTGGAATATTAGTTCCCAACCAGGAATCAAATCCATGCTCCCTGAAACGGAAGTGTGACGTCTCAACCACTGGACCCTCGGGAAGTCCATACCACATCTTTTTGCCCATTCAACTATTCATGGGCATTTAGGTTGACTCCTTATCTTGGCTGTTATAAATAATGTTGCTATGAACATTGGGGGCATGTATCATTTCTAATCAGTGTTTTCATTTTCTTCAGATGTATACCCAAGAGTATAATTGCTAGATCATATAGTTCTATTTTTAGTTTCCTGAGGAACCTACATACTGTTTTCCATAGTGGCTGCACCAGTTTACATTTCCACCAATGGTCTAGGAAGGTTCCATTTTCTCCACATTCTCACCAACATTTGTTATTCGTGGTCTTGCTGGTAACAGCCACTCTGAAAGATGTGAGGTGATATGTCATTGTGGTTTTGTAAAACAGCAATGAGCTGTTTCTGGAAAACTAATTCTTGGTTTCATTTATCTTTTCTATTTTTTGTCTCTATTTTGTTTATTTCCTCTTTATCGTTTCTCTCTTTACTTTTAAATTTACTTTTCTATTGAAGGATAACTGCTTTACCAAATTTTGCTGTTTTCTGTCAAACTGAAACATGAATCAGCCATATCATGGCTGATTCAATCCCTGGGTTGAAAAGATCCCTTGGAGAAGGGAATGGCAACCCACTCCAGTATCCTTGCCTGGAAAATCTCATGGACAGAGAAGTCTGGTGGGTGCAGTCCATGGGGTCGCAAAGAATTGGGCACGACTGAGTGACTAACACAACATGTATCCCCTCCCTTTTGAAACTACTTTTCTTCTGCCTCCCCATCCCACCCCTCTAGGTTGACCCAGAGCCCCTGGTTGAGTTTCCTGAGCCATACAGCAAATTCCCGTTGGCTATCTATTTTACATATGGTAATATACATTTCCATGTTATTCTTTCCACACATCTCACTCTCTCCTCCCTCTCCCCTCTCCCCATGTCCATAAGTCTATCCTCTATATCTGGTTCTCCACTGCTGCCATAAAAATAATTTTTTCAATACCATTCTTCTAGATTCCATATATATGTGTTAGAATATGATATTTCTCTTTCTCTTTCTGACTCACTTCACTCTGTGTAATAGGTTCTAGGTTCATCCACCTCATCAGAACTGACTCAAATGCATTCCTTTTTATGATCGAGTAATATTCCATCTCGTATATGTACCACAACTTTATCCATTCGTCTGTCAATGGACATCTAGGTTGCTTCCATATTCCAGCTATTGTGAATAGTGCTGCAATGAACAATGGTATTCATATGTCTCTTTCAATTTTGGTTTCCTTAAGGTATATGCCTAGGAGTGGTATTACTAGGTCATATGGTGGTTCTATTCTTAGTTTTTAAGGAATCTCCATACCGTCTTCCACAGTCCCTGGATCAATTTACATTCCCATCAGCAGGGCAAGAGTATTCCCTTTCTCCACACTCTCTCCAGCATTTATTGTTTGTAGACTTTTTGATGAGGGCCATTCTGACCAGTGTGAAGTGATCCTCATTTTAGTTTTGATTTGCGTTTCTCCAGTAATGAGTTGGGCTTCTCTTGTAGCTCACTCAGTAAAGAATCTGCCTGAGGTGCAGGAGACCTGGGTTCAATCCCTGGGTTGAAAAGATCCCTTGGAGAAGGAAATGGCAACCCACTCCAGTATCCTTGCCTGGAAAATCTCATGGACAGAGAAGTTTGGTGGGCTGCAGTCCATGGGGTCGCAAAGAGTTGGGCACGACTGAGTGACTAATACAACACAGTAAT
This sequence comes from Nanger dama, assembly GCA_917880005.1. Lineage (NCBI taxonomy): Eukaryota > Metazoa > Chordata > Mammalia > Artiodactyla > Bovidae > Nanger > Nanger dama. The sequence goes on from CAKJTW010000127.1 coordinate 1,851,299, forward strand.
GAGTGATTTTCAGCATCTTTTCATGTGTTCGTTAGCCATCAGTATGTCTTCTTTGGAGAAATGTCTGTTTATGTGTTTTCCCCACTTTCTGATTGGGTTGTTTGTTTTTCTGGTATTGAGTTGTATGAGTTATTTGTATATTTTGGAAATTAATCCTTTGTCAGTTGTTTCATTTACTATTATTTTCTCCCATTCTGAGGGCTGTCTTTTCACCTTGCTTATAGTTTCCTTTGCTGTGCGAAAGCTTTTAAGTTTGCTCAGGTCCCACTGGTTTGCTTTTGCTTTTATTTCTGTTACTCTAGGAGGCGGGTCACAGAGGATCTTGCTTTGATTTATGTCATCGAGTATTCTGCCTATGTTTTCCTCTAAGAGTTTTATAGTTACTGGACTTACACTTAGATCTTTAATCCATTTTGAGTTTATCTTTGTGTATGGTGTTAGAAAGTGTTCTAATTTCATTCTTTTGCATGTAGCTGTCCGGTTTTCCCAGCACCATTTACTGAAGAGACTGTCTTTGCCCCAGTGTATATTCTTGCTTCCTTTGTCAAAAATGAGGTACCCATAGGTACATGGGTTTATTTCTGGTCTTTCTATCTTGTTCCATTGGTCTATATTTTTGTGCCAGTACTGTTCTGTCTTGATGACCATAGCTTTGTAATATAATCTGAATGCAGGAAGCTTGATTCCTCCAGCTCCATTCTTCTTTCTCAAGACTGCTTTGGTTATTTGGGATCTTTCATGTTTCCACATGAATTATGAAATTTTTTTGTTCTAATTCTGTGAAAAATGCCCTTGATAATTGGATAGGGATCACATTGTATCTGTGGATTGCATTTGATAGTATAGTCATTTTCACAATATTGATTCTTCCTAGCCAGGAACATGGACTATCTCTCCATCTGTTTATGTCATCTTTGATTTCTTTCATTAGTGTCTTATACTTTTTGTGTACAGTTCTTTTATCTCCTTAGGTAAGTTTATTCCTAGATATTTAATTTTTTTTGTTGCAATGGTGAATGGGATTGATTCCTTAATTTCTCTTTCTGATTTTTCATTGTTTGTGTATAGAAACATAAGTGATTTCTGTGTATTAATTGTGTATCTTGCAACTTTGCTAAATTCACTGATTAGCTCTAGTAATTTGCTGATACTATCTTTAGGGTTTTCTACATACCGTATCATGTCATCTGCAAACAGTGAGAGCTTTACTTCCTCTTTTCTGATCTGGATTCTTTTTATTTATTTTTCTTCTCTGATTGCTGTAGCTAGGACTGCCAGAACTATGTTGAATAATAGTGGTGAAAGTGGACATCCTTGTCCTGTTCCTGATTTTAGGGGGAATGCGTTCAGTTTTTCACCAATAATGTTTGCTGTAGGCGTATCATATAGGGCCTTTACTATGTTGAGGTACGTGCCTTCTATGCCCATTTTTTGAAGAGTTTTAATCATAAATGGGTGCTGAATTTTGTCAAAGGCTTGTTCTGCTTCTATTGAGATTATCATATGGTTTTTATCATTTGATTTGTTAATATGGTGTATCACATTGATTCATTTGTGTATATTGAAGAATCCTTGCATTCCTGGAATAAATCCAGCTTGATCTTGGTGTATGAGCTTTTAGATGTGTTGTTGAATTCTGTTTGCTAAAATTTTGTTGAGGATTTTTGCACCTCTGTTCATCAGTGATATTGGCCTGTAGTTTTCCTTTTGTGTGTTGTCTTTGTCTGGTTTTGGTATCAGGGTGATGGTGGCCTCATAGAATGAGTTTGGAAATGTTCCTTCCTCTGCAGTTTTATGAAAGAATTTTAGAAGGATAGGCATTAGCTATTCTTTAAATGTTTGATAGAATTCTCCTGTGAAGCCATCTGGGGTCCTGGGCTTTTGTTTTCTGGGGAGATCTTTTATCACAGCTTCAAATTCAGTGCTTGTAATTGGGTTGTTCATAATTCCTATTTCTTCCTAATTCAGTCTTGGAAGACTGAATTTTTCTAAGAATCTGACCATTTCTTCCAGGTTATCCATTTTATTGCCATATAGTTATTCATAATAGTCTCTTATAATCCTTTATATCTCTGCGTTGTTGGTTCTAATCTCTTCTTTTTTATTTCTAATATTGTTGATTTGAATCTTCTCTCTTTTTTTCCCGTTTACTTTATTTTATTATAAATTTATTTAATTGGAGGCCTTGATAAGTCTCACTAAAGGTTTGTCAGTTTTGTTTATATTCTCAAAGAACCAGCTTTTAGTCTTATTAATCTTTATTATCTTTTTTTTTTCATTTCTATTTCATTTATTTCTTCTCAGACCTTTGAGATTTCTTTCCTTCTACTAATTTTGGAGTTTTTTGGGTCTTCCTTTTCTAGCTTTTTTAGGTGTGAACTTAGAGTGTCTATTCAATGTTTCTCTTGCTTCTTGAGGTAGGATTGTACTGCTATAAACTTCCCTCGTGGAGCTGCTTTTGCCGCATCTTGTAGGTTTTGCGTTGTCATGGTTTCATTGTCATTTGTTTCTAGAATTGTTTTATTTCTCTGTTGATTTCTTCACTAACCTTTTGGTTATTTAGAAACTTGTTCTTGAATCATGATATGCTTATGTTTCTTCCACATTTAGTCAGAGAAGACGCTTGATACAATTTCAGTTTTCTTAAATTTAGTGAGATTTGATTTGTGACCCAAGATGTAGTCTATCCTAGAGAATGTTCCATGTGCACTTGAGAAGAAGGTATATTCTGCATTTGGATGGAATGTCCTGAAGATATCAATGATATTCATCTCATCTAATGTATCATTTAATACTTGTGTTTCCTTACTAATTTTCTGTCCTGATGCTCTGTCCATTGGTGTGAGTGGGGTGTTAAAGTCTCCTACTATTACTGTGTTAGTCAATTTCTTTTTTTATGTCTGTTAGTGTTTGTCTTCTGTATTGAGCTGCTCCTATGTTGGGTGCATAGATATTTACAATTATTATGTCTTCCTCTTGGATTGATCCCTTGATCATTATGTAGTGTCCTTCCTTATCTCTTGTAATCTTCTTTATTTAAGGCCTATTTTTTCTGATATGAGGATTGCTATTCCAGCTTTCTGTTGCTTTTCATTTGCATGCAGTATATTTTTTGATCCTCTCACTTTTAGTCTATATGTATCTTTAGATCTGAAGTGGGTTTCTTGTAGACAACATATATATGGGTCTTGTTTCTGTGTCTGTTCAGCAAGTGTGTGTCTTTTGGTTGGAACATTTAATCCATTTACATTTAAAGTAATTATATATATATATATAAATATATATATATATATAAACATTTTCTTAATTGTTCAGGGTTGATTTTATAGATCTTTTTTCTTCTCTTGTATTTCTTGACTATACAAGTCCCTTTAACATTTATTGTAAAGCTGGTTTTGTGGTACTGAATTCTCTTAACTTTTACTTGTCTGAAAAGATTTTATTTCTCCATCAATTTTTAATGAGATGCTTGCCAGGCACAGTCATCTTGGCTATAGATTTTTCCCTTTTAGTACTTTAAATGTATCATGCCATCCCCTTCTGGCCTGGAGAGTTTCTGCTGAAAGATCTGCTGTTAAGCATGTGGGGTTTCCTTTTTATTTTACTTGATGCTTTTCTATTGCTGCTTTTAATATTCTTTCTTTGTGTTTAGTCTTTGTTAACTTGATTAGTATGTGTCTTGGTGTGTTTCTCTTTGTGTTTATCCTATATGGGACTCTTTGTGCCTCTTGGACTTGATTGGCTACTTTCTTTTCCATGTTGGGGAAATTTTCAACTATAATCTCTTCAAAAATTTTCTCATACTCTCTTTTTCTCTTCTTCTGGGATCCCTATTATTCGAATGTTGGTGCATTTGATATTGTCCCAGAGTTCTCTGAGACTATCCTCAGTTCTTTTCATTCTTTTTACTTTATTGAGAAGGCAATGGCAACCCACTCCAGTGTCCTTGCCTTGAGAATCCCAGGGATGAGGGAGCCTGGTGGGCTGCCATCTATGGGGTCACACAGAGTTGGACACAACTGAAGTGACTTAGCAGCAGCAGCAGCAGCAGCCTTTCAGAAGCTATTTCCACCATTTTATCGTCCAGCTCACTGATTTGTTCTTCTGCTTCAGATATTCTCCTATTGATTCCTTCTAGAGTATTTTTAATTTCAGTGACTGTGTTGTTTGTCTCTGTATGTTTATTATTTAATTCTTCTAGGTTTTTGTTAATTGATTCTTGCATTTTCTCCATTTTGTATTCAAGGTTTTTGGTCATCTTTACTATCATTATTCTGAATTATTTTTCAGGTAGTTTGCCTATTTCCTCTTCATTTATTTGGACTTCTGTGCATCTCATTTGTTCCTTCATTTGTGTAGTATTTCTCTGCTTTTTCATTATTTTTTTAAACTTATTGGGTTTGATGTCTCCTTTTCCGGGTTTCAAGGTTGAATTCTTTTTTTCGTTTTGGTATCTGCCCTCCTAAGTTTAGTGTAGTGGTTTATGTAAACTTCCTATAGGGTAGATTTGTGCTGAGTGTTTTCATTTGTTTGTTTGTTTGTATTTACTCTGATGGGTAAGGTTAAGGGAGGAGGTAATTCTGTCTGCTATGATTGGGACTGTATTTTTGCTTTGTTGGTTGTTTAGATGAGGCATCCTGCACATGGTGCTATGGGTGGTTGAGTGATGCTGGCTCTTGGAATCAAGTGGTTTCCATTGTGTGAGTTCTCATTATCTGATACTCTCTAAGGTTCACTTCAGTTCACTCAGTCATGTCTGACTTTTTGTAACCCCATGGACCACAGCATGCCAAGCCTCCCTCTGCATCACCAACTCCTGGAACCTACCCAAACTCAAGTTCATTGAGTCGGTGATGACATCCAACCATCTCATCCTCTGTTGTCCCCTTCTCCTGCTGCCTTCAATCTTTCCCAGCACCAGGGTCTTTACCAGTGAGTCTGTTGTTCACATCAGGTAGCAAAAGTATTGGAGTTTCAGCTTCACCATTAGTCCTTCCAATGAACACCCAGGAACTGATCTCCTTACAATGGACTGGTTGGATCACCTCACATTCCATGGGACTCTTAAGTCTTCTCCAACACCATAGTTCAAAAGCTTCAATTCTTCGACACTCAGCTTCCTTTATAGTCCAACTCGCACATCCATACATGACCACTGGAAAAATCATAGCCTTGACTAGATGGCTCTTCATTGGCAAAGTAATGTCTCTGCTTTTTAATATGCTGTCTAGGCTGCTCATAACTTTTCTTCCAAGGAGTAAGCGTCTTTTAATTTCATGGCTGCAGTCACCAACTGCAGTGATTTTGGAGCCCCACAAAAATAAAGTCAGCCACTGTTTCCCCATCTATTTTCCATGAAGTGATGGGACCATATACCATAATCATCATCTTCTGAATGTTGAGCTTTAAGCCAACTTTTTCGCTCTCTTCTTTCACTTCCATCAAGAGGCTCTTTTGTTCTTCACTTTCTGCCATAGTGTGGTGTTATTGATATTTCTCCCAGAAATCTTCATTCCAGCTTCTGCTTCATCCAGCCCAGTGTTTCTCATGATGTACTCTGCATATAAGTTAAACAAGCAGGGTGACAATATACAGCCTTGACATACTCCTTTTCCTAGTTGAAACCAGTCTGTTGTTCCATGTCCAGTTCTAACTGTTGCTTCCTGACCTGCATACAGATTTCTCAAGAGGCAGGTCAGGTGGTCTGGTATTCCCATATCTTTAAGAGTTTTCCACGGTTTATTGTGATCCACACAGTCAAAGGCTTTGGCATGGTCAATAAAGCAGAAATAGATGTTTTTCTGGAACTCTCTTGCTTTTTCCATGATCCAGCAGATGTTGGCAATTTGATCTCTGGTTCCTCTGCCTTTTCTAAAACCAGCTTGAACATCTGGAAGTTCACAGTTCACATATTCCTGAAGTCTGGCTTGAAGAATTTTGAGCATTACTTTACTAGCGTGTGAGATGAGTGCAATTTTGTGGTAGTTTGAGCTTTGTTTGGCATTGCTTTCATTGGGATTGGATTGAAAACTGACCTTTTAGTCCTGTGGCCACTGCTGCATTTCCCAAATTTGCTGTCATATTAAGTGCAGCACTTTCACAGCATCATCTTTTAGGATTTGCAATAGTTCAACTGGAATTCCATCACCTCCACTAGCTTTGTTCATAGTGACTGATGCATTCTAAGGCCCACTTGACTTCACATTCCAGGATGTCTGGCTCTAGGTGAGTGATCACACCATTGTGATTATCTGGGTCACGAAGATCTTTTTTGTACAGTTCTTCTGTGTATTCTTGCCACCTTTTCCTAATATCTTCTGGTTCTGTTAGGTCCATACCATTTCTGTCCTTTATTGAGCCCATTTTTGCATGAAATGTTCCTTTAGTATCTCTAATTTTCTTGAAGAGATCTCCAGTCTTTCCCATTTTATTGTTTTTCTCTACTCCCTAGGGTTAGTTTTCTGGTAGTCTAGGGTCTTGGAGTCAGTGCTCCCACTCCAGAGTCTCAGGGCTTGATCTCTGGTCAGGAACAAAGATTCCACAAGTGGCTTGTTATGGCATAGGTGAGATTAAAACAAATACCCCAAAATGAGAAACCAAAGATGAAGCCAAGACAAATGGTTGTTACAAAATCAGGCAAATAATAATTAAAATATTGCAATATACATCCATGTGCAAAGTCAAAACAGTCCAAAAATAATAAAGTACACTAAACTGACCTGGCAAACAAAGGAAATAAAAACTTATATTTACTAGTTGAGAAGAAAACTAACTAAAGCACAAACTGGAAAAGAAAACTAAAGCAATGTGCCAAGTGGGGAATAAAGCAATGAAAACCAAACTAACAAACATGTTGAGAGGAAAGGAGAGAAAGAATGGATATGCAAAGTTAAATAGAGGTAAATAAAGAAGATTTATGTACATTAAAGATTAACTGCAATGGGAAAAGAACAGCAGGAAAGGCAAACAAAGGAATAAACGTAGAAAAAAATATAATAGGTTTCAGTTCACTTCATTCGCTCTGTTGTGTCCGACTCTGCGACCCCATGAATCGCAGCACTCCAGGCCTCCCTGTCCATCATCAACTCCCAGAGTTCACTCAGACTCGCATTCATCGAGTCAGTGATACCATCCAGCCATCTCATCCTCTGTCATCCCCTTCTCCTCCTGCCCCCAATCCCTCCCAGCATCAGAGTCTTTTCCAATGAGTCAACTCTTTGCATGAGGTGGCCAAAGCACTGGAGTTTCAGCTTCAGCATCATTCCTTCCAAAGAAATCCCAGGGCTGATCTCCTTCAGAATGGACTGGTTGGATCTCCTTGCAGTCCAAGAGACTCTCAAGAGTCTTTTCCAGCACCACAGTTCAAAAGCATCAATTCTTCAGTGCTCAGCCTTCTTCACAGTCCCACTCTCACATCCATACATGACCACAGGGAAAACCATAGCCTTGACTAGACGGAATTTAGTCAGCAAAGTAATGTCTCTGCTTTTGAATATACTATCTAGGTTGGTCATAACTTTTCTTCCAAGGAGTAAGCGTCTTCTAATTTCATGGCTGCGGTCACCATCTACAGTGATTTTGGAGCCCACAAAAATAAAGTCTGACACTGTTTCCACTATTTCCCCATCTGTTTCCCATGAAGTGATGGGACCAGGTGCCATAATAGGTTTAAAAATTACGATTATTAAAAAAGAGAAAAGAAAGAAATGGAAGAAAGAAAAGGGAAAAAAGAAAGGCAAACTCCAGAGAACTCCAAAAGCACAGCATAGAGGGAAAGATTTATAACAACAATAAAAATGTGACTGAATATACACATATATACACCCATAAGCAAAATCAAAACAGTTCAACAAAAATAATGTATAATAGATTGACCCAGCAAACAAAGGAAACCAAAAATTTATCTACCAGAATAAAATTGAATAAAGCCCAAAGTGGAAAACAAAACAAAAGCAAAGTGTCAATTGGGGAGTAAAGCTGTGAAAAGAAAACTGACAAATACGTTGAGAGGAAAGAAAAGAAAGAATAGAGATGCAAAGTTAAATAGACGTAATTAAAGAAGATTTATATACATTAAAGGCTAACTGCAAGGGGAAAATAACAGGAGAAAAGCAAACAAATGAACAAATGTAGAAAAAATAATAATAGGTTTAAAAACTAAAATTAAAAAAGAGAAAAGAAAATAAAAGAAAATCACAGAACTGCCAAAGCCCAACATAGAGACAGAGGTTTATACCAACAATAAAAATTGTGACTGAGAAAAAAATTTTAAAAGCTCCAAAGTTTAATTAGATTTCATAGTGCCAATAAAACCAACAACTACAATGGGTGGGGGAGAGAAAAAAAGAAAAAAATCAGAAAGATTCTACAGAACAAGTCAAAACACAAGAATAATAAATGTTCTTCTTGAGTCACGGTGGCCAGAGTCCTTTCCCTCGCTGGGAGTCAGTCCCCATCACCTTCCTAGGGTGCCCTCCAACGCTGTGCTGATCTCTGGACCTCCTGTGGGGGCAGCTGAAATTCTAATCTGGTCCTACTCCTGTGTGTTCTTGCGTCCAGTGTCCACAGCTATCAGAACTAGTGTGTTTTCTTTTGTGATAGCTCTCAATAACCTTTTATATATTCCATAGACAGAGTTTGCATAGTTGATCTGCAGCTTGTCCAGCGGGTGGGAAGGTTTGGGGTCCTCTTCCTTAGTAGCCACACTGCCCCTGGGTTTCAACTGTGGTTTTATTTCCACCTCTGCATGTGGGTCATCCACTGGGGTTTGCTCCTGAGTCTGCCCTGCAGGACTTGGGTCAAGGTGGTGAAGCTGCACGGGTTCTGGCAGCGCCAGGTACTAAGGGGAGTTGGTGGCTAGGACAGCAGGAAATACAGTGCTTTAAACGGATGTGGCAACTAGTATTGGCCAGTATGCTCAAGTATTCTTGCCTAGAGAACCTCCCTCCCTGACAGAGAAGCCTGGCAATCTAAAGGGCTGCAAAGAGTCAAACACTACCGAAGCAACCCTGCGAGCATAGAGGCAAGACTGTTTTTGTCTCTGGCAGCTCTGCCCCAGTGAGAACTGAGCGTAAAGGTGGCACAGTTACTTGGCTTGCAGGGTCCCTGGTGATTCTGAGTGTGCAGGGACACAGCCTACCACCTCTGCTGGAGTTATGGCCCCATCAGAGTCTTTTTTGAGCCTCTTGTAGCTGGCAATCAAAAGGCCTCTTCAGCCAGTCTTTCTCCATAGCTCTGCCCATTCAGGCACTTAGAGGGCTCCTTGCCTGGGGTCCTTCTCTGTTGTTCAGTGCATCAGGCACATAGAGGACCCCTCTGGCTGGCGTTCTACTCTGTAGTTCAGTGCGTCAGGCGTTTGATGAGCCAGCTTCTCTGTTGTTCAGCTGCTGATGCTGGTGTGTGGGGAGGGAGAGGCTATGGGGATGGCTCCACCCCCTATGCATGACTCAGCAGTATCGCCTTGCTTCCATTGCTGCCTGGCTTTCCTCCACAGGCGTTTCCCACCAGTCTCCTCCCTCACATCCCCTCAATCCGTCTCTCTGCAGTCAATAGCAGCCCTCACCCTGGGATTGCTCCACAATCCCTAATCTCCAGCTCCCAGCCGCTGCACCTTCCAGGGGACCTGCATCCCTGATTGGGGTATATATGGCTGTGGCAAAGACCATCTGATTCTCATTTTATTTAGGCTGCCATAGATCAGCTGTTTCACTCTCAGCCTTAAATGTTTCTCCTCTGACTCAGACAATTGCCCCAATGTGGGGTATCAGACCTCTGCTACAGTTAACCCACCAGCCAAGGTCAGATACAGGCCTACTAAGACTCCTGTTTTTCCCCCTAGTTCCTCATCCTACCGAGCTTTGCGTGGTTCTATATATACTTTCCACTGGTCAGGTATTCCTGTCTGCTCTCAGCTTGTGTTCTCCATGCACTTCTGTGTCTGAAGGTGCATTCCTGATGTATCTGTGGAGAGAGATGGACTCCACGTCCACCTACTCCTCAGCCATCTTGTTCTCCTATCATTTTCCTTCTTTTTCCATTAGATTGCAAATTAAGTTGTTTATCTGAGATTTTTCTGTTTTTGTTTTTGTTTTTTTCCTAGTGGAATTTTTCCTTTTCTATAGATTCTTACATTTTGCTGTAGCCTTTTCTTTTCCACTTAGAGAAAACCTTTGAACATTTCTTTTCGGGTTAGTTTATAATTGAGGAACTCAGTGTTTGCTTGTTGAAGTTCTGTCCTTATCTGTCCTTCAATTCTACATGATAATCTTGCTGGGCAGAGTGTCCAAGGTTGTAGTTCCTTTTAGCATTTTAAACATACCATGCACTTTAAATACATCTTTCTGTCCTTCAAAGTTTCTGCAGAAAAATCAGCTTATAGCTTTATTGGAGTTCCTCGTATGTGACTCTGTTTTTCTCTTGTTGCCTTTAGAATTCTTTCTCCAACCTCAGCCATTTTTTGTATGCTATGTCTTTGTGTGGGTCTCTTTGGGTTTATCTTGCTTGGGATTTTCTTGTGCTTCTTAAACATGTTAGGATATCTGTTTCCTTTTTCTAATTCAGAAGGTTTTCAGCTATAATTTCATCAAGCACATTTTCAACCCCTTCTCTTTATCTTCTCCTTCTGGGACCCCCTCTAATGCAAATATTAGTATTCTTAAAGTTGCCCCTGCTACTGCTAAGTCGCTGCAGTAGTGTCCGACTCTGTGCGACCCCATGGACGGCAGCCCACCAGGCTCCCCCGTCCCTGGGATTCTCTAGGCAAGAACACTGGAGTGGGTTGCCATTGCCTTCTCCAATGCATGAAAGTGAAAAGTGAAAGTGAAGTCGCTCAGTTGTGTCTTGACTCTTCATGACCCCATGGACTGCAGCCCACCAGGCTCCTCCACCCATGGGATTTTCCAGGCAAGAGTACTGGAGTGGGGTGCCATCACCTTCTCCCAAGAGGTCCTTTAACTGTTGTCGTCTGTAATTCTTTCTCTTTCTGTTGTTCTGACTGGGTCATTTGCATCATTCTATCTTCTCTCATTGATGAATTCTTCTGTATTGCCTGGTCAGCTCTTCATCCTTTCTAATGTGTCTTTCATTTTAGTTATTATATTCTCCAGCTCTGGCTGGTTCTTTTTCATATTTTCTAGTTCCTTATTAAAAGTCTTATTGTGTTCATTTATTACTTTCCCAAGTTCAGTTAGCATTCTTATTACTAATGCTTTCAATTCTTTATTTGGTAAATTATTTATTTGTTTCATTAGTTGTTTTATTCAGAGTTTTTTCCTTGCTCTTTCATTTGAAAAAAAGAAAAAAAAACCTCTTCTGTCTTCTCATTTTATTTAACTTTCTGTCTCTATGAAACTTGGCGAAGTAGTTACCTATCCTGGTCTCAAAGGTGTGCCCTTATGTGGGAGCATCCTGATGCAGACTGCATGTGCCCAGTGGCTTTCATGGAGGAGATGGGGCTTGAGATGGAAGGACTGAGCCAGAACAGGGAGTTAGAGCTTCTCCTATGTTCAGTGGCTGTCACTACACTATCAGGGATGAGTTAAGTCCCAAGGTGCTAGAGCAGAAGCCCTGGGGCCATGTCCAAGCTGGTTCTATTCCTTCTAAGTGTGTGCTCTCCCCCAGCAACCTCACCTTCACCCCCAATTGAAGCTGTGCTAAAACAAGTAGGGCTAAAGTGGGTGCCCAGTGCAGGTTGGGGTATGAACACTGGGACGGTCCCAGTATGCAAGTCAGAGCTCTAGCCATTCCACATCCAGTGCCTCCACCAACAAGGGCTGCACTTGCTCTGTCCAGATACAGCCATGGGTGCACACAGTTGGGCTCTCTCCAGGGCAACAGCAGCTTCACCCTAGCACGGAGCTGCACCAGACTGGGAGGGGCAGGGCAGAGGCTTGCACAAGCAGGGAGCACACATGGGTGGCCATGGGAAACGGGCTAGAGCCCCAGGCAATTTCAATCTGCTTCCTGCCCCTTGTTTCAGGAGTGAGCAGCTGTGTGCACTCTTCACAAGCAGAGTTTTGGTTTCCTACAGCCCTCCTGTAAGCCCCACTGGATTTCTTTTCTTTTTTTTTTTTTAATTTTTATTTTTACTTTATTTTGCTTTACAATACTGTATTGGTTTTGCCATACATTGACATGAATCAGCCATGGGTGTGCATGAGTTTCCAATCCTGAACCCCCTCCCACCTCCCACCCCATATCATCTCTCTGGATCATCTCTGTGCACCAGCCCCAAGCATTCTGTATCCTGTATCGAACATAGAATGGCGATTCATATCTTACCTGATACTATACATGTTTCAATGCCATTCTCCCAAATCATCCCACCCTCTTCCTCTCCTACAGAGTCTAAAAGTCCGTTTTACACATCTGTGTCTCCTTTGCTGTCTCACATAGAGGGTTTTCATTACCATCTTTCTAAATTCCGTATATATGTGTTAGTATACTGTATTGGTGTTTTTCTTTCTGGCTTACTTCACTCTGTATAATAGGCTCCAGTTTTCAAACCAACCAAGAGGGGTCACCTTCCCAGTGTTGGATGTCAGGGATGGAGTCCCCAGTATGTGGCTGGAACCCCTTGCTCCCCAAGGAGGATCCCTGAATCTGTATAACCCCCTCCTCTTCTGTTACCCCTCCTGTTGTACAGGTTCCAGTCCCAACCCCACTGCTTCTCTCCCCTTCCTCCTGAGTCCATGTGGATGTTTCTTACAGCCTTGGTTGTGACAGCTTCCCTGCTTACTTCAGGTCGTTTCAGTGAGAATTGCTCCACACGCAGATGTATTTTTGGCGTGTGCATGGGGAGAGGAGAGCTCAGCTCCCCTACTCCACCATCTTGATCTCCTTCAACTTTTAAGTTTTTTAATGTGGAGTTAAAATGTCTGACAAATGTGTGCTAGATATAGGACTGGAAGCAGTTCTGTGTGGATCTAAGATGTGTAACTTGGTCAGCTCCACTGTCTTTCCTATTCTTTTCTCTAACTTTTCCTTCTCCCATAAGAGAGATTTCTTCGAGACCTGACAACCATCTCCCGGAGTAAATTTAGATAGCTTGGGTTGGTCCAGGATCCAACACTCTTGCTGATAATAGCACCTAAGCACGCTGTCTTAGCATACCACCTCCACCCCATCTAGGTGCTCAGGGCAGAGCAGACCACCCCTCCTCCAGCTCCCTGGGTGGGCAAGTGATCCAAGTCTGGGCAGTCAGAGCTCATTCCCCTGGTGAAAGTGACTGGCACACAGATGGACAGTCAGGTCAGTGGGACTCAGTTCTGGTTCCTTGGACTCGGTGAGAAAAAGAAACTCTTCTTCCTTTGCTCTTGGCTGAGAGGATAGGAAGTAAGTGTGTGCTGTTTCTGCCCTGGTGCCCTCACAAGATGGAAATGAAGCCACATGCAGAAAATAAATAGTGGGAGAGAGTGAGGTGATATCTGTGGAGTAATTTGAGTGCTGGCGCCATCGTGCTCCCAGTGCAAGGCTGAAAACTTCTGGAAAAGGACCGACTAGCAAACAAGTTGGATTTTGTGGGCCTATGGACTCTATTATGGCAAGAGAGCTGCTCTCACAGCACAATAGCAGCCCAGGCAATATGTAAACTGTGAAGAACTGTGCTTCAAGACAGTTTTATTTTTAGACACTGAAATGTGAATTTCATAAAATTCTTATTCTCTTTTGATTTTCCCCCAATCATTAGAAACTGTTCTTAGCTTGCTGGCTTTACAATAGGCCGTAGCCCAGAGCTGGCCACAGGCTATACTTGCCAACACTCATTCAGCTTTTCAGTAACCCAGTCTGTAAATTTCTCCACCACACCCCCCCACTTTTTTTGTCTTAAATAACTCCATGTTTGAGGACTTTTCTTTCCCCTACCATTTGCAAGTGAAAAAGTCTCAAACTTCTTATCCCATGTTTAGTACCTGGGCTTTAGTTTCTCTCTTTGGAGCCTGAAAAACTAAGAGATCTGAAAGAGCTAATAGAAATGATGTTTGAGAAACTCTGCACATTTGCTAAGGGAGGAAAAATAATGTTTGATAATATCTTCAGTTCAGTTTAGTTCAGTTCAGTCGCTCAGTTGTGTCCGACTCTTTGCGACCCCATGAATCGCAAAACACCAGGCCTCCCTGTCCATCACCAACTCCCAGAGTTCACTTAAACTCATGTCCATTGAGTTGGTGATGCTATCCAGCCATCTCATCCTCTGTCGTCCCCTTTTCCTCCTGCCCCCAATCCCTCCCCCGCATCAGAGTCTTTTCCAATGAGTCAACTCTTTGCATGAGGTGGCCAAAGTACTGGAGTTTCAGCTTTAGCATCATTCCCTCCAAAGAACACCCAATCTTAGCCATAGTAAATCTGGGGCTGCTTCAACACCAATACAAAAAAAAAAAAAAAAAGTCATTAATAAAAATAACCAAACAATTGTAAATTTACTAACTTCAAATAAAAACCAGTTTTTTCATTAAGACACTTGTAAAAGTTTCTGTGGAACTTAAGAACTGTTCAATTTCCTTTAGCCTGTGAACAGTCAGAAAGGAATTGTGAACAACCTCTAAGCATCAGAGAAATAAGACTGAGACTTCATCCCACACCAGGAAGGCCCAGAAGGACTATCAAGACCCTCTCCATATCACACAAAGGCCAACTTACTAGACAGCAGCCTGACCTCCTCCCTGAAAGGTTGAAAGACAGAAGAACCACATTAGGGTGTCTATTTGTTTCATTTGGAGGTGGCATTTGGACAAGTGCTACAGAATTAATTCCTTTAAGAGTAAACTGGGCAGCCCTACCAAAACACACCAGCTTTATGGTGGACATGGAACACAGAAGAGAAATATGGAGCAGCATAACATGCATTTGCCCTTCAACTCAGTGTTCTCCTCCTGGGTATTCACCCAAGTGAGATAGAACCATATGTCCATCCAAAGATTTATATATGAATATTCATAGCAGTTTTATTGATATTGATAATAGCTCTAAATTGGAAGCAATTGGATGTCCAACAGCTGATGAGTGAATAAACAAAACATGGTTTGTCCAGACTGAGTGACTTTCATTTTCAACTACTAACAACTGACTGGTTCAGGATTGAGAAAGGAGTATGACAAGGTTGTTTATTGTCATCCTGTTTATTTAACTTATACACAGCACACATCATGAGGATGATGAGTTACAAACCATCAAGATTGTAGGGAGAAATATCAACAGGAATCAAGATTGTAGGGAGAAATATCAACAGCCTCAGATATGCAGATGATATCACTCTATGGGCAGAAAGTGAACAGTAACTAGCCTCTTGATGAGGGTGAAGAAGGAGAGTGATAAAGATAGCTTAAAAGTCAATATTAAAGAAAAAAATTAAAATCATGACATCACTTCATGGCAAGTAGAAGGGGGAAAGGAGAGCAGGGACAGATTTCCTCTTCCTGGGCTCTGAAATCACTGTGGATGGTGACTGCAGCCATGAAATTAGAAGACGACTGCTTCTTGGCAGGAAATCTATGACAAATTTAGACTGTGTGTTAAACAGCAAAGACATCACTTTGCCTACAAAGGTCCATATAGTCGAGACTATGGTCTTTCCAGCAGTCATGTACAGATGTGAGAGCTGAACTATAAAGACAGAGTGCCAAAGAATTGATGCCTTCCAATTGTGGTGTTAGAGAAAACTGTTGAGAGTTTCTTAAATTGCAAGGAGATCAAACCAGTCAATCTTAAAGGAAATCAACTTGAATATTCTTCAGAAGGACTGATGCTGAAGCTGAAGCTCCAATACTTTAGCCACCTGATGCAAACACCCAACTCATTGGAGAAGACCCTGATTCTGAGAAAGACTGAAGGCAGAAGGAGAAGAGTGCAACAGAGGATGGGATGGTTAGGTGGCATCGGGGTGGCATGCTGCAGTCCATGGTGTTGGGAAGAGTCAGAAATGACTTGGCAACTGAACAACAGCTAGTAACTCAGCAGTAAAAGGAGCTACTGATAAAACCAACAGCATGGACGAATCTCAAAATCAATGAGCTGCGTGAAAAAGCCAGACCCAGAATACAGTTGACCCTTGAACAACACAGGAGTTGAAAATTCACATGGAACTTTTAACTCTCCCAAAACGTAATGACTAATAACCTTCAGTTGACCAGAGGCCTTACTGATAACATAAACAGTTAATTAACATATATGATGCATGTTATATGTATTATATACTATAGTCTTAAAGTAAATTAAGCTAAAGAAAATAAAATGTTATTAAGAGACCCATAAGGAAGAGAAAATACATTTACAGCAGTGCACTGCATTTATTGATACCATAAGTTTGCATTGCCTGTTTACAAGATGAATCACCTGTCAGCAACTACATCAATATTGTCTTATGTAACACAAAATATTGTAGATGTTTTATATATCACTAACACTAGACATCAAAAAATAATTTAAAAAATAAATTCATACTTATTTACAGATATAAGTATTCATAATGAACAGCGTCAATATGATTGCTTTATGGTTGCCTAGTGTAAGCAATAGCAATTACGTTATGGTAACCTAGTCTATATATTAGTTGCTACAAAATGTTTATGGGATGCAGTTTTATAGTCATATTCATAAATTCAATATTGGGATTGCAGATGCATTTAAAAAAATACCTTACTTGTTGGGGATTTCCCTGGTGGTTCAGTGACTAAGACTCTCACTTCCAATGCAGGGGGCCCAGGTTTAATCTCTGATCAGGAAACTAGATCCCACATACTGCAGCTAAGAGTTTGAATACTGCAATTAAATATCCAGCTTACTGCAGTGAGGGTCGAAGATCCTGCATGTGGCAACTAAAACCCAACACAGCCAAATTAATTAAAAATTAACCAGGGGTGGTGGAGGAGGAAGAGGTGGAGGGGGTGGAAGGGGAGGAAGGAGAGGTAGGTGTAGCTCAAGGAAATAAGTTGTAATTTCTGTCTGACTTTTTTGCTGTTTTTTTCTGTAAAAATATCTCTATATAGTACAAATCATTCTTTCACTGTTTACTTTAGTTTCAGTGCCCATATCATGGACGGTCCAGGTCATAAAAGAAGCTGAAAGCAGTCCTGCGTCATCAGAGCCCTTCTGCCGGGTTGTCCAACATCAGCTTGTTACCTGGAGCTGCTTCTTCCAGGTCTCCTTCCTCAGCGTCTGGCCCTGGTTGGGAAATGCTCTTCTCCATCAAGTCAATGTCTGTCAGTTCCTCTCATGTGCCATCTATTAGCTTTTGAATTTCTCTGGGATCCATGACTTGGAACCCTCCACCTCCTACCTTTGTTACTGTATCCACATCTCTTTCATGATTTCCTAGATGAGCTCTATTGTAAATCCTGTGGAGTCATGCACAACATCTGGACGTGGTTTTCTCCAGTAGGAATTTATTGTTTCAGGCTTGATGACTTTTTCTATAACAAAGATGGGATCTTCAATTCTCATGATGATGTTTTCTCTATTGGTGTTCTCTTCCATAGCTTGACAATACTTTCCATAGTATAATGGAAAGTGTATAATGAGCCTTAAAGGTCCTTATGACCTCCTGACCTAGAGGCTGAGTTACAGACATTGTGTTTGGGGGCACGTAGACCACTTTAATACCTTTGATGTTGAACTCACAGAGTTTGTGGCAGTCAAGGACATTCTCCAATATTAAAAGAACTTTTAAAAGCAATCCCTTACTGGCACAGTACTTGGTTACTTCAGGGTCAAAGCACTGATGGAACCAGCCCAGGAAAATCTCTCACTGTCCAGGCTATCTCATTGTACAACCAAAGGACTGACAACTGGTGTTTACCTTTTCCTTTAAGGCTCAGGGTTAGCAGAGTCATAGATAATGGCCATACAAATCGTAAACTCAACTACATTTGCACAGAAGAGTAGAGTTAGCTTGCCCCTTCCTGCCTTAAATTCTGGTGCTGGCTTCTCTTCCTTACCACTGAGTGTCCTTCGTGTCATCTCCCCCTGCCCATAATACGGCACTTTCATCTGCATTAAAAACCTGTTCAGGCAAATGTCCTTTCTCCTCAGTGATTTTCTTAACAGCACTTGGGAATTCATCTGCTGCCTCTTGGTGCAGAAGCTGCTTCTCCCGTTACTTTGGCATTTTTAAAGCCAAACTTATTTCTAAAATTTAAGCCATCCTTTGATGACGTGAAATTCTCCAGCTTTAGACCCTTCACCCTCATTTTGTTTTAAGTCATATAATGACTCACTTTTTGTGGAATCATATTAGAGTCTATATAGAATGCTTTTCTTATAGGTCGTTTATACTCACAGAAAAGCTACCTTTTTCAGTATAAGAGAAAATGGTATTTCACAAAAAGGGCAACATTTTTGAGCCTGCTGCAGCAACCGCTTCACAAATTTCCATCTTCTTCTCCTCTTTTTGTATATCTTTATTTCTACAATGGTCCTTGCATTGGATTCATTCACCCTGAAATGTGGCAACTGCAGCTGTAGACATCAACCTACAGTACCTATCAAGCAATTCAGCTCTTTCTTGTAATGTGGGAGCGCTTCTGGCATGGGTCTCCTGGTGTTTAGCATTTACAGCACTGTACTAAATATAACGAAAAATACAGAAGAACCAGGGCTATCACTTTTTAGTGAGATGCCAAATTTACTGGAGAGGCAAACTGCTCATACAGAGTTGGTGGGAGTCACAGGGAGGTTTAAGCAGATCTCCCAACATTTGAGATCACGTGATAGCAACAGGAGGTGCTCTGAAGTAGTACAGGATGTACTATAGTTCTTTTATGCAGTTTTTAGTTACTGGTGTATCTTTGTGTTTGTTTACATTTCTCTCAACTGCAAATGGTACTTGTAAGTATGTGCATACATTTTGCTAAATTTTAACAAAGAGATTTTTTTAGTTACACTTATCTTTATTTTAATGCATCTTAGTCCACATAGTTGGTATAAAATCAGAAAACACAAAGCAAAAAAGAGAGAAAAACAAGATTTGGAGTCTTGGGATCAGAAGGGACCCTCAGAGACCTCTAGAGTTGGTGGCCAGTACAAGTCATTGCCAGACAGTTCTTGGAGGCAGAGGACAGTCTAGACTCTGCTGCATCCAGCAAACCCAAAGTCCCAGGGGGTCTCAAATTTGTTCCTGATGCTCTGACCATAAGGAAAATGTGAGAGTGATAAAGACAGTGGTTTGTTATTTATAATAATAGCAGCCTGCTGCTGCTGCTGCTGCTGCTAAGTCGCTTCATTCGTGTCCAACTCTGTGCAGCCCCACAGACGGCAGCCCACCAGGCTCCCTCGTCCCTGGGATTCTCCAGGCAAGAACACTGGAGTGGGTTGTCATTTCCTTCTCCAGTGCCTAGCTGGGTATAAAAGCAGTTCAGTTCAGTTCAGTTCAGTTCTGTCTCTCAGTCATGTCTGACTCTTTGCGACCCCATGAATTGCAGCATGCCAGGCCTCCCTGTCCATCACCAACTCCTGGAGTTCACTCAGACTCATGTCCATCAAGTTGGTGATGCCATCCAGCCATCTCATCCTCTGTCGTCCCCTTCTAGTGGTTACAAACACAGAATTATTCATATCTCTGTTCAAAGTTATGTTGTAAAATTGTTAAATGAATTTCCAGTGAGGTGTTTAAATGATTAGTGATCATCAGCCCAGTTCAGTTGCTCAGTTGTGTCCAAATCTTTGCAGCCCCATGGACTGAAGCACACCAGGCTTCCCTGTCCATCACCAACTCCCAGAGCTTGCTCACACTCATGTCCATCAAGTTGGTGATGCCATCCAACCATCTCATCCTCTGCCATCCCCTTCTCCTCCTGCCTTCAATCTTTCCCAGCATCAGGAGCTTTTCCAAAGAGTCAGCTCTTTACATCAGGTGGCCAAATTATTGGAGCCTCAGCTTTAACATCAGTTCTTCCAGTGAATATTCAGGACTGATTTCCTTAAGGATTGGCTGGTTTGATCTCTTTGCAGTCCAAGGGACTCTCAAGAGTCATCTCCAACACCACAGTTCAAAAGCATCAGTTCTTCAGTGCTCAGCTTTCCTTATGGTCCCACTCTCACATCCAGACATGGCCACTTAGTGAGCATAAGGAATGGCAAATACACAGCACCACTTTGTAGGCTTGTTGTCACAGATTTCTCACCTAGACGTGTGACTGGGACATCCCACTGACTCACCCAACCCTATCAAGGGTAAGTATTCCAAAACCACAAGCCGTGATTCTCCAAGGGCTCCAGTTTGGGGTTTTCGTCCAAGTGCAGATAAGGCTGCACACAGAGGCGTGGACAGTGCATGTCTGTGTGTCATAGGCTGGGTCACCCCCATAAAAGCGCTTTGAGCCATTCAGAGTTTCTACCACGCTTTGGTTTTCTAAATGAAGTGGAGTGGAAGGGAAGGAAGGGAGGGGTTGAGATGCACTTATTTGCTTTCTGGGCAAAACAAACAAAAGTGAAGAAACAAACAAACAAACAAAAAACTGAGCTTGATAGTGTGCTCAGGATGTCCTTAGCTACATTAAGGTTCAACCCAATCAGACCATTTAAGGCTATGGTCAACATGCAAAGCAAACAATGCTAAGTATGTATATGTAAAAAGTGTTATAAATAGGTTTCATACACCGTTAATATTGTATACATCTTCAGTCAACACTACCCACCTCCCCATACAACTTTCTGTTAGGTTTGGTTTGAGTTTGGGTTTTTGGCTAGCTTTTTTTTCTGTTTGTTTTCCTGGCTTCTGATTTGCTTCCCTCATCCCCACCTGTGCTGAGAGCCTTGGATGTCCAGCCCTGAGGCCTCATTCAAGATTCCAGAAGATTATATAGATGACAGAGGAGGGTCAGGCAGAAGGGCCTCCAGGCTAGGATGTAGGCAAAGCAGTAGGAGCTGTCTGAGTTGAGATTGCATTCCAGGTGCCTGACCCTGTAGGTGGACGCTATGCACAGATGTGAGGATCTGGAAGCCTCAGTGATGTAGACCCACACCACCACCACCCCAACCTTGGTGAGGGTGAAGAGCTGGCAGAAGAACAGGAACAGAGAACCCTAAAGATGATGGACAAGATCATGGCGGTCTGGACAGACAGCAGCTATTCGCTAACAAAATTTTTTTGTAACAGATATGCTTATATTTTGTGGTGAAAGTGTTAGTCTCTCAGTCATGTCTGACTCTTTGCTACCCCATGGACTGTAGCCTGCCAGGCTTCTTTGTCCATGGAATTCTCAAGGCAGGAATACTGGAGTGGGTTGCCATGCTCTTCTCCAGAGATCTTCCCAGCCCAGGGACTGAACGCAGGTCTCTCAAATTACAGGCAGATTCTTTACTGTCTGAGCTACTGGGGAAGCCTGTATGTTTTGTTGTAGTAGATGATAAAACAGACCGGATCTACTTATATTTTATGCACTCGTCATCAGTTCAGTCCAGTTCAGTCGCTCAGTCGTGTCCGACTTTGCGACCCCATGAATCACAGCACTCCAGGCCTTCCTGTCCATCACCAACTCCCCGGAGTTCACTCAGACTCATGTCCATTGAGTCGGTGATGCCATCCAGACATCTCATCCTCGCTCGACCCCTTCTCCTCCTGCCCCAAATCCCTCCCAGCATCAGAGTCTTTTCCAATGAGTCAGCTCTTCTCATGAGGTGGCCAAAGGACTGGAGTTTCAGCTTCAGCATCATTCCTTCCAAAGGAGTCCCAGGGTTGATCTCCTTCAGAATGGACTGGTTGGATCTCCTTGCAGTCCAAGGGACTCTCAACAGTCTTCTCCAACACCACAGTTCAAAAGCATCAATTCTTTGGCGCTCAGCCTTCTTCACAGTCCAACTCTCACATCCATACATGACCACAGGAAAAACCATAGCCTCGACTAGACAGACCTTAGTCAGCAATGTCTCTGCTTTTGAATATACTATCTAGGTTGGTCATAACTTTTATGTACACATAACTTATGTGTACATAAAATAAGTGTACACAAGGAGTAAGCGTCTTCTAATTTCATGGCTGCAGTCACCATCTGCAGTGATTTTGGAGCCCCCAAAAATAAAGTCTGACACTGTTTCCACTGTTTCCCCATCTATTTCCCATGAAGTGATGGGACCAGATGCCATGATCTTCATTTTCTGAATGTTGAGCTTTAAGCCAACTTTTTCACTCTCCTCTTTCACTTTCATCAAGAGGCTTTTTAGTTCCTCTTCACTTTCTGCCATAAGGGTGGTGTCGTCTGCATATCTGAGGTTATTGATATTTCTCCCGGCAATCTTGATTCCAGCTTGTGTTTCTTCCAGTCCAGCGTTTCTCATGATGTACTCTGCATATAAGTTAAATAAGCAGGGTGACAATGTCTATGATGTGTCTAGGCTACAGTTTGTCTGTAAATTTTACAAATTATTGCAAATCTCAAAAATATTTCCAATATATGTATTTTAAAAACTCTGTAATAGTGGACCCACAGATTTCAAACCAATGTTGTTCAAGGATCAAGTGTACTTTATACTGTTTAATTCCTTTTGAAATCTATATTCCTTTAGAAATTCTAGAAAATGCAAACTATTCCACAGGGACATAGACTTTCCTGGTGGTTCAGTGGTAAAGAATCTGCCCGCAATGCAGGAGCTGCAGGAGACCCAGGTTTGGTCCCTGGGTTGGGAAGATCCCCTGAAAAGGAAATGGTAACCCATTGCAGTATTCTTGCCTGGAAAATCCTATAGACAGAGGAGCCTGGCAGGTTACAGCCATGGGGTCGCAGAGTTGTACACAACTTAGCATGCATGCTATAATGACATAAGGTAGCTACTAGTTACCTGGGGCAAGGGGCAGAGGGCTGGGGTTTGCCAAGGAACATGAGAGAGCGTTCAAGGTGACGCATGTGCATTCTGACTGTGGTGGTGATTCACAAGGCTTGCATTGTACACTTCAGACAGATGCAGTTAATTATATGTAAATAATACCTCAATCAAGTTGATAATACTTTTTTCTTTTTTTAAATTTTATTGGCATATAGTTGATTTACACTGTTGTATTAGTTTTTGTGCACAGCAAAGTGAATCACTTATACAAATAGATAATAAAGACTTAAGACAGTTCTCAAATGGCCAATAAATACATAAACAAAAAGCTCAGTACTACTAGACAATAAGGAAATGCAAACTTAAACCATATAAAACCATAAAACATGCATTTCATTTCATCTAAATTATACATTAATTTTTAAATGCAGATCTTAAAAAAGAGAAAGTTTTCCTTTTAAAACAGAAACAAAATACTCAGAAATTCCACTTGTTTACTCAAAGTTTAAATTAATTTCACTTAATAAAATAAGTGTACACAAAAACCCACCACATCTCTTCATGGCTAAGTGTCAAAGCCAGGATTCTTGGAAATCTCACCTCCTTCGAGTCAAGCCAATGAGCAGACTCCTCATCCACACCCCTCCTTTCTCCTTCCCCTCCTGGCTCATTCTAGTTCTGGCCTCTGGTTCTCTCTTAGACCTTCAGGAGTTCCATTCCCTCTTACAGTTGCCGTGAAGAAGTAGCCAGATCCCTTCCTGTGCCAGCTCTCCACAGATAACTTTCAAATCCCAGCACAGCAAAAGTGCCACTTGATGTCTGCCTATGCACTAGAGGGGTGGGGGGGTAGAAAAACATTATTTTCTGAATGTGAAGATATAATATCATCAAGAGGTAGAGAAAGTATTTTAAAGAGATCAGTGCTTCTTAAATATTCCTATAAAGTTAATAACATTTCAACCAAACCTCTACTCCAACCACTCTCGCTTGACTACTCTAGTGAAACTTCTTCTGGACAAGGACACCACTGACATTCCAGCACCAGATTCCATGGGTGGATCTGCAGCTTTTTAAGGTCTGCTTGCCTCCAGTACAGATCAGCCCACTCCTTTCCAGTCTCCTTGGCTTCTTCCTCTTTATCTCCCAGGCCTCTTCACATCAGAGGCCCCAGGGCTCAGGACTCTAATCACTTCTCCTCTTCTAATCCCTTTATGATCTTATTTAATCTTTAGCCTAAGTAGCATCTGTATATTGATGATTACCATTTTTATCTCTTGCCTGGACCTCTCTCCTGAAGTTCAAACTCATAAAGCCAACTTCTCCAGCACTCCACTTTAAACTCTAAAAGTATCTCAAACTTAGCAAGTCCCAAATCAGACTCTCATTTTTCCTTCTAAAACTCTCCTCCCCGCTCCATTTCTCATCTCAATAAAGACTACCATCACCCCCTTCCTTACCAAGACCTGGAGGTCATCCTTGGCTCTTGTCTTTCCCTCACACCCAGATTCCTCAGTAATTTCTGTCAACTCTTACTGTCTCTCCTTCTTGTACTCCACTGCTCCCTTCTGAGGGAGCACCCCTCCTCCAATCTCATTTCAAATTCATTGATCTTCCTGCTCCTCCCTTCCATCATTATTCTGGCACAGCACTTTCCCCATAACGTCTCTTTATTGGCAGTCTTCCACCCGCTAGAATACATGCTGAGCACGGCTCTTAACAATCAGGAGATTGAACAGTAGTACCCAGCACACAGCAATTACTCAACAAACGCAAGCATGCAAGTATGGCAACTAAGGAGTTTACTACACAAACTAGACACCTTAACAGTTAACCGGGACTAGCTGAAGGCCATCTCCCACCCACTTTCCTCCTCCTTAACCCCAAACAAGGTGTGGACGTGAGGGCAAAGATCAAGTCTCCCTAGTTCCATGTCCCACAGCTGGTGTAAGAGGTGAAAAATCAATGGCTTGTCTTGGGAGATGACCAGAAGCACATTCTGCTTACTGCTGGAAAGAAAGGACTTAGCGATTCTGTGTATAAACTGCCTTGGAGAAGGTACAGCCTTCTAAAGCTGGTCCTGGGTTAACCCAACAGTGTTCAGAGCAGAGGACCTATACCCAGGAATGCTTGCAGGGGCTACAAGCAGATGGAACTTGATATGAAGCAGAGGTCTGCTTTTTTCCAGAGTGTTTTATTTTATATTTCATACCTCAGAGGCCCCGCTAGGTTCAGGGCAAAGTATATCACCGACCAGATTGGTCTATGAACGCTGTTGCCACAGAATTTAGGGCTGGGATTACTCTTTATGTAGAACTTGCAGTCATCAGGTGTTCTAAGGCTAGATAAAGATGCTCCGTCCAGTAAAGCACTGTCAGCTGATCTGTAGGAGGACCTGCAGTGTCAAAATCCCTCTTATCAGGTAACAAGTAGCAGATAAGAGCTTCTCCCTCACCAGGGTCAGCAGAGGGGCGTTTGTTTTCTTCAGAAGACATGGATCTCTTCAAAGTAGTTCTAGCCTTAGTCAGTTTAAAGTTGGTTTAGAGCGACTGTACAAGGTGGTAACCTACTGAGACAGGAGGAAAGGGGGCAGGGTACAACCTTTAGAAGAGTGACATAGCCATTTAAGATACTGTATAACCCAGTAAGGATCGGCTAGGTCCAAGACTGAGGAAGATTTGACTTTCAGTGGACAATGAGTTCACTGCATGCTTGTTGTAACACTTCAGTATCTAAATGACACATTCACAGGTGCCCTGACAGCTCCAAGGATGGCATAAAAGGCCAAAGAGCGGGTGGTGCCCCAGTTTCTGGAAATCACCATCTCTTCTCCAACAGAGTCGGAACAATCTTCCCTCTTGTTAGCCCATAAAATTACCCAGCCCACAAAAACTAACCACCCTCACACCTCTGGCCATTTGCCTTTTGAGATGGACCGTGTTCCGTCTATGGCATGTGGATCCCCCAGGGTCACCTTTCGCCTTCTGAGGACCCACACTGTGTCAGTGGAGTGTGCACACATGGGTGCTATGCTTAGTCAGGTCCGACTCTGCAACCCCATGGGCTGTAGCCCACCAGGCTCCTCTGTACATGGGGTTTTCCCAGCAAGAGTACTAGAGTGGGTTGTCATTTTCTACTCCAGGGAATCTCTGCTACCCAGGGATCAAACCTGCGTCTCTCACATCTCCTGTACTGACTTGCAGATTCTTTACCACCTGGGAAACCATGGAGTGTATATAACTCTAAATAAATCTGTTTACACTTTACTTTGTCTGGCTTTTGAGCTCTTTCCTGTGCAAAGTCAAGGCTCTTCATTTGGTGCCCCTCCCGGGGACTCACTCAAGACCTGAAATGTGACAATTTTGCTTGAGCCCCATTTTCCCTGCAACACACCCACGAGGCACTGCCCTTGATAGGACTGTGTCCAAGGCTCCCATCACACCTCTAGGGGGATAAGCTGGATTCCATCTCACTGGCTCTTCTGTAGCTCAGCCCAGCTGCTTTCCTTCCAGCTGCCCTCAGAGGAGTTTTCCACAGACCTTCAGTTCAGTTCAGTCACCCAGTCATATCCTACTCTTTGAGACCCCATGAATCGCAGCACACCAGGCCTCCCTGTCCATCATCAACTCCCCGGAGTTCACTCAGGCTCATGGCCATCGAGTCAGTGATGCCATCCAGCCATCTTATCCTCTGTCATCCCCCTCTCCTCCTGCCTCCAATCCCTCCCAACATCAGAGTCTTTTCCAGTGAGTCAGCTCTTCGCATGAGGTGGCCAAAGGACTGGAGTTTCAGCTTTAGCTTCATTCTTTTCAAAGAAATCCCAGGGCTGATCCCCTTCAGAATGGACTGGTTGGATCTCCTTGCAGTCCAAGGGACTCTCAAGAGTCTTCTCCAACACCACAGTTCAAAAGCACCAATTCTTCGGCACTCAGCTTTCTTCACAGTCCAACTCTCACATCCATACATGACCACAGGAAATACCATAGCCTTGACTAGACGGGCCTTTGTTGGCAAAGTAATGTCTCTGCTTTTGAATATGCTATCTAGGTTGGTCATAACTTTTCTTCCAAGGAATAAGCGCTCTTTAACTTCATGGCTGCAGTCACCATCTGCAGTGATTTTGGAGCCCAAAAATAAAGTCTGACACTGTTTCCACTGTTTCCCCATCTATTTCCCATGAAGTGATGGGACCACATGCCATGATCTTCATTTTCTGAGTGTTGAGCTTTAAGTCAACTTTTTTGCTTTCCTCTTTCACTTTCATGAAGAGGCTTTTAGTTCCTCTTCACTTTCTGCCATAAGGGTGGTGTCATCTGCATATCTGAGGTTATTGATATTTCTCCCAACACACCTAGAGCGAGACATCCTGGAATATGAAGTCAAGTGGGTCTTAGAAAGTATCACTATGAACAAAGCTAGTGGAAGTCATGGAATTCCAGTTGATCTATTCCAAATCCTGAAAGATGATGCTGTGAAAGTGCTGTACTCAATATGCCAGCAAATGTAGAAAACTCAGCAGTGGCCACAGGACTGGAAAAGGTCAGTTTTCATTCCAATCCCAAAGAAAGGCAATGCCAAAGAATGCTCAAACTACTGCATAATTGCACTCGCCTCACATGTTGGTAAAGTAACGCTCAAAATTCTCCAAGCCAGGCTTCAGCAATAGTGAACCGTGAACTTCCTGATGTTCAAGCTGGTTTTAGAAAAGGCAGAGGAACTAGAGATCAAATTGCCAACATCCACTGGATCATGGAAAAAGCAAGAGAGTTCCAGAAAAACATGTATTTCTGCTTATTGACTATGTCAAAGCCTTTGACTGTGTGGTTCACAATAGACTGTGGAAAATTGTGAAAGAGATGGGAATACCAGACCACCTGACCTGCCTCTTGAGAAACCACAGACCTTAGGGATGCCCGTTTCAGTGACACCTGCTGAGCACAAGACATTGCAGGATATCTACATCGCTGTTTGAAAAACAAACTTGAGAAATATCCCCAAATCTCAGAAAAGAAGGTGTAAGGAAAGCAGCCAATATTCTCCTCTGTCCTCTTGAAATCACCAACCCCCCCCCCACACCATTTCTCCTGCTAGTCCTGCTTTCATTGCTCATTTAAAAGCTAAATATTTTTCAAAAGCACACAAAAATTCAGGGAAGAGTGGGGGATGGGCAATAAAGCAAAAACACCCAGTTACAAAGAGATCCTTATGAACAAAATCACAATAAAGGGTCAGACCATGATGTCTAGCCACATCAGAGAAGAGCGCCTCACAGGCAGCACATCCCCAGGAGGCCCAGATGCACGGCCAGGAGAAGCTGGGAGTAACCACTAGGGGTGGCCCACCCCGATGCGCCCCCCACCTCCAAGCGTCCTCCCGGGCCATCCGGCCAGATGTCCAGGCCAGACTACAGCTCCGGCCTGAGGGTCCGCAGGCGGGCGCTCCTCCGCGCCTCTCTGCGAAGGGGGAAGGGAGCGCAGGGAACCCGAGAGGGGGAGGCAGAGGAGCCACTGTGCGGGCGGGCGCATGGTGAACCTGCAAACCAGGCTGAGCACATGGTGGACACAGACTTGGAGCGTCATTGCTCCTTTCCCCACCCAGCTGTCGCAACAAATAGCAGTTTTTTTGAAGGCAAGGAACAACACTGGCCCTCCAAGTTTCATAATTAGAAACCTCAGGGAAAAAAATCATTGTTGCTAGCTTGTTCCATGGGGGGGCTGAAAGGGTGTTTTCTTTCTTTTTTTTTTTAAATGACTAACTCTGTGTTCAGATTGTTTATATGACCATGAAGATGAGCTGAGGGGTAAATCTAATGGGCTGCCGCTCCATCTAAGGGTTCAGAGCTGAGCCAATGAACTGTGTTTGCTTACTGTCCGCACATGAGGAAGGCTTAGAAAACCTCCAGGAAATGAAACAATGTTACATATACAACCCGCAGCTCTGATAAACGTGTACACAGTATTTTTTGTCAATTGTCAATTGCTGTGTGGTAGGTGCTTTGCCTACATTATTTTGCCATAATAATATTATAGTGGCAAGAATTAATGACAATTTATGGAGACAAAAACTAAGGCTTTTTGTTGGAAAGACTGTATAAATAAAACATGCTCAAACTCACAATGGCTCAAACAATAAAGAATATGTCTTCAGTGCAAGAGAGCCGAGTTCCATCCCTGGAACTAAGCAGCTTTCACATACACACACGCTCAAAGTCCATTTAGTTAACGGCAGTTTCTAGATCTTATTCATTTGGTTACTTCATGCATGCCCCCTGCCCCATATATGTGTGTGTGTACTTGTGTATAATATATATTACACACACACACACACACACACACACATCTATAGGTATGAATGTTTATGTATCAAACATAAAGTAAATAATGTAATAAAAATTATTCATAAAACATCATTTAAATATTTAACTAGGTGTTGAAGACATCTTTGTATGAACTAAGTAATGCTAGGGTATAACAGAATAAGAAACAACCTGGATATCCAGGTAGCTGAGCAAAGGTGAGTTTCTTCCCCGCTCTTCCTGTCCATCACGTAGATGTGGCAAGCTGAAGGGTCTGCTCCCTGCCGTCCTCCTTATTCCAGGCCCAGGCTGAGGAAGAATCCACTCTCTGGATCATCAACAACCAAGGTAGAGGGAAATGTGGGAAGTACACTCCGCTTCTGAAGAGTTTGCCCAGAAATGACATGAATCTCTCCATTAACATGTTATACAAGTCCAAGGCCATAGGGGAACAGAAGGTGCCATCCTCCATGGGATGAGGCAGTGAGACCTCATGGACACTGTGCTTTTCTTCATTGGGCTACAATTAATTGGTCCCAAGCGAGATTACTAAGGAGGAAAGGCAGTGGGCACTTGCCAAATGATCTTAGCATGTGACAAAACTAAGTGCCACCATTAGAACACCTCACTAATCTCCAGTGACAAAATAGCAATTTCCTTAAATGCAGGCATTGAGAATTCTAGTTACATTTGACATTATTTTTACAGTGGAATGGTAAAAAAAAAAAAAAAAAAATCCTGTTTTTTGGTGGCATTGAGAAATCAGTGAAATTGGTAGAGGTGATAGCAAGCCCTTAATGAAAACCACACCTAAAATGTGGCAGTTGCTGCTGCTAAGTCTCTTCAATTGTGTCCAACTCTGTGCGACCCCAGAGACAGCAGCCCACCAGGCTCCCCCATCCCTGGGATTCTCCAGGCAAGAACACTGGAGTGGGTTGCCATTTCCTTCTCCAATGCATGAAAATAAAAAGTGAAAGAGAAGTCGCTCAGTCGTGTCCAACTCTTAGTGACCCCCAAGGACTGCAGCCTACCCAGCTCCTCCATCCATGGGATTTGCCAGGTAAGAGTACTGGAGTGGGTTGCCATTGCCTTCTCCGAAAATGTGGCAGTAGCACTATTTAATCAGGAAGATCGAGGCTGCAAACACTAATGCTAGGAGTAGCCACACAGTCCCCATTACCTGCTGGATCAGGCTTGGTGGTGTTGGAGACCCAGTGTTCTTTCCAAAAGGGACAGTTATCATCTTTCGAAATGCCAGCTTGTGTGAAAGCCCACCCAGTTGGCTGGCACTTTGCATTTTTCAGAAGAAACATGAACGCCACATTTTGAATATGAAATCTCTTGATTTTTAAATGCTGCTATTAATGAATTACTTTAATTGGAAGAAATATTAAATGGACCCCACAAAACTACACCTGCATCCTGAACTTGGTTTGCAGGCCACCAGTTGAAACCTCCAGGCTAGTGTTTCTAGTGTGACAAGTAGTGACACCTTGGATAAAATATTTAGTGTCTGTTTTAAACCCTTAACATGAGCAAGGCATTGTGTAGAGTCAGAAACTTTCCACAAGACCCCTGTGCAAATTAATTAAAAATTTCAACAATGCCAGAAACTAGCACTCAAAACAAGTTCTTGCTTTTTGAGCATTATTGTTGTTCAGTTGGTAAGTTGTGTCTGACTCTTTGTGGCTCCATGGACAGGAGCATGCAAGGCTCCTCTCTCCTCCACTATCTCCCAGAGTTTGCTCAGATCCATCACCACTGAATTGGTGATGCTATCTAACCATCTCATTCTCTGTCACCCCTCTCCTCCTGCCCTGAATCTTTTCCAGCATCAGGGTCTTTTCCAATGAGGTGGCTCTTTGCATCAGGTGGCCAAAGTACTAGAGCTTCAGTAACAGTCTTTCCAATGAACATTCAAGATTAATTTCCTTTAGAATTGATTGGTTTGATCTCCTTGCAGTCCAAGGAACTCTCAAGAGTCTTCTCCAGCACCACAATTTGAAAACAGCAATTCTTCAGTGCTCAGCCTTCTTTATGGTCCAACTCTCACATCTGTACATGACTACTGGAAAAGCTTTGACTATACAGATCTGTGTTGGCAAAGTGATGTCTCTGCTTCTTAATACACTGTATAGGTTTGTCACAGCTTTCCTTCCAAGGAGCAAGCATCTTAATTTTATGGCTGCAGTCACCACAATGATTTTGGAGCCCAAGAAAATAAAATCTGTCACTGCTTCCAATTTTGTCCCTTCTATTCACTAGGAAGTGATGGGACTAGATGCCTTGATCTTAGTTTTTTAATATTGAGTTTCAAGTGAATATTTGTTTATGCTCCTCTTTCACACTCATCAAGAGGTTCTTTAGTTCCTTTTCACTTTCTGCCACTAGAATGGTATCATCTGCATATCTGAGGTTGTTGATATTTCTCCTGGCAATCTTGATTCCAGCTTGTGCTTCATCCAGTCCACCATTTAGCATGATGTACTCTGTATGTAAGTTAAATAAGCAGGATGACAATATACAGCCTTATCATACTCCCTTCCCAATGTTGAACCAGTCTGTTGTTCCATGTCCAGTTCTAACTGTTGCTTTTTGACCCACATCCAGGTTTCTCAGGAGACAGGCAAGGTGGTCTGGTATTCCCATCTTTTAAAAAATTTCCGCAGTTTGCTGTGATCCACACCGTCAACCCTAGAGATAATGAAGAATACTAATAACATAAAATTTTTAGTACTAAGAATACTAATGACAAGTGAAGGCCTCAGCACTTCTGTGTCAGTATATTCTCTACCAGAGATAGGCCTCAACTCAGAGTCAAATGCACACAACTTGACTCAAAGGGAGAAGAAACCAGGGAAGCCTGCCACTAGCACCTCCCAGGAACCTCAGCAAGGGTTCTGGGGTCACAGACTCTTACCTTTCAGAAGCATGTGATCCCTGCTCACAGTGAATAATTGTAAGTATGTAAAAGGACAGACATTTGAAAATATGTCTCCCTCCAACTCCTGACCCTCAACTCCTTCCCAGCTGGGGAGATGTCCTCCCCAGTGGCAATTCTTATATCTTCTCAAAATATATCTTTAGAAGAGCTGTTGAGCACACATACATTGAAGTGGAAACCTGTTTTAGATGCACATGTTCTTATAGAACTTTAGGATTGGAAGGGATCTAGTTCAGCTCTTAATTCACAGCTTCCCTTAGTATTGCTTCTGCATCCAAATCTCTCTATAGATAGACAAACACACTTTCCACTTGGAAGCAGCTCATCCCACTTCTAGAAAACTCCGGTCATTTATAAAAGATAATTTTTAAAGTTCTGAACTCTGCCACTCTGGTGTTTTTCCTCTTCAGTTCTTGCTTTGACCTCAAAGGCCAGCGAAAACAGGTGGCCAAATGCCTTTTGCCTAAAATGGAACTTAAAATATTTGAAGCCTTCCCATCTTCACCCTGCCAAATAATCCTGGCTTCTCCTCCCCTTCCACAGAGTATGTGGTTTCAGGGGGATTCTCTGTCATGTGCCCTCTAGAAAGGATCGAACTCTTACTTAAAATACTCAGAAACCTCTTCAAAGAGGAGAACTGCTCATCAGAGGAGAAAAAGAGTTTCCAATTTGTAGCTGGCAATGTAATGAACAAATCTGTTATGAAAATGGATGGACAACAGGAGATTTAATGTGGATATGCTTGGTGTGCAGGGAGGCTTTATCTAGGAATTTGGTGGCCAAGTAGAAATTTTGGTGGTACTGTCTCTAAAAAGTTTCCAAAATATTCTGAAACAGAATTTGGGGGCCTAAAGTCTCTATGTGTCTCAGGTTTGGAAAAGTGGCAGTATGACAGTGATGAAGGACCAGGGTTTGGATTTGAGACTGGCCTCATGACTAGCAAGGATGCTTTGAGATTTGGGGCAAGTTATTTACTTCACATTTCCTAGCCACAGCATCATCTTGCCATAAAAGGCAGACAAGTAACCTTGCTTATGGGTGGTCAGGTAAGTGAATTTCTGAACAGTACCTAGTACAGTGGAGTCAGGGCTGCTCCTGCTTTTCTTGTGGTGGTGATGGTGGTGGCAGCTTTTGCTTGGGCTATGGCCCGGGATGTGACCTGGGGTCACTTTCTTCCAAGGCTGAGTACCCAAGCATCCTCTACAAAGGGCCCAGTCTGGGAAAAGCTCTGTTCTCTCAGGGTATCATTTCTGCTAGCTCAGTCACGCAGTTCTTTACTTAACAAGTAACACATTTATGAGTACACACCCCTCCATGTACCTATCAAAGAGCATAAGATCATCCTGAATGTCACCCCTCATATCACAGGCTCAGGACATGTCACACACCAGTCCCAGGAGGATGGTGCACCACCCTCGCCTCTGCAGTCACTGAACGCACCCCGTATTGACTGGTGTGCCACACTGTCTCCTCAGGTAGTCGTTTCCACAAATCTCTCCTTCTTGAGATACCATCAGGTCATGTGGAAGGATGTACTCTGAAGGTTATTGCTGTTGACCTCTTTTGGGGGACTCATGGGAGAATTCCTGTGCAGTCTTCCAAATTGGTGGTAGCTTTGTGTTTTAATGGACAGTGTGATCCATGCTATCGCATAAATGTTTGCTCAACAGAGGCTTGGGCCTCAGTCTGTGGGCCTCGTGGAGTACACGCCTGGAACCTCTGTGAGCAGGTCCACTATGAGAGGCGCCCCTGGCTGCACTCCATGCCCACTGCCCTGTGCCCCCTGCTCTTCTCTAGCAGGCGGTGCTTTCCTGTGGTTGCTTTTTTATAAACCACTCTAAGTCCTTGCTTGGAGTGTTTGGAGGGGACTGAAGCCATGGCCTGCAATATCTACACAGCCTTCTTCATCCAGGGGCTGGATGAGTGGTCATCCTGATTCATTAAAATGAAGAAATAAACACAAATAACTCTAAATTTAAAGGAGCCCCAGGTTCCATGGACTTGCTGCCTGGGAAGGAAAGATGCAAGTTCTGCTCTCCCACCAGAGGAAAGGTCCTGCTCTAACTCCACTTATTGTAAGTTTGTGATTCCAGCTTAAATATCAGGGACTCCAGAGCTTAACCACCTGAATGGCACAGTGGATCTTGTGAAGAATAGGAGTCTGAATGTACATGGTGGAGAACGGCTGTCCTGGAGGAAGAGGAGTAGTAGGTTAGGGTGGGCTTTGCTGAAGGAATTTAGCTAAAAGATCCTGCAGCTGAGAAAGCCTAATTTCCTCCTGCCCAGTCCATAGTGGGTTTCTCTGTCTTTCTCTTGCTTGAGTTACACCGTGGCGTCTCTGGGCGGAGGGGCATCTAGCTAGCATTTATATTAAGCCTTTATTCTAAGCGCTTTGACTTTCTGAAGTGATTTACTTCATGTAGCCCCGGCACACTCCTTCGATGTCCACGCATTCATTCAACAAACATTTTTCCAAGGCTAGTCTCTGCCAGGAGTTGGGTGTCCTTGTTTCATTTGAATTCGACGGTGCTTGACGCGACCTGAAGGACCCTCGGGCTTGAGAGCGCATCTCAGAGGCCAGGCACCCACCCCAGCCACGTGGGCGCGGCTAACGAAAGTCTTAGCTGCCAGGCCACTTTCGATCCCCACTGGGATCCCAGGGTGCTCAGAGGAGTTGGGTGCCAGAATAAAGAGGTGGTTTCCCCCAGGCAGCCTTATCTGGCCTTGGGCCTAGGGCTCACCCAGTTTGCCTGGAGTTAGTACAAGTTTGCTCCGCAACTTGGAGGGAGAAAGAGGGGAAATGGCAACCCCGGCACAAAAGTGGCTCAGAGGAAGGCTGGATCAGGGAGACAGCAGGCGCGTCCGCGGGGGACGCCCGGCTCGGCTCCTCACGGCCTCTCCCTGGACACCGGGCTCCTGGGCAGCCGCTGTCCGCCGCCCCTAGTCCTGCCGGCCGGCGCTCCTCCGGCGGGTTCCTCCTGGGTCAGGCGCGCCGTCCGCCCCTCCTCCCGGTCCCTCCTCCTGCAGCCCGGCCTCCCCGCGCCCCCGCCCCCGCCTCCGCCCCAGCGAGCGAGAAGTCCCGGTGGCTGGCGCAGCGCGCAGCCTCCGCCCCGGCTCGGTGCGCACGCCCGCGGCCCCACGCGAGCCCTGTCCGTCCCGCGCCGCCGTGTCCCGCGCCGCCGAGAACAGCGCACGGCGGCCGCTGCGTCCCGACCGAGTGCGGAGCCCGGCGCGATGCGACTCTCCGGGGCGGGCCGCGCGGCGCTCCTGGTGCTGCTGGCCGCGCACTTCCAGGCGGGTCTAGCGCTGGAGGAGAAGAAAGGTAAGGACGCCCGCGCCGCCGTCCTTCCCGTCGCGGGCGGCCGCGCTTTCCGCCGGGCTGCGGAGGAACGCGCGTCTCGGTTCCGGGCGGCGGGGCAGCCTCCGGCGCGGGGCGCGGCGGGCCGGGGAGCGCGGGGCGCGGCTTTCCCCGCCGCTCTCCTGCCCTCCGCGGGCTGGACGCCCGGGCGAGCGCGTCCCAGCACGTGCGCCCGCAGTCCGCCCGGGCCGGGGGCCGAGGGGGCCACTGCGTCCGCCCCGCGCCCTCGGACCTCCAGCTCCGGAGCGGCCCTCCGCGCCGGTCCCCGCACCCCCGCCTCCGGCCAGGCTCCCGAAGCAGGGAGCCGTCCTCCCGGGGCAGCCGTGACCCGGAGGCCCGGAAGCTCGTTCCGGGCACCGGCCACCTGTGCCGCGAGTCAGGGAGGGCCGAGTGCCCGCTGGCACCAGCGGGCGGGTCGCACAGCGCCTCCACCCCCGGGGCGGCCCGCGCTGCCCCCGCCGTCCGCGCCCCTCAGGCGGTGGACTCTCCGGAGTGGTGGTTTCCCGGGACTCCCGAGACTCGCCCCCACCTGCCGCCCTTGGGCCGCGTGTCCCGGCTTCGCGGTGGATGGGACGGAGCGGTGGGACAGGCAGTGGCCCAACAGCCGGGGCTTGGTGCGAACGCCCCAGCGGGGAAACCCAGCCTGGCTGGTTCTCCATGGTTTCAAAACAGGGCTCACAGCAAGCTTTCCTCCTCAAAATCCAGAAATTTTTGTGTCTGGGATGTGTTTTCTAGTTTTGAAGAATTTGACATTAAGCCAACCAAAATATTAACCTTAATTTAAATAAAAAGAAATTGATGTCCGTGATTCACGTGTGCCAAACATCCAGACCGAACATGAGCGAGTCTGGCTTCGTGACTGCCGACCATAAACCCACTTGAAATGAGAAACATGCCTCAGAAGGTTTAATTGCACAATTTCAAGATCGAGCAGCTTGGGTTCCGAGAGTCAGGTCTGTACTTGCTGTTGAGGTCGTTGGCACAGGGTTTGGTGCTGAGCGAGTTTGATGCGGGAGCGCTAAGGCATGAAGCAGTGCTTCCCAAACTGTGTTTCAAATTAGAATCACTTGGGATTTGAAACAGAACAAACAAAAAGGATGTCTGTCTGCCACCCCCAGACTTTGTCATTTCACTGGTCTGGGTTGAGACCTGGCTGTATGAATTTTTAAAAGCTCTTCAAGGTGATTCTCTTGGGCAGTCAAGTTTGGAAATCTCTGGCAACAGAGGTGAAATCTCTGGCAAGACTGCTGCCAAGGTAAAAGCTCTTTGGGAACATCTGGAGTTTTAACAATCTTGCAAAGGAAAGAGAATGATGATTTTATTAAAAAGAAATTAATTTTTTCAATGAAAGTCTCTCCTCCTCTGAGTCCCAGGCTGTGGTCCAGCTCCTGAATCAGCTGACAACAGGATTCCCGCCTGAAGGCAGGCGGCAAGGGGACTTCACCCTTATTTTAAACTGTTGGAGTGCCTCCGAAGCATCACTTTTCTCATTTCAGAAATGTTCCCAGCTCTTTGCCGTTACCCTTCTGAACACTACTATTAGTGCTTAAAGATTCTTTTCTAAGAAATATATAAATACCACTTAAATTGCCTGTTAGTCCCATGTTTGTTTAAAACAGAATGCTTCTGAATACAATAGTGAGAGTAGGTGACAAATATTATAGTAACGTAAGAATACCAAAATGTATGGGGCAAATTATTAACAGCAAGTGTTAAAGACCTGTGTTGATCAAATTTGGTAAGTTTTATTCTAGAACATTTACTCATTTTAGAGAGGTTTGTTTGGTTCTAAGATATAGTGGCCTTTGTTCTTACTGCACTTGGTCCTTTCAGACACTGTTTCAAGTGTCCTTTTAATCCTTACATCAACCATACAAGTTGGCTTTTGTCATTATATGTGGGGAAACCGAGCTACAAAGAAGTAAAATGACTCTCCCGTAGCTTGCAAAAAGCAGATCTTTTTGTTTGTTTGTTTGTTTACCTGAATTTTTAAACTCTGGCCCTCTGGTCCTGGAGCCCTCCCCTAGGTGCTGCCTGGGTTGCTTTGCGGGAGTTCTGATTTTAGAGGAGCTCTGTCGGTGTGTGTGATGTAGGATGCTGGCAGAGGGAGGAAGAAGATGGGATGAGGAAGCCACCTGCCCATGGTCTGGACTCCTCCCAGTACTCAGGAGGCCCCTTTGTGGAAGAACTCTGTCACAAAGTGAGCGATGGATATGGAGATTGCTGGAGGAATGTGGAGCAAACTCCTTGCTTTTGAAAACAGAAAGGTGAAGGTGCTGCTCCAGAAGTGATCCTGGATGGTATTCTCAGCTAGGCCATCCTGCCTGGCCCCTGCTCAGATGGTAGCCTTGGCTCGGTAGATCTGGGCTGTATAAAAGAGAACAAATTCAGGGATTTTGAATCATATCCAGGGTGAAGCCTCCCTTTCTTTAAGGAGACCAGAGGACGCCCACTCAGTACTGGCATGAAGGCCAGGAGCCTGTGTCCTCATTCCCACGCTGTGTGAAGGTGAACATGTCCCTTGCCAGCTCCAGGTTCTGAGACTTTGTTTCTCAATTCAATGAATGTTTATTGAGTGCATCGCATGTGCCAGACATTATGAGTTAAAAGGGGCCGTGGTTATCCTAATGGTTTGTATTGTTGTTTCCAGAGTGGTTCTTTAGGCCACTGATTTAAGTAGTATCTTGCTTTTCAGATCTGGAAAGGAGACCGGCGTCTGTGTGTCTGTCATCTGTCCACACGATGTAGGTCCCTCTAGCAGTAAATGGCTGATAGCTCCCATCGGCTTTGGACTGCCACTTCATGCTTCATATATTTAGTTTCATAGTCCATAAGTTTTCAAGAACTTATTCTGAAATTTGAAGATGCTGATTGCCATTCATTGTGCTACATAATTAGATTCAGTCCATGTGATGGCACTAACATGTTTAAAATGTTCTTAGAGGTGGTGTCAATAAAGAGGAAGCATTCTGCCCTGTTTAAAAGAAAATATTCTTTGTTTTTCCTTTGGTCCAAGCTCCAGAACCAGCAGCTAGTGTCTGAAACTTTCTTCATGGGAGTGGCAAGCCAGCTCTAACATTAAACTGATGATTATGGTGTTTAAGAGAAGATAGCCCATGTTGGTGCCCCAAGCCCCGATATGGGGGCAGGATCTGTGATGGGGATACTCAACTTGTTAAAAGACACCTAGGAACTTTCCTGGCCCCTGCTATGCGACTTGCTGTGAAAGTTGTGTTTGTGTGTGTGTGCGTGCTTTAATTTGGACTTAGTATAGTAGAAATGGGTTTTGGTTTTACTAATGAGGATATGTTTTTCAGAAAAGATCCAAGTTCTAGAACAAGTTTAGGCACTGTTTCCTTGTAGACATAATTCAAAAAAATAGATTCTGCTTCTCAGACCCTGTTGTGTTTTCTTCTATCATTTGTGGACATTCAAAATTATAAGAACCATTGTTTATTTCAGTTAATAATTGTTTGTTTCTGAACCATCAACACATACGGAACAGAATTTACATCTTAGCTTGTTCTTACATGTCATTCCCCTTTGCATCAGAGCTTCTGCTCATACCTTCTTTTTCATCTTCCTCCTAAAAGGTTTTTTTCCTGAGAAAATTCCAACAGTTTTTTCTTTGCACAATGTCTAAGGATAGTCTGCCATCCAGCCCATGGGCGTAAGCAGGTGAGCTTGAATTGAGGCAAGGATCCAGGCTTTGGGACTTACGCCAAATAACCGGTTTGACTGAAATTTTCACCTTTTCAGAGTCATCAGGTCTGGCTTCCTTGCAACAGGTTTAGGTAGACACGATTCAGTTGTCTAGAAAGTTCCCTGAGCCAGCTGGGGCAGGAGGGGTGGCTGGAGCTGGTGAGTGTGGTAGCTTGTTTACTTAGCCCCATTAGAAGCTAAGTGCTGAATTTGACATTTTAATCTCTGAAGACACTGAAGTATAGTATCAAATGTCTGACCCTGTTGACTGAGTATCTGTGAGTTGCATATGCTTAAAATAAATTTTACTCCTACAAAATTTCAGCAGCTTGCTTAAGAAAGTCATTTGTGAAAGCCTGAGTGTGGGATAGAGTTTCCTTTTTTGTTCCACATTATACCCCATTTTGGTGGGTTCTCATGGAAAAACCCAAAGTCCAAGTTATCTTTTCTGATTGTATCTGGAATGTGCCTTTATCTTGAATTACGATTTAGTGAACTAATGATTGGATGAGAATGTCTCGAACACAGTTCTTCTTTTTTAATTAATTTTTTATTGAAGGATAATTGCTCTACAGAATTTTGTTGTTTTCTGCCAAACCTCAACATGAATCAGCTGTAGGCATACACACATCCCCTCCCTTTTGTACTTCCCTCCTGTCTCTCTCCCTATCCCACCCCTCTAGGTTGATACAGTGCTCATGTTTGAGTTTCCTGAACCATACAGCAAATTCCCACCAGCTATCTATGTCACATATGATCATGTGAGTTCCCATGTCACTCTTGCCCACGCCTCGCCCCTCCCTCCTTCTCCCCCAAGTCCGCAAGTCTGCTCCCTATGTCTGTTGCTCCATTGCAGCCCTGGAAATGAATGCCTCAGTACCATCTTTCTAGATTCCATACATATGTGTTAGAATATGATATTCATCTTTCTCTTTCTGACTTACTTCCCTCTGTTTTAGATTCATCCACCTCATTAGAACTCAAATGTGTTCCTTTTTATGGCTGAGTGATATTCCATTGTGTATATGTACCACCATTCTTTATCCATTTTTCTGTCGATGGACATCTAGGTTGCTTTCATGTTCTAGCTATTGTAAATAGTGCTGCAGTGAACAATAGGATACATGTGTCTTTTTCAGTTTTGGTTTCCTCAGAGCGTATGTCTAGGAGTGGTATTGCTGTGTCATATGGTGGTTTTATTCTTAATTTTTAAGGAATCTCAATACTCTCTTCCATAGTGGCTGTAGCAATTTACATTCCCACCAACAGTGCGAGAGTGTCCAACACAGTTCTTGATACAGCCACAATTGCACCTGTTACTAGGTGGCCAGTAAACATGGCTTTGACTTAGTTTATTTTAGTATATTTAATTATTATTATATGAATTAACCACTGTTGTTCTTCCTTTGAGTAAAAACAGGTATCATTATGCACGACAACTTTGGCTTTTATTTGCATTTTTTTTTCTTTATGTTTGAGCCATGGTGACAATTTGTGCTGTTCCATCCACAGTTTAAGCTCTGGGAATGAATCTGACTTGATATTTGCCCATAAGTGTCTAGAAGTCAAGTGGAGGAAGAGAGATCTACAAATAACAAGTGTGAAAATGTCACAGAAGCAGTGAGAGAATTTAATGCAAGATAAAGAAGTCTTCTGGTATTTAGTCCTTGCTTTAAATTCTGGCTGGAGAGAGGGCTAGGTGTAGCACCAAATGGAAGGATTACTCATTTGAGCCTGAAAAGAATTACGTGTATTTCCCCAGATTATATGATGTGAAGGACATTCCAAGAAATGTGTCAAGAGTAGCAAAGTCCTGAAGAGCGCTGGTTATCCATTGTGGTGGGCGGTGAAGGGAGAGCTGACGAGGCTGCAGTTGTTTGGGGGCTGCGTGTGAAGGGAGGGGCGCCATGCAGCTAGGAACTGGTGTGATGGATTTGGTGTTCTGGAAGGAAGACTCTAGCAGGCTTGTGGGGAGTGGGTTACACGGGCAGTGGTGGAAATAGGGAGATGGGTGAGGCATGCAGGTGAAATGCTGTAGCATTTCAGTGAGGGTGCAGAACAAGAGACTCAGGAAGATCTGGAGGTGGAATTGATTGATAATCATATGTCATGAGTATAAGAAAGAGAGAGTCCCAGGATGCCACCCAGGCTTCTGACTTGAAAACCTGGACAAACACAAATCCATTCACAGAGGCTGCCAGTGCTCCAGGAGGAGCAGAGTCAGTTGGTGGGACTTGTGGTACTCTGATGGAAAAGTCCAGGAGTGTACTCCAGGAGTGTCTGGAGCCCAGGAGAGTGGTGGCCTTGAACTGCCGTTTTACTAGTCATTTCAATGGCTTTGGTATTGTCTTCAACATCTTTGGCAGGCGTTGTCTTTGGCAGTAGAACAACTCACCCCGGCCTGTTCCATGCTCTTTGTCACCATCCATACTCAGCCTGGCCAGGTTCTAGATCACCAGCTGCTTTTTGGACTAGGCCACTGTGATTAGCAAGCCAGATTAGGTGCGGTTGTCAACAACCGTATATATCATGCATGTAAGTAAGTTCAGAATCATGTGCTTGTAATCATGTTATCATGGGATAATCATGTAAGTATATTGAGAATCATGTTAGTATACCGCTGCAAATCGTCAGATGAGAATTCACCATTTCTTATGTAGGAAAGCATCAGATTGCTTTTTTTTATACTAGAAGGTGATTCTTTTTTAAAAAACAAAGCAGAACAGTAGCCTTTGAACTTTGAACATTCCTCACCGAGAAACTTCTGGAAAAAAGGATGCCCTAGGTCAGTCCAGTCAAAATTTCTGGAGGATGGAGCACTGAATATACCTTTAAAAACTCCCTGGGTGGTTGTGGTGTGTGCAGCTTGTACAGAGAAGTTTTGCCTTTGTTTCCTGACTCCCACTTCTCACACATTACATGGATTTCCTCAAGATCAAAGAACTGGTTTGTATTTCATTAGTAAATGAGTCTCAAAGTTACATTTTTTTTTTTCATGAATTGGTACATGAGAAGTCTAGTCCAGTGGCTTCTAAGTATGTCCCAAGACAGCAGTAAGAGCATCTTGATAGGAATGTCCATTCCTGAGTCCCCAACCCAGACCTCTGGATACGGGCGTTGGGGGTCAGGCCCACGTGTGATACACACCAGGGTGGAAGAGCTGCTGACATGCTGCCTGCAGACCTCATGCCGGGTTCTGAGTTCACTGGAGGAGCACGGTAACTGTGTCTGGCCTTGCTGGATGCATAGTTTGCAGAGCTGAGTTGGGACAGGGACATGTGTAGTACAGCATCTCACGACAGACATGATAGGGGTTTGATGGGGGCCCCAAAGAGGAGCTGCATCTGTCTCTGTGACAGTGGCAGTGTCCCCAAAAGAGGACATTTAGTTGAACCTCAGAGGATGAAGTTTTTGCCTGGTCTCTGTGCGAAGGGAAAAGAGAGAGGCAATATTGTGGCTGATGTCCCTGCAGTGGGCCCAGCATGGCTGGTCATGTCATGCATGCAGGGGCGAAGGCTTTTAGCCTTTCGTGCTTCATTTTCTTAATAATCATAAGGAAACTTACAATATCAAAAGTAAAGTGCGTTAAAAAAAAATGGCCATTTGGTCATTTTTTTTAAAAAAAGTAACCAGATATGAAGGATTGAACTAGAATCTGGACAATAGGTGATAGTTTGAACATTCTCCCCAGTAGCATGATTTGGCCCTGAAACTTGTTGTGAATAAGAAAAATGACCTT
This sequence comes from Nanger dama, assembly GCA_917880005.1. Taxonomy (NCBI): domain Eukaryota; kingdom Metazoa; phylum Chordata; class Mammalia; order Artiodactyla; family Bovidae; genus Nanger; species Nanger dama. Next base: position 1,894,086 of record CAKJTW010000127.1, read on the forward strand.
GTCCGATCCTTTATTAACTCCTACTACAGAAAGCAAAGAGAGAATGAAAACAGAAGTCTGCGTAATTCTGGATGCAATAAATACTTGTTAAATCACACTGAACTCAGAAAATCTCTCAAATTAATCGAGCCTTGCTCACTTGTAAATCATAAGACATCTATTTCCTGATTCACTGTTGAAAACTGGCTTACCTGCTTATTTGCAGAGGCCGTTTGGGAGCAAGCAGGCAGACTTGTAATGGGGCTAATGGCTGTTGATGCGCCTGTGTGCTCATTCCTGCCTTCATGTGGAGAGAAATACGGAGGTGGCTCTAGACCACTGTTTACTTAGAGCATTTATGAAGCACTTTGTTTTAAATGCAGCAATGTGATACCTGGTGGTTTTCCTACTGCAGACGCCCAGGCCTGCTCAGAGTGGGTGAGGTCATGATGGCCTTAGCAGTCGTAGTCCCTTACACATGAGATTGTCGTGGCCACTGGCTAAAGTTCCTTTCTTTTACTCTAGGTAAAAGCTTCTTATTTTTCTTGGAGAAAACTGACTCGCTGCTTATAGTCTCTCCAGGATGATGGGCTGAATATGTGTGAATGTGTGTGAAAACCTGTGCATGGTTTGCTTCCTTTTCCTTCACTCATAAATTCCTCTCTAGTGTCTGGAATAGAAACAAATCGTTTATTGAACCTGTGCAAATCCTCTAGGACAGGCAACTGTTCCCGGAAATCTCTTGTGATTGTAAATGGGATTTCAGAAAGTTTTTCAAAACTTTTTTTACCTGTTTTACTTACTTACCAGCAAATGCTGAATGAAAATTGTCAGGAGATTTCATTGCCATTTTCTGCACTTACACAGTATCTCTTAGTTCATTTGTATGTGTCATCAGCCAAAGTAGATGGCTAAAATTGTGCCAAACAATATAAATTAAACTATTTTAAGTTTGTTGTAGTACTAAGTTGCAAGAGCCTTTTTTTTTTAACTAAGGTATGCTGCTGCTAAGTCACTTCAGTCGTGTCCGACTCTGTGTGACCCCATAGACGGCAGCCCACCAGGCTCCCCCGTCCCTAGAATTCTCCAGGCAAGAACACTGGAGGGGGTTGTCATTTCCTTCTCCAGTGCACGAAAGTGAAAAGTGAAAGGGAAGTCGCTCAGTCATGTCCGACTCTTCGTGACCCCATGGACCACAGCCTACCAGGCTCCTTTGTCCATAACGTAATACTAGAAAGTTTAAAAATTACCATCTCTTTCACAAGGGAAAAAGAGCCCAGAACTTCCAGTTTCATCTACTTTTGATTAAGTCCAGATGAATGACAAAAAAGCAAAAGGTGGGGGGTGGTAGTTGAAGCATTATTGTATCACCTGTTGGTGTTTAAGGTACTGATTTTAAACACGATGCGTTTCAAGACTTTTTTCTTGGTTTTGATTTGCTACAACATTAATAAAGAATCAGAAAGCTTTCCTTATAGTTACTTCCTGATTGCTTTATCTCTTACCGTTTCCTAGTACTTATGCCTGGAACACATTTACAAGTTAGAATAATGTATTACCTTAATCTGTCCTCCCTTCCTCCTTCCTTTCTCCCTTTCTTTTGTTTTTGGAAGCTGCTATGAGTAAGCCTTTGCAGAGAAAGAAAGCTTTGACAAAAGATCACAGTAAAAACCTTTGTTAAGTAACTGTAAAAATATAGAATATAATTTTTAAGTTAGAAAGTATCAAAGACATTCATACTTATGGTTATTTGTAGTACAAATAAGCATATTCACGTATCACTCCTTGAAAAGTGGCATTGCTCAAGGACTTTGTCTCAGTATGCAGCTTCATGTATTTTTCCCCAGTAATCTGTTGTTAGTTATAAGGGGGAAGAGAAAACAGGCTGGAATCTACCTTCCCAGTTTCAGCTTTCATAAAATAACTAAACCACATGGTTCTGAGACTCCTGCCAACTGGAAGTATCTACGAAATTAAAAGCAAATCTAAATGCATGCAAGATATGTGTTTAAATGCATTGATAATAAATGTATTGTCCCTATAATTTAGATGCTAAAACATTGATGTCATAATAATAATAACAGCTTGCATTTGTACAGCACTTCCCAGTTTACACAATGCCTTAATATGCATCTTTCCAAGCCTCCTAGCAACCCCAGAGGATGGAGATAATTATTCACATTTGAAGGTGCAGGACTCCGGCTCGCAGGCATTCTGCACTTTGCTTGTGGTCGCTGGACTAGTCGACACTGGTGCTGAGAGCTTTTCCTGCTTCACAACAGACACTATTTTCAAACCACTGTGTCCGATGCGCCCCAAACTCCCCTTACTCCTCCTTTGAGACTGGTTTTTAGCTGTTGTTGATACCTCCTATCATTTTTAGTCCTATTTGTGAATCAAAAACTAACAGTATTCTGCAACGTTTCTGTTATATTTCTCTTACTTCCATTTAATGCCTCTCAGAAGCTCTGTTCTGTTTTTGTTCCCTTCCTATTTTTCCTCATGTTTTGAAGTATTTTTTTAGTTTTCTTATGTATGTGTTAGAGAAGCCTATTCCATAAGATATAGGCAGTGAATTTATGAGCCTTGCAGACATTTACTCTAGAAATTAAATGTATAACTTTATTATAAAAAGTCATAAACCCTCAAGGAGATGTGGGTTCGAACCCTGGGTCTGGAAGATCCCCTGGAGGAGGAAATGATAACCCACTCCAGTATTCGTGCCTGGAAAATTCCATGGACAGAGGAGCCTGGTGGGCTGCAGTCCATAGAGTTGCAAAATTGAACAGGACTGAGCGACTGAACACACACAACCCAAACTTATTTAAATTTGCCAGACCTATAAATGCTTGAAGAAAAATGAAGGGAGAAAGCAACTTGATGGGGCAGTTGGATCAGTTAGCAATGCCTGTGGCAAAGTGTGCTCACTTACTTACACAGTTCTGTGAAGAGCCATATCTGTGATTAAATGAAGCACATAGTTCGGTTCATTAGGGTGTGTAAACAGCTATTATGAAAAGATACACACTCAGTAAACAGTGTGCACTCCGGGATGGCTCACGCCCTTTACATGAACCCATTCAGGAGCAATTAATTATTACAAAAATGAAACTGTTCCACTTTGAGGAGCTTTGTTAGTTAAACTGATGGAACAAGGAACGTGACAGTGAATGGGTCCTTCATTTATGCAGAGACATCTTTTCTCAAAGAAATACTGGATACAGTGTTCATTCTCCTCCATTACGGAGGAAAGGACTTTTGTTTGTCATTGTTTATTCCTAGCATAGTGGAAACTTTTCAGTACTCCAGCAGAAACTCCCCCAAAACATGTTTATATGTCATAATTATCAAGTGAAATAGGGAAAAGTTTTGTAAGTAAGCAGAATAATTGGCTTGCAGTTGCTGCCTGTGTATTACAGGTGTAGGTCTGTCACTGAGAAAACACGTGATCTTTGCAGCCTGAGATGGCACAAACCCTCACAGAGAACAGGCAGCTAGTGTATTGATTTCAGGGCCTCTTTAGTAACTGAGCCTCTAAGTCTTGCGAAAGTTACTTGGGCAAAAGCTATGCCATTTCACCTTCAGTAAGCAAAGTCTGCCCAACCAGGGCAGAACAGAAAGTTAAGCAACTTGGTGAAATAGAACAACGTAAGGAGTCAATCAGGATGAATTGCCAGGTTTTCACTTCACTTCAGCCTCTAGGTACTCTTTTTTGTTTAAATGCACATTTAACCTTGTGCCTGGTTTGGGAGAGGCACTAAGTGCAAAAGTCCCAGGTAGAGGGAGGATTTGTGCAGGTATCTCAAGTCCATGTTCCCTTGTGACGTAGTTAGTGATTGTTCTTAAAGTCTCGAATAGAAAAGCGAGGTTTTTAGATTGTTGAGCAGTGGCTACTGACTATGCATAATGTTGCCCGGTTGTAAAAACAAAACATTCAAACTGTAGCCAGGGAAATTAGTCAAAAGTTCCAGACCTGAACCATCCTAGGAACCAATGAGAATGGGGTCTTTGATGTTTTGATGGGGACAGGAGTGCCTGCTTCTGTTGCATTTTTCTTTCCTCCTTGGACTTCATTTTGGGGAGAGTTTGGACGTTATCCACCTTCTAAGCTTGTATCACCTCACCTAGGTGACAAGGGAGAGGTGGACCGAGGTAACAGTCACAGTGAAATGCAACAGTGGTGAGCACAGGGCTGCCGAGTGCATGTTTATAGAAGTTTTACAGGCTGGGTGACTTCTGGACACTATGTACAAGGTTGATTTTTAATTAAGACAGAACCACTAGGTATCATGTAACGTAATAACAGCATGCAATCCTGATCTCGTGACTGTCACGTGTCCTGTTCACAAGCTGCTCTGTCCAGCCAGAAGGGGCTCAGGCTGAGTTTAAGAGGCACTTTAAAAGTGACAAATGATAATTAATTAATACGCCGTGGTTTTGAAATGAGCCATCAAGCATGCCGACTCAGTGGCGTCTCTCGGGGATAGGGAGAGGGTAGGATCATGAAGTCTGTGTCTGGGGAAGCAGCTCTGGCTAGCGAGGTGGAAGCTGAGTGTGCCTCACGGGGAGTGTCTGCAAAGGGGTTTCCTTAGAGTTTGACCGGTGACATTTCATAGAGCTTCACACACATGCACACACCCCTGCCTCCTGGTGTGGCCCGGCTGGCCCTGACAGGTGGGAGCCGTGTGCATCCTGACACACGTGGCTGGGGCATGTTTGTAGGTCTGCACGTGTGTGCTGCCTCCAGAGACGGGCGACCACGACCCTCTGACCATCCTGACTGTCTCTGTTGTTGGTGTCTTTTGCTACAGGTGCTTCAGGTCACTTATCAATGATCTCTGTCCACTAGCTGATACAGAATTGATTCTCCTGAAGAATTTATATCTGTCTGTATTTTGGGGACTATAAAGTGGAATATGTATGTCACTTATTAAAATGTCATTATTAAATGGGGGAAATGTCCCTGGGCTTCTTGACTCAAACAGGGAAAGAAGACACTTCTTAGGCCAAGAAGTGACTACGTTTGTGGGGTGAAGAGGACCTTCCAAACTGGAGGCCAACAAAGTCACATGTGCCAACTGTTCAGGGCTCTTGAGCTAACTACTCTCAAAGCAAAAGCTTCCATTGGGTGGGTGTTTGTGAACCTCACTGGTTCTGTGTCCAGAATTATCATGTTTATGATTAACTTTTCCAGTCTGCATATTATTGTGCTAAAGGATGCATTAGACCAGTGCTTCTAGGACCAGCCATCATCAACATTTGACAGATGACCTTTTTTTTTAAAAATTCTGGAAAAGGCAATAATAACCTTCTTTATCTCTAACATCTATTTGATGTTAAATTTTTTTATAAACAGGACAAACAAAATGTGCACATGGGACTAAAATATAAATATACAAAATGATTATGTCAGGAAATGTCTAGATCTGTCATGTGGTACCTTTTTGGATAAAAGTTACTGAGGCCCCGCCCCCTGAACACACACAGGGCGGTGTGGGGTCTGGATCCGGCTTCACCTCTTGGTTGCTGGCTAAGCTGAGCAGCCCGGTGAGTCCTGGTTTCCCCATGTTTAGAATGGAGTCATAGTGCTTATCTCTTGGTGCTGCCAAGAGGATGAAAGGAGATGATTGTTTGGAAGATGGAGTCCATTCCAGAGGTGCTCGCTATGTGACTGTGTAAGTGCTGTGCCTTGCACTCTAACCTCTAACCCTCACCACAGCCTTTACGATTCCTGTCCCATCTGCCCAGGAGGGTCACTCTGGAGCTCACCTGGGACCCGTGTCCTCAGCAGATGCGTGCTTCTGCGCCAGCCACCCACCAGCTCTGGGACCTGGGAAGGCTGTGGGGTCCCAGCAGGAGAGGCTCCCCAGACCCACTCTTTGCCTCCACAGTGGGCCTCACTTTCCCTCCAGAGAGCACTGCTGTTGTTTCGTTCCTGTAGATCCCTGAGCCAGGTTTTCCCTTTTTTTTAAATTTTTTTGAAGATGTACCTTTTATTTCACTCTGAGCCGGTTTTTAAAATGCTCCTGTCTTCGTTGTGCAACTTGATGACTTATTCCTGTGCTGTTTGCACGTTGGCCTCATCATGGCCATGGGGAGCGGCCGTTTCTCCTCTGCTTTCCTTGCTCACCTTTCTCCTTGCATCACCTCAGCACGCGTAGCAGAGATGGCCATACACATCTCCCAGCCTCTAAGACTTCAGGGTCCCCTCGGCAGACGCCCTGTCGGAAGCCCTTGCCCCTCTCAGTGACAGTCACGTTTCTAAAGAAAGAAAAAAGTGGCAGTGTTATTTGATCTGAAACTAATTAACCCGTTTCAGGTAGTGCTTTGTGCACTTGTGACGGGTTCTAAGCCACCACACATCCCACCCAGGGGCCGCTGCCTTCGCCTGGGCACCAGCCTCATACCTTCCTTTGCTTTCCTGTTCTTCACTGAGTTTTGCTAAGACTTTCAGGTGCTCTTGTGGCGCCGTGAAAATGCACCAGTCACCTGTCACTCTTCCTGTCCGTTTGTCTGTCATTCCTATCATTGTTTCTGAATTTGCAAGATAAAAGATGGTCATGAATTAATACACTAGAGACTTGCTATTTCCTAGCAGCAGCATATAAAAGTTATTTTTAAAGTTGTTTTAAATCTGTGAGTAAAAATAAATTGCTGCGAGAAACACCAAAAATGGAAAAGCTAACAGTACAAAGTTGATCATTTATCTCATAGGCATTGCTAGCAGCAGAGCTGCTTTATAAACAGTGAGAGGATTTATGAGACACTTAATTTACAGCTGGGTTGAAGGGCATTCTAACCTTCGCTCCGGGTCTTGCCACCCTTGAGCTTTTTGGAGTCACATGGTGCAGGGTGGGGATATAGCTTGCCTGGGAGCGGGCTGTTTGAAGACAGGCAGGACACAGAGGGAAGCAGTCAGCACTCAAGCAAACGTTTATTTTCTTAGAATATTAACTTATGGTTAGCATTTCTTTTTTATTTTAAGAATGGGAGAGAAGAAAATGCGTGTTAGGAAGGTGAGGATTAAGGAAGTTAACCACTGTGCATTCCCTAGATGATGTTAGTGAGGGTAAGTCCTTCACTTTCAAACCATGCTTTACAGTGGGTATTTGCCTGAACTTAACGTTTGGATCTTATTTTTTTCCCCACTTAATAGAGAATTTCAGAAGACTTTTTAAATTGTTGTAGTTCTTAGGAAAAGCATACTGAAAACACTGACCATGTTATGTAAATATGAATGGCGATCTGTTGTAACAGCAAGGCTTTTTGTTGTTAGCTTTTTATTTTTAAAGAAGTACAAATTCACCAGAAGTTGCAAAACAGGCATAGGGAGGTCCTATGCACCCTGCCCCCCACCAACCCCACCCCACCCCCGCCCCCGGCAAGTGGAATGTCTTAGCAAAGCTGTAACTATTCAGTTTGACATCTTTATCTAATAAGCTAAATGCTCACTGTTTTAATTAGCTTTTTAGGTAGTATTATATAAATTAGTCTTTACAGTACTGTTTAGAAGGTAATTTATTAAAATGAAATTTGTTGGGCTTTAAATTTGGAGACCATGGAGTCCTGAGTTGGGAAAGCTACTGAGGGATGAGTGAAGAACATAGATGAACAGATGGACAGAGAAATAGAGACAGATAAATTGATTACTTTTTTGTTGATTATTTAGACAAGCCAAACATTTTCTCGTAGTTTTGGGGTTAATTTGCCAAGTTTATATGCTCTTCAAGTCAGGGTGATTGGGATTTTGCGTGTGTACCATTGTATTCATCCCATGTTTGTTTTCATCTATTTGGTCTATTTTGCCTTCTTTAAGTGCCCTAGAGGAGGGTCTTCTGGATTGCTGGTGAAGTCATGTTTCTTGATTCAGATGATGATTCCACAGATATGTCACTCAGTGAAAAATTCATGGAGCTGAACATTTTTTATTTGTATGTTTTTCTACATATACGTTATGCTATAACAATTTTAAAATACTAGAACCCCACGCCCAAGGTAAGAGAAACCCAAGTAAGATGGTAGGTGTTGCAAGAGGGCATCAGAGAGCAGACACACTGAAACCATACTCCCAGAAAACTAGTCAGTCTAATCACACTAGGACCACAGACTTGTCTAACTCAATGAAACCAAGCCATGCCTGCTGGGCAACCCAAGATGGGCGGGTCATGGTGGAGAGGTCTGACAGAATGTGGTCCACAGAAGGGAATGGCAAGCCACTTCAGTATTCTTGCCTTGAGAACCCCATGAACAGTATGAAAAGGCAAAATGATACGATACCAAAAGAGGAACTCCCCAGGTCATTAGGTGCCCAATATGCTACTGGAAATCAGTGGAGAAGTAACTCCAGAAAGATTGAAGGGATGGAGATAGCTAGATGGCATCACAGACTTGATGGATATGAGTCTAAGTGAACTCCACGAGATGGTGACAGACAGGGAGGCCTGGCGTACTGTGATTCATGGGGTCGCAAAGAGTCGGACATGACTGAGCGACTGAACTGAACTGAACTGAATCACAGTCATGTGATAGAGAAGATAAAACATCTACAGGGAAAGCCAAGGTTTTATTAGAAAAATCAAGATCTCAAAGACAATATTGGACTTCCAAGTCAAGGCTTTACATTTGTTCTTTCTCTTGGTATAAATAAGCAAAAAGATCTCTCCAATTCAAAGTGAGGCTGTTCTTACTGTTACTTCAATTTAGTCTGAGCCAAAGATGCAGAAGCTCTATACAGTCAGGAAAAACAAGACCGGGAGCTGACTGTGGCTCAAATCATGAAATCCTTACTGCCAAATTCAGATTTAAATTTAAGAAAATAGGGAAAACCACTAGACCATTCAGATATGACCTAACTTAAACCCCTGACGATTATACAGTGGAAGTGAGAAATGGATTTAAGGGACTAGATCTGATAGAGTGCCTGATGAACTATGAATGGAGGTTCGTGACATTGTACAGGAGATGGAGATCAAGATCATCCCCAAGAAAAAGAAATGCAAAAAGCAAAATGGCTGTCTGAGGAGACCTTACAAATATCTGTGAAAAAGAGAAGTGAAAAGCAAAGGAGAAAAGGAAAGATATACTCATTTGAATGCAGAGTTCCTAAGAATAGCAAGAAGGATAAGAAAGTCTTCCTCAGTGATCAGTGCAAAGAAATAGGAAAACAATAGAATGGGAAAGACTAGAGATCTCTTCAAGAAAATTGAGATACCAAGGGAACATTTCATGCAAAGATGGGCTCAATAAAGGACAGAAATGATATGGACCTAACAGAAACAGAAGATGTTAAGAAGAGGTGGCAAGAATACACAAAGAACTGTTCAAAAAAGATCTTCATGACCTAGATAATCACAACGGTATGATCACTCACCTAGAGCCAGACATCCTGAAGTGTGAAGTCAACTGGGCTTTAGGGAGAATCATGATGAACAAAGCTAGTGGAGGTGATGGAATTCCAGTGGAGCTGTTTCAAATCCTAAAAGATGATGCTGTGAAAGTGCTGCAGTCAATATGCCAGCAAATTTGGAAAACTCAGCAGTGGCCACAGGACTGGAAAAAGGCCAGTTTTCAATCCAATCCCAAAGAAAGACAATGCCAAAGAATGCTCAAACTACTGTACAATTGCAATCATCTCACACACTAGTAAAGTAATACTCAAAATTCTCCAAGCCAGGCTTCAACAGTACATGAACAATGAACTTCCAGATGTTCAAGCTGGTTTTAGAAAAGGCAGAGGAACCAGAGATCAAATTGCCAACATCTGCTGGATCATGGAGAAAGCAGGAGAGTTCCCGAAAAACATCTATTTCTGCTTTATTGACTATGCCAAAGCCTTTGACTGTGTGGTTCACAATAGACTGTGGAAAATTCTGAAAGAGGTGGGAATACCAGACCACCTGACCTGCCTCTTGAGAAACCTGTAAATGCAGGTCACGAAGCAGCAGTTAGAACTGGACATGGAACCACAGACTGGTTCACAATAGGAAAAGGCTGTATATTGTCTCCCTGCTTATTTAACTTATATGCAGAGTACATCATGAGAAATGCTGGACTGGAAGAAACAGAAGCTGGAATCAAGATTGCCGGGAGAAATATCAATAACCTCAGATATGTAGATGATACCACCCTTATGGCAGAAAGTGAAGAGGAACTAAAAAGCCTCTTGATAAAAGTGAAAGAGGAGAGTGAAAAAGTTGGCTTAAAGCTCAACATTCAGAAAACGAAGATCAAGGCATTTGGTCCCATCACTTCATGGGAAATAGATGGGGAAACAGTGGAAACAGTGTCAGACTTTATTTCAGGGGGCTCCAAAATCACTGCAGATGGTGATTTCAGCCATGAAATTAAAAGACTCTTACTCCTTGAAGGGAAAGTTATGACCAACCTAGACAGCATATTTAAAAGCAGAGACATTACTTTGCCATCAAAGGTCCATTTAGTCAAGGCTATGGTTTTTCCAGTAGTTATGTATGGATATGAGAGTTGGACTGTAAAGAAAGCTGAGTGGTAAAGAATTAATGCTTTTGAACTGTGGTGTTGGAGAAGACTCTTGAGAGTCCCTTGGACTGCAAGGAGATCCAACCAGTCCATCCTAAAGGTAATTCAGTTCTGAGTGTTCATTGGAAGGACTGATGTTGAGGCTGAAATTCCAGTACTTTGGCCATCTGATGCGAAGAGCTGACTCATTTGAAAAGCCCCTGATGCTGGGAAATACTGAAGACAGGAGGAGAAGGGGATGGCAGAGGATGAGACGGCTGGATGGCGTCACGGACTCAATGGACACTAGTTTGGGTGGACTCCAGGAGTTGGTGATGGACAGGGAGGCTGGCGTGCTGCAGTGCATGCAGTAGCAATGAGTCAGATATGACTGAATTGAACTGAATTACAGGTTATTTTAAATATAGGGTTAAAAAGGATAGCATTCGAGTGCCATACTCCTCCTCCTTACATATATATAAAAATCCCCAACAAAGACAGCATCTTTTAACAGGTATTAACCAACTGGAGAATTCTTGCAGAAAGACAGTGTCGTTCAGACATACCCACATCTTCCTTCCCTGCCTGGTGCCCACCAGTGCCAGGCTCTTGTGGAGCTGCATTTAGACACACACCGGGAAAGTGAAGGGACAGCCAATCCCATGGTAAAGAAACTGCCTGCCCACATGACATGAGTGTTCCCATCCCACAGATCCTCCTGTGGGGCTCTCCAGAGACTCCCAGACCTCCAGGCATGGTGGGCCCTGGCTCTTACCCTGTCACACTGTGCTCACAGCGCCCCAAGGGCACTTGATCTTAGTAGATTGATAAATTTTGCTGAATCTTATGTCATGTTTCATTTTCATTTTTCAGTTCAACTCGGTAGACATGCATTAAATATTTCCTGCATATACTCTGTACCAAAAACCTGCTGGGGACTGGCTTCCTTAGTCAGAAAATATAGTCTCTGCCCACAGGGAGCCTTCAGTCCCCAAGCCTGTTATTTCCCTTGCATTTCCGAAAGTGAGAATTTAGTCTACAGTGGTTTGTGAGTTCTTCAGAGCCAAAGTGACAGTCAAGCAAAAGCTGAACGGGCCTAGTAGGTGCTGGTATATGGATTTGAAGCGTGGTGTAGCTCCAGAGACCCATGCAGCTTTCTCAGAGCCTCTGACACACTTCATTTTGTCTTAATAATCATGTAAGAATAGCCCCATTTGCATTTTTGATGTCTTTATCAGGGACAACAAACCCCAAGCCTCTGTGTTCACAAAATAACTTAAGTGGTTCAGAAAATATGAACTCCTTCCACGTTTCTAAGTCAACATCTAAAATCGTTCATCATAAGCTTTATAGTTGTAAGAGAGAAAATTTCAATCCTTTGGTGAAGGTGTTAGAAAGACACTGACTTCTTTTTTTTTCAGGTCAAAATACTTGTTAATACTTTCCTCAGAAGGTCTGTCTCAGTTCTGAATGCCAATTGTGAGACGGTTATTTTGACACTGGATGGGAAGTTGGGGCAAGGCTATACCATGGACTTGCTGCTGGGAGGGAGCCTACCAGGCTATCTACAACATTCCATGGCTGAGGCTGGTGCCGTGCACCCTGGCACCTTCGTGGGGCCTGAGATGGACCACGAGGGTGGCTGTGAAAGGAGAGCATGGGTTCAGGGGCTGGGCGTTAGGAAAGAGCGCACGCAGGAGAAGTCGACCACGGAGAGTCTCAGGACCACAGGGGCCGCCACAGCGGGTATGAGAGAGCAGGCAGGAGTGTGGAAATGGCATTCAGGAAGCTGGAGGAAGCATCTGGCCTGCAGCACTGGCCTTTTCCTGAACAGTGGGTCTGCCTCCAGAGGGAGAGGGCTGTGAAGAACCCAGAGGTTCGCAGGAAAAGTGCTGAACAAATCCATCACCATGCACGTGCACTGCTCCTACACAACTCCAAGCCCACCAGGTGTCCCCAGCTGGCTGGCTGCTGGGAGCAAGTCCACTCCCACCTTGAGCTTCTTCAGTAGTGGTGGCAATTTTGAAGCTGCTGTAAAGTTGCTCTCAAACTTGGGGGTCATAGAAGTACTCCTTGGGGAGGAGCCTGTGGATTTCATGAGATTTAAAATCCTATTTACTCATTTTGAGGATAATCTAAATTCTTTTGGACGTCTGTGCACACTGAACCGTTTTGTGGCAACAGATCACCATGTGATGGTGTGTGCAGGTGAACCTCGCCCTCCAGTGATGTCTCAGCAGTCACCTGCATATTAATGGAATTAGGAGAAGAGAAAGCTGTCCACTGAGCCACGTGTTTACTGTGTGTTTCCCTTCTCTTCTTTTGTTTAGGCTGGCACTGACCCTGGCTGTTGCCTGCAAAGAGTTGCCTCAACTATTTCACTCAGGTTTTGGATTGTTGATAGCAGGAGGATGAGTCTAGTACCAGTAACTCAGGAGTGAACAGAAGCAGAGATGTGTGGATGAACTTCTTATCATTTCAGAGTTTCTCCAACTGAGGGTCCAAGGGAAATTGTCTCTCTCTCTCTCTCTCTTTTTTTTTTTTTTAAGCCCATGCAGTATTAAATGTGAGCAACCTCACTATAAGTGAATGAAGCTCTGAGGAACAAGCGAACAGTTAGGTTCTTTTTCAGCACACCATAGCAGGGACCTGATCATCAGATGCTCCATTGACGTCAAGTAGCAGAATAAACCTGGGACTGGAAATTCTGTTGTACACTCCCTGCTGTGTGAGGAACCTGGAGGACAGGTGTGGAGGGTGGGAGAGATGGTGGGAGAGAATGGAAGCTGAGACCAGTGATGAGAACTAAGAACACCTAATGGGAAGGAGAGGAACTCTCAGGGGCCATACCAGACTCCGCAGGGGGACAGGGAGGTGAGTGTGCAGGGATGAGGAAGGGCAGCAGAGGCTCCTAGAGGTTCAAGGCATCAACTCTGAGTCCAGAGTGGAATGGCCTGGCTGGAGCAGAGCCCTTCTGTTCTGGGGGTGGTTGGAGACTGAGCATCATGCAGGGTTAGTGCTGAGGTCTTCATTTATAGAGAGTGTCTAGGAACACTTCAGTGTGTAGATATTTAAGGAAAAATTTCCATGCATCCATGCTTGTTCACACTCTCTCATGCTGTCACAGTGGCTCCAGAGAAATCACGGCCTGACATGCACCCAGCAGCCCTGGGAGCCGGGAGCCATCCTAAGCTACTGAAGGAAAGAGATGGGTGCCCTCCAGGCACCTGACTGATATTATCTCTTTCCTAGACTGACTAACTAATCTCCAACATATGACTGTCCTCTAACTCATACACTGATGGTGAAGCAAAGATTCAGAGCTCTGTGAGGGTCACAGTGTGTAAGCAGGTGTTTTTAAACAAGTTTGGTAATACGTGGGGTAGATCCAGCCTTGTCTCCAGTGGCCCTTGTTACAACCAAAACTGCTTATCGAAGTTTTATTGTGGAGATGCCTCTCCACATCAAGCTTGGAATCTGGCCATGTGAGCTCAGAGGAATGGTTCCACCTAGGGAAGCATAAGAAGTGGATTATACCTCTATAGCTATATTGCCTGTAAGATTTCTGCAGAAATACTATATACATATATTCAAAGAAATATTAATCTTAAAGTCAGGTAAGATTGAGATGCTTAAGAAAAGATGAGCTTGGGAGATCTGTGTAGTTACATGCATTCTCTATTTACTGTAATGGCATCGGGGAAAAGCTTTGGTGAGTGCAAAATGGGTGAATCAGGCCTTTTCAATACCTTTTACGCATTGCTGTTTTTATTTCAAGGCTGATTTGAACTATTACAGAGTAATATTTAAAGTGCTTTGTCAACTCTTCTTTGCTCTGCATTTCTGCATCAGGTCACTGGATTACTGGAGGGAAATGTTCTTTGCTTTTGTTTTTCTCTGTCTACTCATAAAACATGTCTTTTGAACTACCATGCTTCAGAGATAGCATGCCTTTTCCCAGAAAATCTCAGGTTAAGATTAAATAGGCACTGGATGTTTATCTGATTTTGTTTATGGGCGCATGAGAAATTTGGTAACCTTTGTATATACTTACACTATTAACTAGGTAAGAGGTCATTGGAACATTTAGAATTCCACTATAAACTTCTAAAATGGTCAGGTCAAGTCTGTTGCATCAAAAGATATTTGCTATTCATCCAGGAGTAAAATCAGCTATGTGAGAAAAAGTGGGGTTCTATTTGGAAATCTACATTCAATGACAGAAGTCCCACCGATGTCAGATTCTTCAGGAATTCACAAGGCCTTTCTGCACTGGCCACCTTTTGGGTGCCTTAGCAAATTAGTCTGAGTGTCTGTGATGGGAAGTGTTGTAACTTCACACGTGCAATCAGTCATTGATTGTGGAAGAAATTATATATAAAGCCGCAGAATGAGCCTGAAGTACTCTGTACTCCTTTCATGATGTTCTAAATTGCATTATCATTGTTTATGTTCTGGTACAGATTTCTCACTAGATTGTAAACTCTGTGTGAAAAACAACAATTTGATTCATTCACCCCACAATGTTCAGCCCCATCCCAGCTACACAGTAGGCACTAAATGAATACTGGCCGCACACATTGAACACGTCCAGGGTATGAGTGGATTTCAGATAAACTTCTAAAATCCAAACACATCTTCATTCACCAGGAAGCATGAATTATTTTTTTAAAGGTAGTGGTGGGGGAACTTTCTAAACCAACAATAGATTAGATTATGATCATCTTAATTCATGAATTTTCTCATTCAGTTCAGTTCAGTCACTCAGTCGTGTCTGACTCTTTGCCACCCCATGAACTGCAGCACGCCAGGCCTCCCTGTCCATCACCAACTCCTGGAGTTCACCCAAACCCATGTCCATAGAGTCGGTGATGCCATCCAGCCATCTCATCCTCTGTTGTCCCCTTCTCCTCTTGCCCTCAATCTTTCCCAGCATCAGGGTCTTTTCAAATGAGTCAGCTCTTCGCATCAGGTGGCCAAAGTATTGGAGTTTCAGCCTCAACATCAGTCTTTCCAGTGAACACCCAGGACTGATCTTTAGGATGGAGGGGCTGGATCTCCTTGCAGTCCAAGGGACTCTCAAGAGTCTTCTCCAACACCACAGTTCAAAAGCATCAATTCTTCAGTGCTCAGCTTTCTTTACAGTCCAACTCTCACATCCATACATGACCACTAGAAAAACCATAACCTTGACTAGATGGACCTTTGTTGGCAAAGTGATTTTGGAGTACATAAGAAAACAAGCATGTCTGAAGGAGAATACCAAGTGTTTTATTATTTCACTTTTCAGAGAATTCATCTCTAAAATGAATAGCTTATATTGATTTCAATGTATTTTTAAGGAATTAGTAGTTGGATTATAGCTATCAAGGAAAAGCGTATCTTAACTTCATGCATTTATGATTAGACCTCTTTGAATAGAAGGGCCTGAGCTTTATCTGCCATATTCACCATCACCCAAAGAACTCAGGAGTATAGATTTCTTTCTTTTTTTAAAATTTAAATTAGTGGAAATTGGCAGGCAGTTCAAAGTAATGTGTGATCTTCAGAGTGTCCTTAGTAATTAGAAGAAAACTAATTATTTTTGTGTGGAACTCAGTAAGGTGACTTTAAGTGCATATTGAAAGGCCATAACTATGACAACTCTTAAATATTACGACCAAGAAGAATAAGTTTCACTTTCATTTATTTTGGAAATAGGTATTAACTGTAACCTCAAGAAACACTGTGAACAGTGAGTTTGCTTCATGCCAGAGTGTTGTGAAAGTCAAGTGGTTGGCCGTTATTTGTTATTTGTTACTGAAGTCATGTCCTATCTGTCTGTGTGTCTGGATCGGCACAGGGTTGGCACATTGCTGAGAAGACCACAGTTCCAGGTGGCACTGGTGGTAAAGAACGTACCAGCCAGTGTAGGAGACCTAAGAGACACAGGTTCTATCCCTGAGTCAGGAGAATCCCCTGGAGGAGGGCAGGGCAACGCACTTCAGTATTCTTGCCTGGAGAATCCCATGGACAGAGGAGCCTGGTAGGGTCATAAAGAGTCGGAGATGACTGAAACAACTTAGCCCAGGCAGTAAATGAGGACTTTTCAATGAAGTAAAATTGAATGTCAAGGACAGGGAAAGCAAAGGTCATCTAATTCTGTGATTCATATCCCAAGTGTTTTATTCTTTTTTTCTACTCTGTGCAGGATTCCTGTTTCATTTTATATTTCCATGTAGCATGGGTGTGGCGGAGTCTCCTTTACACAGGTGATTCATGTAATTCACTCTGTGTAAGTGTGTGAGGAAGCTATAAAATTTTGAACCATCAACCAGATAAACTTTTGAATCTTCAAACCAAAAGACATAGAACAGAGGGAAAAAAAAAAAAAAACTCAAGAAAATAATGATAGGAGGTCAAATTTTGCTGCCACGCCTGAGTCTGCGGAGGAGCCCTGGTCTTGACTTTGCTCTACACGTGTAGCTAATCGTTCTTTCTGCTTTCCCATTTACCTCTGGAAATGGAAATTGGCGTTGTGGGTGACAGTGACTTTACCGGGATGTAGCAGCTGTCTGTGAGTTTCCTTCTGTTGTTTTTAAAACAGACTGTCACATTTAAATATTGTGATAAGCTGGTATCCTTTAAAAATACTTATTTATTTCAAATCAAATATTTTTTCTCCTTCAAACTGCCAGTAATGACTGACTACTGTGCACAAGCTGTCACCCTCAAAGTTAGGACCTGAGTTGCAAATCAGCTTAGCAGAGTTAAGGAATATGGCCGTCTAGACCAACAGTTCTTAACTGGGAACAATTTTGCCTCCCCTAACTCCTCCAGGGAACATTTGGCAATGTCTGAAGCAGTTTCTGGTTTTCACACAGGGTGTGTTACAGTGTGACACACCAGGTATTCTTTACCTGGTGGCCCAGCTGGTAAAGAATCCTTCTGCACTGTGGGAAACCTGGGTTTGATCCCTGGGTTGGGAAGATCTCCTGGAGAAGGGAACAGCTCCCCACGCCAGTATTCTGGCCTGGAGAATTCCATGGACTGTACAGTCCATCGGGTCACAAAGAGTCAGACACGACTGAGCGGCTTGCACTTCACAGCTCCTCCAGGGAGCATTCGGCAATGTTTGAAGCAGTTTCTGGTTTCCACACCGGGTGTGTCATAGGCATCTAGTGGGGAAAGGCCAGGGACACCCCCCACCACAAAGAATGATCCCCAGCCCCAAATGTTGGTGGTGCTAAGGTAGGGAAAAGCCTGGGCTAGGCCAAAACCACTAAACTAGGCTCATACTCATCCATCTTCTTTCATACTACACTAGAGTACACTCATGGGCTTTATTCTCCTTGCTGTGGAGTTAATTACTCCTTCTTCTGGGTTTTCTGTGTGCTTGGCAGTGCAACAGAGGCTTGGAGCTTGGCATTCCTGATGGCTTGCTCTCAGGCCAGCATTCCCCCTCCACCTGCACCAGCCTGTCCAACCTGAAAGCTTACCAAGTGAAAGCAAGAGTCTTGGAAGACGCCTTAATTATACCCACCCATAAACTTGCTTAGAAAGGGATCTGTGAAGTCCTGGAGTTAGAAACTGGCTCTCTCACTGTTGTAGAAACAACATAAATTTCACATAAAACACATGCTTTTCTTTTCCTTTCTTTTGTCTCCATCCTGGCAATTCAAAAGTGCCACTAGGTGAAGAAATCTCTCCCTGCCACTCCCCAGAACCAGAAGAAAACCCAGCTTGTTCTAGCCCAGCTTTGTCCTGGAGAGAAGGCAGCTGCTCCATTCTGAAATAGCCTTTCTCTGATAGCAGTTCACCCAAGGGTAAAATGCATTTAACAGTTTGAATTACACAGTGAACAGTAAATGCATGCCTGTTTCTGCTTTATGGTACTTGAAAGTGAGACTGTGTGTTGGGGTTCATATCACTGTACCTCACAGCCTAGCAGAGGGGGATGAAGCTTCTTCCAGGCAGGGGTGACCATGTCAGTGGTGGGGTGCTGGCCACTAGCTGCCAGAGACTCCTGAAAGGGCTCAGTCACCATGCTCTAGGCCATGCCTGGAGGGAGTTACTAGAGTCCTGGAGTGGGGCCACACACCTGTGGGGTATTCCTTGGACATTTGGGCAGGGCTGGTGACCCAGGGTCCTGTTGGACTATGAGCTTGAGTTCATTGACAGCCTCCCCGCCTCCAATAATTCATGTGTCTCGTAAAACACAGTAATTTCTTGAACTTTGAAGTCGTCCCTGTAATAGTGCCTGACATACAACAAGAGCTCAATAAGTATCTATTGAGTGAATGAGTGGGTTCAGAACTCTATGGGTTCTTGCTTCAGTTCTCAATTAACAGAGAAAGAAACGTGAGGCCCATAGACATCCCACGATTGCCAGGTGGAAAGTTTGCTTCATGGCTCATGGGCTGCAGGGCCCTGTGATCGGTGTGCTCACGTGGACCCCATGGAAACAGTCATTCAGCGGACGGTGCTGCATGGGCCCCTCCTGCTCCCGCCTCCCACTCCCTTACAGAGAGCCTCCAGGTTTGCGTAGGCTGCAACTTCCCCAAGTCTGCATCTCCCCAGCTGAGAAAAAACTCAATAGATAGAATGCGGCTGAAGACCTCAACATAACTATTAGTTTTAAAACAATGAAATAGATATTTTCAAATGTCTAACAAGTCTGCATCTCCCCAGCTGAGAAAAAACTCAATAGATAGAATGCGGCTGAAGACCTCAACATAACTATTAGTTTTAAAACAATGAAATAGATATTTTCAAATGTCTAACTCCATTAAGCAAGATTTTTTTAAAAATCATTATTTATATATATTATATTAGTTCTTTATTATATATTAGTTCTTACTCTCTCTGTATGAATGCAATACAAGTTAGAGAGCCAAATTGATAATTTTTTTTTAATAAAGTAGACACGTTTAAATTAAATTTAGTGTGACTGTAGCCAGCTATATAACTGATTGAACTTAATATGAATTTCTATATTGTATGATTTTCCCAGCAATTGATCCCATTTTCCAATCTGTAAAAAAGGGTTAGACCTTATGATAAAAGGTACCTTTACTGAGTCTAAGGAAAATTTTCTAACAAGAGGTCCCTGGTCCAAGTCCACCTGGGATCTTGCAGCTTCAGAGTCAGCACCACCACTTTGTAGCCATGAGGCGCTTCTCTGCACCTTGGTTTCCTCACCTGCTAGAGGCCAGTGCAGTGGCAGCAGGGCTCAGGGACATGGTGAGGGTTCAGGGAGGTGATGTATGGAAAGTGCCTGGCATGTAGAAAGTGCTCAGCAAACGTTAACCGTTTTACTGCTGCTGCTTTGGTTATTGATGTTGTGGTTTCTAGACTTTTACCAGTAAGGTAACCACGAATCGCATTCAGTGGCTTTTGGCTACTTGCAATGTGGCTTGTCCAAACTAAGATGTGCTAGGGGTCTAAAGTAAGATTTCTCATATACTTTCCCTTGTACTAAATCATAACACTTTTTAAAATTAATTACACATTGAAATCAAAAGATCTGGGGGTATATTGCATTCAATGAAGTCTATTGTTAAAATGTATTTCAGCTATTTCTTTTATTTTTTTTTTTTATTAATGTGACCTAGAGAAGGAAATGGCAGCCCATTCCAGTATTCTTGCCTGGGAAGATTCCATGGATGGAGGAGCCTGGGGTCACAAAGAACTGGACATGACTGAGCAACCAGCTCTTTGACTTTTTCACTAGAAAATTTTAAATGACATATGTGGTTCACATGGCATTACTGGATGCTGCTGTGGGCAGCCAGGGTCCCTGAAATATGCTGCAAATTTTGTTACAAGCTGACCACATCTCCTGGTCTGCTCCAGTTCCAGTCCTCACATCGTGGGCCTGAATCTTTAGCTTTTTTAGGCTTTATCTCTGAAGGGTTGGCCCAAATAGATTGAAAAGAGTAAGCATCTAAGCAAATAGGAATTTAATTCGCTCTCTTACTGTTCATCTCTGGCCAAGGGGAGGTCATACTTAAGCATAAATCTGCCCCCAGTAAATGAAGGGAGATCCAGTTCCTTGCTTCTCCGAGGGCCCACTGAGAGAGTGCCCCTGGCCCTGCCCATGGCTCTCCCTTCAAGGGCAGCACATGGCTTGGTGCTTCTTCAGTTTGTGATTCCTGGCTTTGTTCCTTAGACACTTGTTAGTGTTAACATTGTTCTTGAAAAAGAGTTCTCAGTGGAAGGCCCTGCATGTGCAAAGCTGCTTCCTGTGCATTTCATATTAAGGGCTCTGGGGAATGAAGGGCTCTGCCTGTGCATTTCATATTAAGGGCTCTGGGGAATGAAGGGCTCTGCAGTGAAGAGGCCTGTCTGACGTTGTCACCACCCACGGCCACTCAAGTTTATTTGACCACAGAATCCTTTTCAAAGAGCACCTGTAAGACACACCCCACTGCCCGCCTGAGACAGTTACAAAAACATTCTGTTCATGAAAAGGATCCGTTCACATGAACAATGTTTTCAGGGAAGGCAGGCTGAAACGTTGCCCTGGAAATGTGAGCCTGCTTTTTGGTGATTGCCTTCGCTGGAGGAAATCACCGATAACAGTGCTTCTCTAGAAAGAGTGACGGGAAAACAGTAATTGCTCTTTTACTAGTATGTCAACCTCTTATGAGTACCGTTCTTTTTGTTTGTTTATTTTCTCAAACAATATTGAAAGAATGCCCTGTTTAGATCAATAAAATAAGAAAAAAGCTACAAAGGGTTTGCTTTAAATTTATTTATTTTTTATTTTTAAATTAAATTTATTTATTTTTTTAATTACAATACTATATTTGTTTTGCCATACATTGACACGAATCAGCCATAGGTGAACACAATCTCCCAATGCCGAAGCCCCCTCCCAGCTCCCACCCCACATCCTCTACTTGAATCATCCTGTATATTTCTTTATTATCAGTCTGTTTCCTGACATCAATTGAGACATCTAATGAGAGATGCAAATCTGACAGGCCTACTCCAGCAAAACTGTAAAGTAACAAGAAGGCAGCCACACAGTGAGGCGGTGGCCCTGCCGGAGACGGCAGGCTGGTGGGAGTCGCGCAGCTGGGCATGAGCACCGGCTCGGAGCCTCCTGGTTTCAGGGAGTCTTTGCAGTTTCATGGGCCCAACCACAAGCCTGGTTTTGCTGCCTAAGTCATAGCAGCATGGCCAGCTCTGAGGAGGTCTCCAACATCCAGTTACTCCAGATTTCAATTTAGAGGATTATGCATTACTTTAGTATTGTTATTCAGAAAAACGTATTTATAAAAAATCTGAAAAGAAAGAAATCGAATACACTCAATCCAATTTTTTTAATGAAAAATGTATTTGTGTATTTGATTTGGCCTGCTGATTTTAAAAGATTAAAATTGGGATGAAAGAAGACTGTGTACAACCATATGTCTGATAAGGGGTTAACTTCCAGCATATATACAAGGAATTCATACAACTAAATCAATAGCAAAAACCCCACAAGTAATCCACTTAAAAAGTGAGCAAAGGACCCAAATGGGTATTTTTCCAAAGACATAACACATGGCTAACAGATACATGGAAATGCAGATTGAAACCATGAGTATCTTTTCATACCTGTCAGAATGGCTATTATCAAAAAGATAAGATGTAACAAGTATTGGTGAGAACGTGGAGAAAAGGGAACCCTTGTGCACTGCTGGTGACAAAGTGAATTGGTGCAACCACTGTGGGGAACAGTATTGAGGGTCTTCAAAAACTAAAAATAGAACTACCATATGACCCTGCAACCCCACTCCTGGAAACTAAATCGGTATCTCAAAGAAATCTCTGCACCCTTGTGTTCACAGCAGCATTGTTCACAAGAGCCAAGATATGGAAACAATCTAAATGTCCATTAATGAATGAATGGATGAAGAAAATGTGATGCAGCTTTAAAAAAGGAGGAAAGCCTGCTATTTGCAACAGCATGGATAAACTTGGAGTATTTCTCCTAAGAGAAATAAGCCAGACAAAGAAAGACAAATAGTGCATATCATCTCTATGTGTGGGGTCTAAACAAACAAATGAACAAACACTGAGCTTGTGGGAACAGAGAATAGAATGGTAGCTGCCAGGGGCTGCCTAGGGGAGAGGGGGGTGGGGAAGTGAGGGGATGCTGGTGAAAGGGCATAAACTGTAAGATGAATAAGTAATGAGGAGCTGATGTACAGTATGGTGACTATAGCTAAGTGTACTGTGTTGTCCACTAGAAATGTACTGCTAAGAGAGTGAATCTTAAACCTCACTACACACACACAAGGCAACTGTGAGGTGAAAGAAGGCTTAAAAGAAGAAATTATCTGAATATGCATATTATGTATTTTGTGACAGAGCTAGAAAATAATCAAAGATTCATATTTTCCCTAGGGAAAATATTCTATTGAGGAGCATAAACTTGAATTTTTATCTCATGATTTTCTTTTCTTAATGCATAACATATATTATACCACTGTCTATGTGCATTATAATCAGATGATCACTTATTACAGGAGTGTTCTCAATATACATTTTGTCAACAGGGATGATGATCCAAAACGTTTAGGCCTCCTGTTCTAGCTTCATCCACTGGTTTTCCATCAGTAATGAGGGATATTTAAAATAAATTTTTGTAATGACACGTGGCTTCTCTGGGCTGATATGTAGGGTCTAGGTAACAGCGTATGCGTTGTCAAGCTGTGTAAGCTGGCTCCAGGGCCCTGCATGGAATCTGAGTCACAAATGCGAATGAAGTTGGTGAAGTTTACGTAAACACAGCTGCCCGATGGCCTCCGGGTAACCTTGGACATCACTGTAATTTACCTTTGGAGACATGCATGTGCATCTTTTCTGGCCTGATAGGACCTTCCATGATGCTTTTACAGTGCTTTTGTCTGTTTTTTTTGGTTACCAGACTTTCATGGAGCCAGTAGAAGACAGTGGCTAAAGTCAACTCTTTATAGACAGACTGAGCTCAACCTGATGGGACCGAGGGCCTGGTCCAGTGCCGAGTCTTCGATTGGGACCTTGGGTGGCGCGTCCACCATGGTCAGCACACAGGACACCGCAGGATGAGCAGTGTGGTGCTCACAGTGGCAGGCCCCTGCTGTCCCAGGGCACAGCTAGGTGAGCTGCAGGACAGCCGGTCCCGACTCGCACAGGGCTTTTCTTCTTTGAATGTCTCTAAGAATGAAAATAGCACAGAATGCTGGTGACTCCCAGAAAGGAGTTATATACATCGAATACAAACTGTCTCTTAATTAAAGGACATCCGAACTATTGGTACAAATGGTGGGAACAAGCCATGTATACGCAGCAAACCACGGCCAGACAAGGCTCTCCTTTTTCTGTTAGTGTTTCCCATACTTTCCACTCTGATTTTGGTGGAGACACCAAGTAGCCCTGGTTATCTGCCCTGCTTTCTGAATAACTTTGTCAGGATCCACAACAGGAGGGGGAGTCATCGGTTTTATGGGCCGAGAGTTTGGATTATACTATAAAATGGAAGTGAAATCATCAGACTTTTGTTGCCTGCAGTTGGCGACACTACGTGTGTGTCTTTTCCACAAGCACTTTGCTGACGCTAGATGTAGCCTGCCTGCTGATACAGTGTCTGTGGAACATACAAAGGGTGACGCTGTATTGAAAAATCAACCCCCAAAAGTTTTTATCATTGTCTTTGGAAGCCCCTGATTCTCTGAATGATGTCACAGTCAAGGGTCTCATCTTGTCTTTGCTGTAATTGATCCAGTGCTTGAAATTGTTCTCAGAGATTAAATTTTGCAGGAGTTGTATTACCCCTTTCCAAATGTTTACTATGTTTAACCAGCATACCTTTCTAGAAACTTTAATCTATATTTAATATAGATTTTTTTTTAAAAGAAAACAGTGGCGTTGTGAGTGTGTGTTGTGTCTAAGGCTAATTCACCTCACTGCCACCCCCCCATGGTTTTAAAAGTAAGCAAGCATGGTTGTGATATGAGATTCAAAAAGTCCCAAGTATTATCTATACACACACTTGCCATTTGACAAGAATAGGAAGTCTGAGAAGTAGTTTGAAGTCCTTGTATTAGAAAAAAAGTTCTGTGTCAATACCTTCATTCCCTGTGAATGATCAGTGGAAGTGTGTAGCCAGAACCACTCAAGTTTTCGGTGCGTGCATAGAGCAGGGTGCTCTCTGAGGCAGCATGTCTGCAGGCAACAGGGCTGGAGGACCACGTGACCCCGTAAGGGAACACTGGAGCCGTACCCAGATCTTTCGACTCCAGTTGCTTCTGGAACACCCAGAAGAAGAAAGCCAGGCTAGAAGGGTAATAGAAAACAGAAACCAGCTAGCTTAATTCTCACAAAGAAGACACTGAAGTGGCACGGAGGCCTGGAGTGGCTGTGCGTTAATAATTGGGAGCACAAATGTCCTCCAGTACACTGAAGACAGAACGAGAAACTCAAAGTCCTATATTAAAAGAGTATTTCAACCCTTTAAAATAAGTGGAAGTATTACTATGTGTGCTTTAGCCACATAAAGTATTTTGATATTGTTGATACAGTCCATTACATGACTTTTTATACCCAAATTAGCAAAGTGTGATTTCCATCCACACTATAAATTATAATACGATTTTTACCAATTGCACATAGAGCTAATGATTCATTGATATATGCATAGAAAGGTCTACCCCAGCTTCACAACCTAGGAGGCATGAAGAAAGTAGAATTTTAACATAGGTTTCATTAGGGAAATCCCGGAGCCGTGGCACCCTCCTGGCCATGGGCTCTTGAGTGCTCAGCCCCTCCTCACCGTTCCATAGGATGCACCGTGGGCTCCCACTGCTGCGGCAGACCTGTCAGCCCTTAGATGGGCTCTGGGGAAGGAAATCTGATTTTTCGCGCACAGGCACATTTGACAGTTGGAGACTAGCTGTTCCAGGCCTCTATCATCCTCCTACAGACCTTCCCCTGGCAGCCTAGCCACAGCCCCTGGGCAACGCTCACCTTTCCCAGGGCTGCTAGTGAGAGGCTCTGGGCAGCGTAGAACCACGGATAGAGACGGGTGAGGCCCTCCTCAGAAACCCGCCCGCAGGGAGCAGGGGTCTTTCATGTATGAGTGATAAAGAAAGTCAAGACTCAGAGGAGTGCAAACCCCCTGCTTAGAAGAATTCTCTTCCTTTTTAAAGCTAATAACATTTTATTGTACATATTTAGCACATTTATCAATACATTCATTCCTCAATTGACATTTGGGTTGCTTCCGCCTTTTGGCTGTTGTGACTACTGCTGCTAGGAAATGGGTGACCACTTTCCTTTTCTAAAGCCCAAATCTGATGAAGTCACTCCCCAGCTTAAAGTCTGCCCAGCAAGGTCAAGGCCAGGGTGTCCTTGGCTTTCTCCTGCCAGCTCTGGGTCGTCTGGCCCATCACTGTGGCTGAGCCTTGAATCTCCATAGCCGTCTGCCTGTGTCCTTACTCTGCCCTCCCTCTAGAATGTGGTTCAAATCTCTACCTGCTCAAACCTTGTTTCTTCTTTAAAAAAAAACAAAAAAAAAATCCAAAACCCAAAGAGCTCAGATGTCCTGGCCCCTGCCTCGGGTTTAGCACATGCCTGCTCCATCCCTCCCCCTGTGTTTGTCTCTGTGTGTCTGTGTTACCTCCGGATCTGAGCTCTAGAGCAGGGCACGACATCTGTTTAGTTTGGAAATCCTGTTCTTCCCTAAGTGCCTAACGTACTGGAAAGGTCCCTTGAGCAGTGTGACAGCTCCTGACCTTCAGGAGAGCCCTGCAAAGTCATTCCTTTGCAGACCGCCGGTGCTGCCCAGGTCACAGCTCTGTGCATGAGTGATTCTAGTCCCCAGAGAGTGACCTGTGTGACTGCCACAGTCCTAGGAAGTCTCTACACAAAGAGGGGGCTCAGCCCTCTTTGGTCAAGTTAGGTCATGACCCTCTTAAGTCTGCTTGTTCAGAAGTGTAAAGAGCCTCACTCCTGCACTCAGGCTGGCCCCACCCATTCCACAGCGGCATGTTAGCCCATTGTCCGCCTGGCCCACTCGGCTCCAGTCACACAGATCACTGTTTAACTTCTCCCGCTGAAGTACAAACTGCTCCCTCTGTCTAGAAAGCTTATCCTAGGGCTTCCACTGTAACCTCCTTCTCACCTTGCAGAGTATTTGCTCTTTAAATGTCTCTGACCGCAAGGGCGGAGTTCTCACCTGCTTCCTCCAGCTGTGGACTTATAGAGGCCAGCACCACCGCACAGTGATTGACAAAAAATGCACTGGGTTGAGAGTGATTAAAAAAGACAAAAACCCTGAATCTCACCTCTGCGGTGCCTGCTTTAGTGGAGTGAGTTTTCTCAAATCCTGCATCCTCCCTGGACCTTAGTTTTCTTTGCTGTAGTATGATGAATATTCCTTTTCTGGGGTTTATTGGGGGATTACATGAATGGACACTGAGCCAGTGCCTGCACACTGATGAGAAATAGCTCTGAGCCTCACAAAAGAGGCTTACACGCGGTCCTTTCTCAGGCACAGTTTGTATGTGGAGAAAGGGGTTCTGGGAGCAGTGTGGTGTCCACAACACTGATCATGCACCTTCGCCTCGTGTGAGTGGACCCTCAGATGTTAAGCCTTGCTATTCTTCAAAAATCAGACTTTTCTTTCAGTATTTTAAGTAGCAATCAATCGTTTAATAATAGCAGTAATGATCCTGCCTCCACTGAAAGCAGTCTAAATGCTGCTCTCCCCAGAGACCCTGAGACACGCTCCAGCCAGGAATGTGACTCTGCAACAGATCAAGGGGAGATGCATCCAGATAGAGAGGTGGCCCTGGCAGTGCACACTGGGGTGGGGGCGGGGGGGCGTGCAGCCAGCCTCCGGCTTACTAGGCCTGACGTCATTGCCTGACGAGCGGATGCCAGGTGGGCCAAGTAGAAAGGGGTGAGTCTCCAGGCTCCTGGTGGGGATGCAGTGGCTGCAATGCGACTGAGGCTGCTTGGGGCCAGCCATCCGGAGGAAGGGTCCCCTGCAGAGGGTGAGGGCACTGGCCTCTGGCCGCTGGGGCCCACTGCACCCGGACTGCTCAGTTCTGAGCGACCCTGAGGACAGGGACACATGGAGGGTGAGAGAAGAGCCAAGAAAAGAAAATGTGGACTTCCAGCACCAGGAGAGCCCCCTCCACCTCTGGAAACAGTGCCCTGCAAGCCTTTCAGGGACACAGTTTGAGGGAAAATATGTTATTTTGGCTTTCCTAGGTCAGGGAGAGAATCTAGCCCACCGCACATTCCTCAGAGCAGACTCTTCTAATTATTACCAGTTTAATATGGGTTCTGCTTATTTAAGGAAAATCCCTGTGGTTCCCCGACATGTTTCACTGTCATAACTTCGTGTTTGAATAAATAAAACTTCACGGACCCAGCTCCTGTAAGAACTCAGTCCTTGGCCTGGGGGCTGAGAGACCCCTGACCCCAGGAAGCAGGGCCACAGCTCTGGAAATGAGCCCGACGTCACGTGGTCCTGGTTACGAGGTGGTGCAAGGATGTGAGTGTGCGCCCTGTCCCGCTGCTCTGTGTCCCGGCGGCCGTGTAACCTCTGCTTTCCACTCTGGGGTTTGCACGTGATCCCAGAGCGCTGCCCGTGTCAGTGGAAGCACGGCTTCTGCTTTCCAGGGCAGCAGAAAGCCTCCTGGCCTGGGAGAAATGCTGGTCATAATGTTGTTGGCTAGCTGCCCAAGGCCAGAAAGCAAATGTTACAATTAAAATGCAAAGGACAGCAAATCCGAGAATTCTGACCCCCTAACTGGGAGCGCCTGCGGCTCCTGTCCCAACCCAGCGGCCCCTGTGTCGCAGGAAGAAGGGGGTGAGGGAGCCATCTCCTCTGACACCTGATCCCTGGTCCTTCTTCCAGGTGATTCACAGGAGCTGACACTGCTTTTTGTTTGTTTGTTTGAGCTCTTAACTGATCTGCTTTACAATGAGATGGTTTTGTTGGAAGCAGACAAACCCAGTTCCCAATGGACACTGATGATTTCTCCCATCTCTTAAAAAGAATTTTCATCTCTTCCAATTTGTGAAAAGGAAGGTGCCCTCCCTTCCCCTCCGTGGACAATTTCTAGCTGTCAGCAGCTGCCGTGGGTGGCCGTGTGGGGCCTTGTCAACCATAGGCGAGAAGAGCCTGCCCACCTGGCTGCCTGTTCCTGTCCATTCTGTGCCCAAACCTGCACCCATCCTTTCTGGAAGGTTGAAGGCTGGCACTCCATGCTTCCCTCCTTCTAACCGCATGGCCCAGTTCAGGTGGCTCCCAGGGCCCAGCCCCAGCTGCTCCCAGGATCCGGCCATCCCAGCTCCACCCACCTCAGCTTTCACTGACCTTGAGCAAGTTTTCCTTCCAGGTCATCCTCCCATTGGTGTGTTCAGGACCAGGTGACAGTGTGGTGCGGAAGGCAGCACTGGAGGATGAAGCCATCTGGCAGGAAGAGCTGTGTTTGCCCAGACAGGGAGGCCAAGGTCTGGTGGGCAGGGCTGCCTTGACCAGGCCTGGAGCCCTGACAGGCTCTCCTGCAGAAACCCTCCTCCCTCTACAGCCACACCCGAGCTGGGTCATCAAGGCTGTTACATGCATCTGTGTCCCTTGCTCCCAAAATTGGGACACTTCATCTGAACCACGGCTTGACAGCAAGCCTGGTTGTGTGAAATCTGCTTGGGGAAGACTGGACACGGTAGGAAGCCCGGACATGGTAGGAAGCCCGCACCTCTGCGCTCACACCTCTGCTGTGGTGGTGGGTCCTTGGGACCTTCTGTATCTGCGTCCCTCCTGGTCCTCATCCTCTCCATGCTCACAGCGAAAGGCCCCTGCTGACACAGTGCGGAGCCCTCCCTGCAGGCAAATCTCATCAGGCTGTAAGCTCCTTAGCTCTGTTGCTACTGCTAAGTCTGTTAGGTAGGTTCAAAATTGAACATATCTGGACTCAGTGCACACATGTACACGTGTGCATTAACTCATCCAGCCCACAGACATTACTTAGAAACTGGTTACTATGGCTGCATATGACACATGGCTGTTTTCCTCATAAGTTCATGACATTTGGGGCTGTCCTGGAAGTGACCACATCTAGCCGTGCAGCTTCCTCTCTCCCCTTCCCTCCTGTTCCCCTAGCAATCCCTGCCCACCTCCAGACACACACACTCACACACGCACCAGGATCAGTGTCATCTGCAGTGAACCACATCATGAACTTTTCTGAGTTTGAGTGACTTAACTCTTCTGTGTACTGTTTCTCTTAAAGTGGATTTCCACCTATCTGAGGTCAGTTTCTTGAGCTTTGTGTGTTCCCAGTGCTTATTAACACAGAACTGAACACATCTGGGTCAGAGCTGAATGAACAAGGCACATCAGGGAGCCTCAGTGTACTAAAGCTTTGGGATTCTCCAGTTCTGACCTTGAGTTTGCTCTTAATAGTTACATGGTTCTGTGACAGTTTGTTGATTATAAAGGGAGTACAAAAGGTGAGTTAGACCTTTTGCTCCTAAAAAATGTTCACAAAACATGAAAGAATGAATAAAGACCTTTGTAAGTGACATTTGTAGCTTTAGAATTTAAGGGAAATTCATGAGTGTTTTCACTGAGTAAAATAGATGGTGATCCTGTATTTATGTGTAGGGTAATACCTGGGGAAGTAAGGAGCTCATCTGATGTGTCATAGTAAAGCAACTATTCCCTTTAAGAATAACATTTTAAATGGAAAGATGTTCTTTTTACTGATTTTCAAACTGATGACAGAATCTGACTCTTATCTCAGAGATATACTCTGCCCCTCAAACACACGTGTCTGAGCGTGCTTGTGGGCTGTGATGGAACTTCACTCCATCTGTCCCTGGAACTCTACCTGCCTGGTTTGCCTCTACCACACCTGATAATAATATAGTTAACTTTTAACATGGAAAATTTTAATTTCGGGTTCACTTGGAGATCAAAAGTCCTTGTGTTTCCCTAGTCTGTTTGTTGTCTGTCTTATGGAAAATTGTCCACTTTTGGTGTGCACATAGTTTTCTTGAAGGCACTATTTGCTGAATGACTGACAGGATGAAAAAGCACCAGTTACGTAAGTGTGAAGAAGATGGGGTGTTTACACTGGCTCGGGTTAGGTGGAGCCAACAATGGAGTGGTGTGGACATGCCAGTGTGCTGGTGGAAGTTCAGGGTCCTGACCTCAGGAGGCGATGGCCCATCGCCAGGTGCTGGGCAGCAGAGAGTGGACTCTGCGGGCTGAGCCAGGGCACACGTCGTAGGGACCGTGGCAAGTGGGAGCCTGTGGAGTGGAGTCAAGAGGAGAGTTAGCATCCATGCAAGAGCAGTTGAGGGCCCGAGGGGCATTCAGCGTGATGGACAGACTTGTGGTGCTAACAGCCAAGTTAAATGTATTTGCTCCTTCACTTTGTGTTACTCTATGCTTACCACATTTTGTCAGCGTGAAACTATGTAACCTATAGTAGTACTCGATAAATATTTGTTGAACAAATATTTGCATGATTAATCAGAGTTTTACAAGATTTCTTATCCATTACATCATCATTATGAGAAAACAATGTTTTTACAGAGATGTGCTAAGGGGACACTGGGCATGTTTGTGACCCAGAAAACATCCAGTGTGAATTTGAGATGGAAGCACAGAGGTCCAGGCTGAGTTGGGTTCCCCACCATATGGGTTCCTCAGGGGGACAGAAGGGGACTCCCTCACCCCCACAGAAGAACAGCCTAATTTTAATTTATTTCTGTCACTCCAAGTTTTCTTCCCTTTCCCAGTGACCAGTTTTATTACTGTTAATCACAGAGTTGCCATATAATTTTTTATTGTTAAATTTAGGTATTCTAGTTTGTTCAACCATTCTTTTATTGAACCAGTTTATGTGGTTTCTTGATATTTATTTTTGCAATAGTGCCTCAGTTTTATACAAAATTATTTTTCTCTTGGATTATTTCCTTGGGGTATTGTTCAGAAAGTGAAATTACTACAGTCTCATGGTAAAATTTTTGAATTTCACAGTGATGCTAATTTTTAAAAGTCCCACACTCTACAAAAATTGTAACAATGCACGAATTTTTTATTTAAAATAAATCTTTCCTTAATATCATCTCTGTCCATTTTTATAGGAGAAGATCAGACTATTTCAAGAACCCACGGTCTAATATCATCCCCTCATGAGCACGGTGGACCTTACTCTGTCTGCATTTCAGGAAAACACTGTAGAACTTTTCATCTTGTGTTCTGGGAGCCATAGAAGACTGTGATAGACACCATAGTTTGGAAAGCTATTTGCCTTGTTCCTAGTATAACAACGCAGTTCCCTCTGAATAGTGGGTGGGCAGGTTGGGGACACTGGGTGCTGCGTGGCCTGGAGAAGGAGCCTGGCTTTGGAGCTGGAGAGTCTGGTCTCGGTTCAGTACTGCCCGTCACCAACTGCAGAACCGTGAGAGCCGTAGGGATGATAAGCACAGAGTGGGAGCCCAGCAAATTACTGTTATCCTTGATGACGTTACACAGACATAGCCAGATCTGGGATACTTTAACTTCTGTCACATCAGACTTCTAAAATGACCCAAAAGAAGTTGAACAAAACATTGGGAGACACTCCTTGTTCTGTAAACAAGACATAAGCTACAGCCCACGCACCTATGTAGGCCACTCCTTACCGTGTTTTCACCAGCGATATTTGAGTCGAAAAACAGCACGCCCCATTCTGAACCACTTAACGTGAACCCAGAGGATTCCGTGGTCATGTTTAGTAGGTCCCCAGGCCTGGACTGAAGGGCCTCTCATGTGGGTAGTGTTCTGCTTCCACGGAGGGATGTGCTGCTGTGTAGCTTTCAGGCCCCGGCCCTGGGACACAGCTCCCCACCTACACTAAGGAGAGCCACGTCCAAACGTGGAGAGCTCGCCGCCTACTCTTCTCAGCTGCTTCCAATCAGCCCCCATATACTTAACCTGGCTTGTCTCTATCAGTACAATTCTCCCATGCGCATGCAAATTCTGAGCCACAGAGGGAAGGAAACCACAGTGAGTGTCTTCTGAAATGGAGCTCTGCCCTCCCTGCACGGCAGTGCTTGCGCTGCACAGATTTCTTTGCTCTGACTAGACAAATGCTTCCCATCCCAGATCTGCCACGAGAGGCACGCTTCTCCCTCAGTGGGGCTCAGAGGATGCCATATATAACAATCACTGTGTAAACATACATTCTCTGTGTGGAATGCCATTGTCCATATGTGGATTTTTGGAACCAAGACAGAATGAACTTAGCCAAGAGATTGTAAAGGTAGGCCAGCTATGATCTAATCTCCTTAACCAACAAGGCAGTTTGTACTTTGATGGATACAATTTGTGTAGCACCTCAGAAGGGACTCTGTTTAAGCCTCGTAGACAGAACCATCTCTATGTGGGTACCATTTCTGGAGCTACAAAGCTTGGACTGACTGGTCCTCACAAGCTCAAGAGCATGGTGCACCCCATCATTCTCGGTGGATGAGGGGCTGGGGATCTAACTGCCCAGAGATATGAGACTCCCGTGGTAAAGAGCCCTCCTGCCTATGCAGGAGACGTAAGAGACAAGGGTTTGATCCTTGGGTCAGGAAGATCATGGAGGATCTCCTGGAGGAGGTCACGGCAACCTACTGCAGTATTCTCGGCTGGAGAATCCCATGAACAGAGGAGCCTGGTGCGCTCAAGTCCATAGGGTCAGTAGGGTTGAACAAGACTGAAGTGACTGAGCACACACACATGGGACTCAGTTTCAGCTTCAGGGGAATTTAGGGGCCCTGGGAAGGAACTAAAAACCCTTAGAAGCAGGAGGGGAACTGATGCTGGGGGGTAGTGAAAGGTAAGAATCCTAGCCTTTGGGAACTAGAGAACCCGAGGCTAGAAGCTAGAATGGAATGATGGGGCAGGGTCCCAGCCTCAGCAGCTCCCAACACTTGGTAGAGAAGCACACTTCATTTTTTAATTAAAATTACTCTTCAAATACATGTGGGGATTTGTGCTTCAATATGTGAGAAAGTGGCAGTTCTGGCTTCCAAAGCATCTGAATTAAAATTTAAGTAATGCATGGCCATGAAAGGGTGAAACAGCAGAGAAATGGACTCTACACCCTTTCTGAACCCTTTGTTTAAGATCATAGAAATAACCCTAGGAATAAGTTACAATTAATTACCCATTGATCATTTATACCTATCACTTGAATGGATTTGTTTCTCTTTCATCACTATTCATTTGCATGGGAAAATGTACATGGGTTTTCTGAGTTTAATTTTATGGTGTTCCTCTCCACTGTAACAGTGCCATTTAGATCCTATTTGATAGGCAGGAAAACAGTATTATTCAGTATTAGTCACAGTGTTATACAGTATTATTATTCAGTATTATTTCCCAGTAGCTTTTTATCCTTCTCAGGTCTTTGCAAATACTAATAATCAGAAGCTGACTTGTGGCTTCATTGAAAACCTGTTTAATATGATGCTGTGCTCTGAACTTGGTAAATGTGCTTTTAATACCATGTTAACGGAGCCCGTAACTGCTCACATGAGATGAGTCTTACTTACCATGTTGTGGAGGCTTGTCCCGTGCCAGGCACTGTGCTTAAACTCAGCCTGCAAGAGACACATCATGGCTCCTTTTCTGGTGAGGACACAGAGGACCAGCGAGGTGGAATGACCGCTCCAAACCCACAGAGCCAGGCCCAGGCCCTGAGCCGCGTGCTGCCAAAGTGGCTGTGCTTCTCCACACCACGCTGCACGTCCATTCTCATCTCTCAGGGTCAAATGGGAAGAACAGACGGAGTCAAATTTCACACTTAAGAGAAATTGGGAAATCTATGCCAGGAAGCCAAAACAACTGGCCTCATCAAAGTGGTCCACTCGCTTCTCTCATTTCCAACCTTTTTGCCTTGGGCAGACTTTCTCTCCCCCACGTTTCCTCTTTGATCTTCTCTGGTGAAGTCATTAAAGTCCAGGCTTTGTTTCACTGTCGTTCATTATTTAGATGGACTCAGGTGGGCTGATGCAGTTGGAACAGTGCGGAATTCTCTGGACAGCAGTAGAGTTGTGGACAGGTCCAGTGTGTGTTTAAGATTAAAAGCCCAGGTGTGGGTGAGGAAATGAAAGACCGAAAAATAGATTTTTTTTTAAATGTAAATACTAAACCTACACTTACAGAAAAAGCTCTCTTCCCATGAGATCCACCCAAAGTATTTTACCATCAGCACACAGAGGGGTTACTCAGAGATGGGCCATCTTGGGGCTAGCCAGCCTGCCCACGGCATTAGCCAGGCCAGCAGAAGCACAGAAGTGGGTGCAGAAGTGGGCGCTCATCGCCAGGTTGGTCTGTGCAGCGAGGGAAGCAGAGCACTGGTGGAACGTTTCGTGACGACATGCTCTCTCAAAGGTGACAGAGAGTTGTGTCCTCTGGGACTAAAGGCACTGCTTAACTTGTCCTGGGAAGTAAATTCCAACAACTCTCGTCTTAAACTAAGAAATGAAGCTGAATCGGTGCAGGAGTTTTTAGGCTTATTTGGTTTGTACTGCACATTTTTCTTGTTTTCCTTGCTTTTCACCTCCACATGCTGCCCTCAGGGAGTGATAAACCTAACGTGGAAAACAGAGATTTTAGTACATCTTTGTCATTTGAACACCACTGTCCTTCAGTGCTGATAGAAAGGCAGGTCTCATCAACCTTCTTGTTTCAGCATTGCTTCATGGTGTGTGACGCACAAGCAGCAGCAAATACTGTATCAAATATCTTGGGTTTACTTGCCTGAACAAAACAGATTTTTCTTTTAAAAGAATGATCTTCCCTAGACTAAAAGAAAGTATCAAAGTACAAGAAAATATCAGATTTTGATCTATAACAATGCATTTCTTTAAACTATATCTTTTATTTAGACTTTAAAAATACGTGCAGGCTTATGTATAAACCTATCAATATAGAATGAATATTTAATAGTAGACTGTGTGTGTTATTCACAGGCCTGTTCGACTGTCAAGTAAAAGTAATTTCAATTCATAATAATTGTGTCATGTTGTTCTCTACCAGTAAGCAAATTATGCAAGCTTTGCCATTCACATGTGGAAAATCATTTTAACGTAGTGTCAGTTATAATTTCAAAAATCCAGAACTGGATATTTGTCATGGAGCAGCCTGTATTGCTTTGTTAGGAGAACATATTAGAATCCAGACATCCAGAAAGATCCCCTCACCTTTTCAGACCCCATTTTCCTTTATTTGAGCAACACAGGGTAAACTAAGGTGCCCTAAAGGGGCACGGAGCCCCTGCACAGAGGAAAATGTGAGCATAACTTCACAGCCAGCTCTCGGTGTCCATGACTCCAGCCAGCAGCAGACAGATCGCGTGGTGCTGAAGCTTTTACCATTGCAAGAAACCTGTGTGTAACCAGACCTGTGCAGTTCAAGCCTGGGTTATTCAAGGACCCAGTGTACAGACAAAAACATATAAATAGATGCAAACCAAGCAGAGATCTTAGAGTGATCCCACTGATGTTTATGCACTTTCCCCCCTCATTCAGTCCTTCATATTCTCACTCAGTGGCCATTTGCTCTTATTTTAGGTACAGTTTAAACCTAATTAGAAACCAGAAATTCTTATATGTCCACAAAGGATTTTAAAAGCTTGACACCAGGAAAACAAAACAAGGTGTAGCAATTACTATAGCAGGTAAAGACTGCTAACAACACAAAGATAGAATTTCTCATTGATCTTAAGACCAACCTCTGAATTTAGAAGTTCTCATAACAGCCTCCAGAACAAAGAAAAAGTGAGGGAATGAAGGACACAAAAAGAAGTTATAAGCCTAAGGGGGAGGTCTTCCATGAGACATCAAACAACCCCCACCGGCCGAGGCCCGGGAAGGTGGTGTCCAGCATCGTCTACAGAGCAGTCACCTATACACGGTGCCACATACCTAATATGGTGACATCTGAAGGCTTACAGCAAATGTTTTACAAATATTTATCCAAAACCATTGAAATAAGCATTGTCAAGGCTTACAGAAGTCAATCTGAGTTATCTGGAAGGTGACAGCAGCTTTTGGAGATTGCTTTCAGTTCAGTTCTGTTCCGTCGTTCAGTCGTGCCCAGCTCTTTGCAGCCCCATGGACCGCAGCACGCCAGGCCTCCCTGTCCATCACCAACTCTGGAGTCCACCCAAACTCACGTCCATTGAGTTGGTGATGCCATCCAACCATCTTATCCCCTGTCATCCCCTTCTCCTGTCCTCAATCTTTCCCAGCGTCAGGGTCTTTACAAATGAGTCTTTGCATCAGGTGGCCAAAGTATTGGAGTTTCAGCTTCAATATCAGTCCTTCCAGTGAATACACAGGACTGATCTCCCTTAGGATGAACTGGTTGGATCTCCTTGCTGTCCAAGGGACTCTCAAGAGTCTTCTGCAACACCACAGTTCAAAAACATCAATTCTTTGGCGCTCAGCTTTCTTTATAGGAGATTGCTGGATTCTTAATAAATGAGGGGCCAGATGAGGATATCCCCCTCTGCTGTCTCAGAAATGTAATTTTAGAGTTCCTTAGCTTTCTGGACATCTTGCTGCATTCCGGGCTTTTCATGTATAAACACTTAGATATGCTACGTAACCAACTCCCGAGGGAGGAAAGGGGTGGATGAGGAGTAACCTTTGCTGATGACTCATGTGCTGTGTGGAAATTCCCCCATGCAAGTGAGATGTATTGGGTGAGTCTAAAGAGTTAATGCACTTTCAGAAGCCTCTATTTATTATTCCAGAAGAGTAATTTACTCACCAGAAGTGTACAGGTGATACTAGCCTTTAAAAGATCAATTTTATTTTAAGATTAAAAGTACAAAGCAAGAGCTGGAAAGTCGTTAAAAACTGGCAGTTTCCCAATTTTGAAAGTACTCATTAAAAGATTTCTGTTGCAGAAGGAGCAAGAAATAGATCAGGATTGTGGCAGCATGGATCATGTTGTAAACATGTTAACTCCAACTGAAGAGAGATCTGCAAATAAAGCCAGAGATAACATGAAGCATCAGCAGGAGGTGCTTGGGTATACGGCGTGTAGACCAAGTTTCCCTACTTCTCTCTACTAACAGGTTTTGAAGTACCTGGCAGGGTTGAAGACATGTTGTCCCCCTGGCAGGGGACAACAGAGTAAGTGAAATAATTTTTCTGCCAAATCAAGTTGAGTCATATAGTACTGTCATTCCCAAACCTCTCTGCTGCCGCATTCCTCTGTACCTCTGGAGAGGGTTCCGGAAATCCCTTGCTGTCATAGATTATGAAAAAGATGAGCTGTTCCAAAAGGCTAAAGATTGTTTCTAGCCTATGTGTTCCTAGCTGTGGCTGCATGATTGAAGTTCAGTGCAGGTAGGGCTGACATGTCTCTGTGAGCCCGTGGAGACCTGCCTTGTGGGGGTCTGCTCAATTTTTGCTTCTCTTTTTTGCAAGTTAACATGTTCCTTCCATTTGGAGAGACTCCTTCACCTTTCACTTGGTGGTATTCTTACCTTCAGAAATATAAAATAACTAATCTGATTTGAATTTGGAGAATTACAGCCCAAGTTTTAGAAAATCACAGAATTGAGACCTGAAGAATTAACACTGTGGTTATAATATTGTGGCATTTGATAGAAAATGAATTCTCACCCTGCTTCTATTATTTTTGGACTTTCATAGCTCTTTTTCAACATAGGACTATTGTGGTGGAGGGGCCTGGGCATGGTGGGTGATAGGCAGCAAGGGCAGGGGATGCCCAGCAGTGCTTAGTCACAGCAAGAGCAAGGCCAACATACAGGCAAAGTGAACCCAGATCCTGCAAGGAGATGAAGTCAGAATGCATGGTAGCACAGTCTTTAGGACCACAGAGAGGCATCTCTTTTCACCATCAAGTTTGGTTTTCTGAGTCACAAAAATGAGCAGGTGAAAAGGTTTGATTTTAGCTCAGTATTAGGAAGGAAAGATAGGAAGATAAACTGTGCCTGGCAGGTTGTTCTGACTGTTCCTGAGGTCCATGGCACACTCCTCTTCTTTGGAATGAACCTCAACAAAGACGAATGATGTGTATCATTCCTAAGCTTGGAAAATGATACAGCAAGGAAGAAGTACATCATTTCACACTCCCATAGACCTTCTGAAACTTACGAATAATTAACATGTTCAGATAGAGTTGAAATGACAGAACTAGAGATTGAGTTCGCAGTTCCAGAAGCAGGATGGTGAGCCTCACGCTGCCTGCAGATGACAGCATGTGGGCTCAGCTCCCCCACCAGCTGACCACAGGATCTTGGGCTGGCTCCACACCCCTCAGGGTTTCTGCTGCAGGATGCTAGGAGGTGAGGGTACTCAACAGCTACTCAGTGCCTGGCACAGGGAATGCATCAGCCAACTACCATTCTGTGCTGTCAATAAATGAGAAAGGTCAGAATTTAAAAAGCTCAAGCTGGAAAATGCTTCTTGGTTTGAAATGTTGGAACAATGATAATTTTCTATAGACAGACACCTTCCTCTCTCATATATTCTTTTTAAATTTTTTATTGTTACTTTATTATAGAGGAGAGTTGCTTTACAATATTGTGTTGGCTTCTGCCATACAGCCATGTGAATCAGCCAGTATACATAGGTCCCCTCCCTCTTGAATGCCCCACCACTGCCCACCCATGCATCCCACCCCCACAGAGTGCTGTGCTGAGTTCTCTGTGTTATACAGCAGCTTCCCATCAGCTGTCTGCTTCACGTTCAGCTGTGTGTATGTCTCAATGCCACAGTCTCAATTTGTCCCATCCTCTCCGTTCCGTGTCCAGACCATGTCCAGCTTATTCTCTAGATCTACATAGCTGTCCTTGCCCTGCATATAGGTTCATCAATGCCATTTTTCTAGATTCCATATATGTATGTTAATATATAATATTTGCTATTCTTTTTCTGACTTTAGGTTCATCTACCTCACTTGAACTGACCCAAATGTGTTCTATTTTATGACTAATATTCCATTGTGTGTATGTACCACAACTTCTTTATCCATTCATCTGTAGATGGGCATCTAGGTTGCTTCCATGTCCTAGCTATCGTAAAGAGTGCTACTATGAACACTGAGTAAGTCTGTCTTTTTCAATTATGGTTTTCTCAGGGTATATATCCAGTAGTGGGATTGCTGGGTCATATGGTAGTTTTATTCCTAGTTTTTAAGGAATTTCGTTACTGTTCTCCATAGTAGCTGTATCAATTTACATTCCCACCAACAGAGCAAGAGGATGCCCCTATCTCCACACCCTCTCCATTGTTTATTGTTTTAGATTTTTGATGATGGCTGTTCTGACCAGTGTGAGATGATACCTCATTGTAGTTTTGATTTGATTTGATTTCTCTAATAATATGTGATGTTGAGCATCTTTTCATGTGTGAAGAATGAAACATTCTTCATTCTTTGGAGAAATGTCTGTTTAGGTCTTCCACCCACTTTTTGATTGGGTTGTTTGTTTTTCTGGTATTGAGTTGCATGAGCTGCTTATATATTTTGGAAGTTAATCCTTTGTCAGTTGTTTCATTTGCAATTATTTTCTCCCATATTGAGGGTTGTCTTTTCATCTTGCTTATAGTTCCCTTTGCTGTGAAAAAAGCTTTGAAGTTTAATTAGGTCCCACTTGTTTATTTTTGTTTCTATTTCCATTACTCTAAGAGGTGGATCAAAGAGGATATTGCTGTGTTTTGCCTGCTTTCCTGTAAGAGTGTTATAGCTTCTGGCCTTACATTTAGATCTTTAATCCATTTTCGGTTTATTTTTGTGTGTGGTGTTAGGAAGTGTTCTAATTTCATTCTTTTATATGCAGCTGTCCAGTTTTCCCAGCACCACTTATTGAAGAGACTGTCTTTTTTTCCATTAGGTATTCTTGCCTCCTTTGTCAAAGATAAGCTGCCCAGAGGTGCATGCGTTTATCTCTGGGCTTCCTGTCTTGTTACATTGGTCTGTGTTTCTATTTTTGTGCTAGTACCATACTGTCTTGATTACTGTAGCTTTGGAGTATAGTCCAAGGTCAGGAAGGTTGATTCCTCTAGCTCCATTCTTTCTGAAGATTGTTTTGGTTATTTGGAGTCTTTTGTGTTTCCATACAAACACAGAAATTTTTTATTCTACTTCTGTGAAAAATGCTATTGTTAATTTGATAGGGATTTCACTGAATCTGTAGATTGCTTTGGGTTCAGTTCAGTTCAATTCAGTCCTCAGTCATTTCTGGGTCTTTGTGACCCCATGAGCCGCAGCACGCCAGGCCTCCCTGTCCATCACCAACTCCTGGAGTTCACTCAGACTCATGTTCATCAAGTCAGTGATGCCATCCAGCCATCTCATCCTCTGTCATCCCCTTCTCCTCCTGCCCTCAATCTTTCCAAGCATCAGGGTCTTTTCAAATGAGTCAGCTCTTTGCATCAGATGGCCAAAGTATTGGAGTTCCAGCTTCAACATCAGTCCTTCCAATGAACACCCAGGACTGATCTCCCTTAGGATGGACTGGTTGGATCTCCTTGCAGTCCAAGGGACTCTCAAAGAGTCTTCTTCAACACCACAGTTCAAAAGCATAAACTCTTCTGCACTCAGCTTTCTTTATAGTCCAACTCTCACATCCACATGTGACTACTGGAAAAACCATAGCCTTGACTAGATAGACCTTTGTTGACAAAGTAATGTCTCTGCTTTTTAATATGCTGTCTAGGTTGGTCATAGCTTTCCTTCCAAGGAGTAAGCGTCTTTTAATTTCCCTGGCTGCAATCACCATTGGCAGTGATTTTGGAGCCCAGAAAAATAAAGTCAGCCACTGTTTCCACTGTTTCCCTGTCTATTTGCCATGAAGTGATGGGACCGGATGCCATGATCTTAGTTTTCTGAACCATGAACTCCCAGATGTTCAAGCTGGTTTTAGGAAAGGCAGAAGAATGAGAGATCAAATTGCCAACATCTGCTGGATCATTGAAAAAGCAAGAGAGTTCCAGAAAAACATATATTCCTGCTTGATTGACTATGCCAAAGCCTTTGACTGTGTGGATCACAATAAACTGTGGGAAATTCTGAAGGAGATGGGAATACCAGACCACCTGACCTGCCTCTTGAGAAACCTATATGCAGGTCAAGAAGCAACAGTTAGAACTGGACATGGAACAACAGACTGGTTTCAAATAGGGAAAGGAGTATGTCAAGGCTGTATATTGTCACCTGCTTATATAAATTATATGCAGAGTACATCATGAGTAATGCTGGACTGGATGAAGCATAATCTGGAATCAAGATTGCCAGGATAAATATCAATAACCTCAGATATGCAGATGACACCACCCTTATGGCAGAAAGTGAAGAAGAACTAAAGAACCTCTTGATGAAAGTGAAAAAGGAGAGTGAAAAAGTTGGCTTAAAGCTCAACATTCAGAAAACGAAGATCATGGCATCTGGTCCCATCACTTCATGGCAAATAAGATGGGGAAACAGTGGAAGCAGTGACAGGTGGGTTTATGTGCATGCTAAGTCATTTCAGACACGACTGAAAATGACTCTTTGGACCACAGCCCACCAGACTTCTCTGTCCTTGGGGTTCTCCAAGCAAGAACCCTGAAGTGAATTGCTATGCCTTCCTCTCAGGGATCTTCCTGACGCAAGGATTGAACTCGCTTCTCTTACGTCTCTTGCATTGGCATTTAGGTTCTTAGCACTAGCACAACCTGGGAGGCCCCTTAAGCAGTTTTATTTCTAGGTATTTTATTTTTGTTGTTGCAGTGGTGAATAGGATTGTTTCCTTAATTTCTCTTTCTGATTTTTCATTGTTGGTATATAGGAATGCAAAGGATTTCTCTGTGGTTAATTTTATATCCTGTGAGTTTACTAAATTCATCAATTAGCTCTAGTAATTTTCTGGTGGTGTCTTTAGGGTTTTCTATGATTAGTATCATGTAATCTGAAAACAGACTTTTACTTCTTTTTTTTTTCCAATCTGAATTCCTTATTTCTTTTTCTTCTCTGATTGCCATAGTAAGGAGTTCCAAAACTATGTTGAGTAATAATGGCAAGAGTGAGCACCCTTGTCTTCCTCATCTTAGAGGAAATGCTTTCGGTTTGCTGTGGGTATGTCATATATAGTCTTTTATATGTTGAGGTATGTTCCTTCTGTACCCATTTTCTGGAGTTTTTATTATAAATTGGAATTGGATTTTGTGAAAAGTTTTTTCTGCATCTATTGAGATTGTCATGTTTTTGATCTTTCAGTTTGTTTATAGGGTGTACCACATTGATTGATTTGTGAAAGTTGAAGAATCCCTGCATCTCTGGGATAAACCCCACTTGATCATGGTGTATGGTCCTTTTAATCTGTTGTTGGATTCTGTTTTGTAGTATTTTGTTGAGTATTTTTACATCTATGTTCATCAGTGATGTTGGCCTGTAAATTTCTTTTTTCTTTCTTCTTTTTGTGATATCTTTGGCTTTGGTATCAGGGTGATTGTGGCCTCATAGAATGAGTTTGGGATGTTCCTCCTTCTGCAGTTTTTGAGTTTGAGAAGGATAAGTGTTAATTTTTTTGTTAAATATTTGACAGAATTCACATGTGATGCCATCTGGCCCTGGGCTTTTGATTGTTGGAAGAATTTTGATCACAGTTTCAATTTCAGTGTTTGTGATTGGTCAGTTCATGATTTTTGGTTTTTCTTGGCTCAGTTTTGGAAGATTTTGGATCACAAAGAGTTGGACATGAGTGAGCAACTAACACT
Organism: Nanger dama; assembly: GCA_917880005.1. Taxonomy (NCBI): domain Eukaryota; kingdom Metazoa; phylum Chordata; class Mammalia; order Artiodactyla; family Bovidae; genus Nanger; species Nanger dama. The sequence goes on from CAKJTW010000127.1 coordinate 1,937,289, forward strand.
CTTTACTTTCACTTTTCTAAGAATTTGTCCATTTCTTTGAGACTGTCCATTTTATCAGCAACAGTTCCTCATAGTAGTGTGCTACGATCCTCTATATTTCTGCGTTGTCTGTTGTAACATCTTTTCATTTCTAATTGTGTTGATTTCAGTCTCCTCCCCTTTTTAAATTAATGAATCTGTATTATGGTTTATCAATTCTGTTTGTCTTCTCAAATAACCAGCTTTTCGTTTTATTGATCTTTGGTATTTTTTCCTTCATTTCTTTTTCATTTATTTCTGCTCTGTTCTTTTTACTTCTTTCCTTCTATTAATTTTGGTGGTGGATGGGGGTGGGGTTCCTCTTCTTTTTCTAGTTGCTTTAAGTGTCAGGTTAGGTTGTCTGTTTGATGTTTTTCTCCTTTCTTGAGGTAGGCTTGTATTGCTCTAAATTCCCTTTTCAGTTCAGTTCACTTCAGTTGCTCAGTGGTGTCCGACTCTGTGACCCCTTGGACTGCAGCACACCAGGCTTCTCTGTCCATCACCAACTCCTGAGTTTACTCAAACTCATGTCCATAGAATCAGTGATGTCATCCAACCATCTCATCCTCTGCGGTCCCCTTCTCCTGCCCTCAATCTTTCCCAGCAACAGGGTCTTTTCCAGTGAGTCAGTTCTTCACATCAAGTGGCCAAAGTATTAGAATTTCAGCTTCAACATCAGTCCTTCCAATGAACACTCAGGACTGATCTCCTTCAGAATGGACTGATTGGATCTCCTTGCAGTCCAAGGGACTCTCAAGAGTCTTCTCTAACACCACAGTTCAAAAGCATCCATTCTTCGGTGCCAACTCTCATATCCATACATGACTACTGGAAAAACCATAGCTTTGACTTGATGGACCTTTGTTGGCAAAGTAATAGCTCTGCTTTTTAATATGCTGTCTAGGTTAGTCATAACTTCTCTTCCAAGGAGCAAGTGTCTTTTAATTTCATGGCTGCAGTCACCATCTGCAGTGATTTTGGAGACCCCTAAAATAAAGTCTCTCACTGTTTCCATTGTTTCCCCCATCTCTTTGCTATGAAGTGATGGGACCAGATGCCATGATCTTAGTTTTCTGAATGTTGAGTTTTAAGCCAACTTTTTGCTCTCCTCCTTCCCTCTTAGAACTTCTTTTTTAAACTTTCCTCTTAGAACTGCTTTTGCTGCATACCATGGTTTTGGGTCACAGTGTTTTTGTTGTCATTTGTTTCTGTGTGTTTTTTTATTTCCTTTTTTATTCCTTAATTATTTAGAAGTGTGTTATTTAGTCTATATGTGTTTCTGATTTTTAGAATTTTTTTCCTGTTACTTAATATCTAATCTGATTGTGTTTTGTCAGGAAAGATGCATGATACAATTTCAATTTTCTTAAATTTACTGAGGCTTGATTTGTAATGCAACATGTGATCTATCCTTAAGAATGTTCCAGAATGTGCCCTTGGTGGGGGGAAATGTATTCTGCTGTTTTTGGGTGGAATGTCCTAAAGATATTTGTTAGGTCCTTCTGATCTAAAGTGTTATTTAAGGCTTGTGTTTCCTTATTTTCTCTGTAGATGATCTGTCCATTGGAATAAGTAGAGTGTTAAAATACCCTACTATTATTATGTTAATTTTGAATTATCTATTTATGGTTGTTAGCATTTGTCTTATAGGTATTCCTATTTTGGGTACTTAGATATTTATAATTGTTACATCTTCTTGGACTGATTCTTTGATCATTATGTAGTGTCCTTATGTCGTGTTACAGTTTTTATTTTAAATTCAATTTTTTGATATAAGTATTACTATTCCAGCTTTATTTTGATTCCCATTTGCATGGAATATCTTTTTCCATCCCCTGACTTTCAGTCTGTATGTGTCCTTAGATGTGAAATAGATCTCTTACAAGCAGCATATAGACAGATGTTATTTCTGTATCCATTTAGTCAGTCTGAGTGTTATGATTGGGGCATTTAGTCCATTTAGATTTAAGGTGTTTGTTGATACTGGTATTCCTGTTGCCATTTTCTCAATTGTTTGGGTTTGTTTTTGTGGGCCTTTTTCTTCTCATGTGTTTCATGCCTGTAGGAATTGCTTTAGTATTGTGTTCAGCTGGTTTGGTGGTGCTGCACTCTCTTAGCTTTTGCTTGTCTGTAGAGCTTTTGATTTCACCACCAAATCTGATGTGAGATCCTTGCTGGGTAGAGTAGTCCTGGTTGCAGCTTTTTCTCTTGCATCACTTTAACTATATCCTGCCACTCCCTTCTGGGCTGCAGAATTTCTACTGAAAAATCAGCTGTTAACCTTATGTGGTTTCCCATGTATGTTATTTTTTGCTTTTCCCTTGCTGGTTTAATATTTTTTCTTTGTGTTTGATTTTTATTGGTTTGATAAATGTATATCTTGGCATGTTTCTCTTCAGGTTCATCATCTATAGTACTCTCTGGCCTTCCTGAACTTGGGCGACTTTCCTTTCCCATGTTAGGGAAGTTTTTGACTATACTCTCCTCAAATATTTTCTCATACCCTTTCTTTTTCTCTTCTTCTCAGACCCTGTAATTTGAATGCTGGTGCATTTAACATTGTCTCAGAGGTCTCCGAGACTGTCTTCAACTCTTTTCATTCTTCTTTCTCTGCTCGTCAGCAGTTATTTCTATCATTCTGTCTTCAGCCTACTTATCCATTCTTTTGCCTCAGTTATTGTGCTGTTGATTTTTCTAGGGTGTTTTTAATTTCATTCATTGTGTTGTTCATAGCTGTTTGTTTATTCTTTATTTCTTCTAGGTCTTTGTTACATGTGTTAAATGTTTCTTGTGTTTTCTCCATTCTGTTTTTAATTTCTGAAACTTCTTTTCTACTCCAGATTCTTTTTGGATAGGTTACCTAGTTCCTCTTCATTTATTTGGTCTTGTAGCTTTTTACCTTGCTTCTTCATCTGTAACATATATTTTTTGTTGTTTTTTTTTTTTTTTTTTTTTTTGATGGATGAGACTGTGTTCCTACCTTCCTAGTTACTGGGCCTGAGGCTTTCAGCAGTGGAGTCTGCATGCAGTTGGGTAGAGCCAGGTCTTGGTGTGGACCTCTGAGATACCTCACTCTGGTTACTGTTACCTGGGACCTGATGTTCTCTGTTACTCTAGCAGTTCTGACTCAGCACTCTCACCACAGGGACTCAGGCCTGATCTCTTATACCTGGTTGCCCCCAGGGCTCCTACCATCAGCCTAGTTGTTGGAGGTCCCCCACCAGCTTTTAGTGAGTATCTTTTGCATGGGGAGACACAGACTGTGTCTTGGATGACATCTTGGCTTTCTCTCATTTATTCTTTTTGAAAAAAAAAATTATTGAAGTGAGGTTGATTTACAATATTGTGTTAGTTTTGGGTATACAGCATAGTGATCCAGTTATCTTTTTTTCAGATTTTACTCCATTATAGGTTTTTACAAGACAATGGGTATATTTTCCTGTGCTATACAGTATATCCCTATTCCTTATCTATTTTATTTATGAAAGTTTGTATCTGTTAATTCCGTACTCCTAATTCCCATCCCTCCCTTTTTCTCTATATCTGTTATTCTGTTTCTGTTTCATACATATATTCATTTGTATTGTTTTTAAGATTTCATATATAAGTGAATTGGGATTCCCAGATGGCACAGTGGTAAAGAATCCACCTGCTGGTGCAGGAGACACAGGACATGTGGGTTTGATCCCTGAGTCAAGAAGATCTCCTGTAGCAGGAAATGGCAACCCACTCCAGTCTTCTTGCCTAGAAAATTCCATGGACAGAGGGGGCCTGGTGGGATTCAGTCCATGGGGTTGCAAAGAGTCAGACATGACTGAGCAGCTGAGCAGAAGCACGTATAGGTGATATCATACAGCATTCGCCTTCCTCTGTTTTCCTTATTTTGCTGAATGTAATACTCTTTAGGTCCACCCATGTTGCTGCAAGTGGCAGCACTTCATCATTCTTTATGGCCAAGTAATATTCCCACGTGTTTGTGTGTGGGCGGGGGACATCTTCTTGCGTCGGCCATCTGTTCATAGGCACATGGGCAGCTTTCATGCAATGGCTGTTTTAAATAGTGCTACCATGAACTCTGGAGTCCTTTCTGGATATATGCCCAGGAGCAGGATTGCTGTATCATATGGTAATTCTATTTTCAGTGTTTTAAGGAACCTTCATACTGTTTTCCATGAGGGTTTCACCAACTTGCTTTCCTACCAGTATAGGAGGGTTCCCTTTTCTCCACATCCTCTCCAGCATTTATTATTTTTAGACCCTTTGAAGATGGCCATTCTGACCAGTGTGAGGTGAAACCTCATTGTAGTTTTGAGTTGCATTTCTTTAATAATTAGTGGTGTTGAGCATCTTTTCATGTGCCTGTTGGCGATCAGTATATCTTCTTTAAAAAATGTGTGTTTATGTCTTCTAGTTATTTTTAATTAGATTTTTATATTGAATTATATGAGTTGTTTGAATAATTTTGGATGCCAATCCCTTTTCACATTATATGCAAATATTTTCTCCCATTCTATAGGTTGTCTTTTTGTTTTGTTGATGATTTCCTTTGTTTTTAATGCTTTTAAGTTTAATTGATCCCATTTGTTTATTTTTGTTTTTATTTCTTTTGCCTTATGAGACTAATCTAAGAAAATATTGCTGCAATTTATTAGGTTGGCCAAAAAGTTCATTTGGGGTTTTCTATAAAATGGTATTATGATAGTCAGCATGCCAGAGCCATCAGCCTGGAGGCAGTATTCTGTCAACATCTAAGAGCGTACTGGGGAAGAGTTGAATGGAGAGAGGGGCTCACCGTTACTCTTGTGTTAGAAATGTACGGAGCTGAGTGGAGGAAAAGGCTGGGGTGGGCAGCAGGGGAAGAGTGTTAGGACGTGTGTTCCAGGTAGAGAGGTCTGGCTTTGTTACTGAACTTCCGGGACCCTTAAGGGACAGTAGCCACTTCTTTTCCTGATTTTCCTTTTTCTCTAGAGAAAGGTCAGGAGACTAACATCTCTCTCTCTTTCTTTAAGTTGGAGCATAACTGCTCTACAGTGTCGTGCTGGTTTCTGCCGTACAGCGCACAAGCCGGTCATAATTACAGATATATCCCACGTGTACATCCCTCCTCTCCAGCCTGCCTCCTCCCTCCAGTCCCACCCTCTAGGTCGCCACAGAGCAGCAGGCTTGGCTCCCTCTAACATCTCTTATAAAATGTAGCTTTGAGGCTCTCAGTTCCAGACTGAGTACAGAGTTGAATATGAGGCTTATCTTACCGTATTTTTTGTTAAACTTTTTATTCTGTATTGGTGTGTAACTGATTAACAATTTTGTGATAGTTTCAGGTGGACAGCAAAGGGACTCAGCCATACATATATCCATTTTCCCACAAACACCCTTTACTGTATTTTGTAATGGAGTTCTCATTTCAAGAAAGGTAAAGAAACCAGGTGAGAGTTCTACAGTTAATTTTTCCTCTAAAATCCAAATAATTAAGACAAGTTATCCTCCTGACACTGCTGAGCATGTGAATTTACACTGATGCCTATGGAGTTCCATATGCTCAGCTGCAGAATGAAGTCACTTATAACCACCCAGCAGTGGCGATTTTAGCCCTAGTGATGGCTGTGCTACACATATGTGTCCAATAAGTATTGTTGAATGAATAATAAACAGCCCCAGAAAAAGAGACGGTGGGTTTTTGCCAGGGCCTGCGATTCCAGGTCTAGAAGAACCCCTTGCTCCATCCATCCTGATTCCCTCGCAGGTCCCCATAGGCCCAACTCAGCAGGCTCATCAGTTCCCATCTTGCTCAGTTCTGGGTGCCCCATAGCCCAACAGGTACTCTGCCTATCAGAAGCAGGCTCCCTACTCACTTTGTCCTCCTCTCAAGAACTGGAGACCTTCTAGGTCACAACACCGTGATGAGTACCCACCTTCTTGTGACATTGCCAACTTGAGTTTAAATATTAGGCCACCAACAGTGGAGTCAGATAGATGCAGTGACCCCAGAAGATGCTTAAATAGACTTCCCTAGTACTGGAGGAGAAAATCCTTACAGTGCATCCCCCAAACTGATTTCCCCACTAATCACGGAGGTTCTATTACACACACAAACATGCATTCTGTCTCTCTCTTTCTTCCCCTCTCCACACAGCCCTGCCCACACACAGACTCTTGCTGCTCAACTTTCAGATAGTGTACTTTCAGAAGTTCCCAGAAACACATCAGGTACTAAGCTATTACCTGAGCTATTATTTTGTTGTTGTTATTCTAAGAGAGAGCAATGCAGGCTGCATTATTTTTCAGACATCACAAATATCATATTTGAAATGCACAGGCAGGACACAAATGTAGTTAGAAAACTAGGTTTCACATTATTTTAAGAGGAGAGTAAGAGTTGCGTGCCTTATCCCACCTTTCTTTGAATGTTACATTTCTCCCATCCCAGGCTGCATGAGAAAAGTGACAGGGGTACACTGTGTCTTTTTGAGTAAAGAAGCTCCTGTTTTCCCATGTTTTTATTGCACAGCACCTTCTTTTATTTCTGGTCAGGCAAGCATAGGTTTCGATCCCTGAACTTGTGCTCTTATGAGCCCCTAATATCACTGCCTGACTTATTCCCCAACTAGGTGATTATAAGAATCACCAACTTTCCTGCCTCAGCAAAACCTCCACTGCCTGAAATATAGCTAGCTTACCCATTTTGGAGAGGACTGCCATAATTGGAGTGGGAAGAGAGCCAAAGTGGTGAACTTCTTATCTAATTTCCATTTAGAGTTCTAAGATTTAAATACATATGTACACACATACCCACATAGAAGAAACTGGGAACAGCATTTTAAAACATGATGAGATGCTGGAGTCAGAGCAGGACGTGTGTTCTCCAGGTCAATCTCCCGTTTTATAGGTGAGAGAGGAGGCCTATGGAGATGGCCATTGGCAGATGATCCTCTCATCTTCCATTTTGTGTCATAATTTGCAGCGAATGCTGATTTTAGCAGCAAAACATGTGCAGGAAGAACTCACCCAGCCTGTGGCGTGGATTTCCTCCTCTCTTGCTAGGTTCATTGATCAGTGTTGCCTTGCTCATACCCGGCCCCCACCCCACATCAGTCCCACAGAAGGGAAAGGAGGTGCAGAAAAGAAAAGAAATGAGCAAAGCTGATGAGCTTTCTTCCCAGAAGAATCCTACTTAATCCTAGCTTTGTAAAGTTTTTCTTTATTCCATGGCAACGAGGATGTACACATCCCGCTGGATGTTTCAGTCGCTTGGAGCAGGTGAGGTCTGTGCCAAGTTCAAGCAGGAGGCAAAGTGGAGGTGAGCCCCAGAGGTAGATGCCAGCCCCTGTCATGCCCCCCTGTGCCCCTGCCTCTGCTGTGAGATCCAGGAGGGCCCCCAGACACTGGCCACCGAGGCCGAGCAGCTCAGCAGCTCACAGCACTGCCAGGAGGCGTCTCGTGTCCTGCTCACAAGCAAGAGGAGCTGTGTGAGTGAAGAGGCCCCGTCAGCCCCTCTACAGCAGAAAACGCAGAAAGGATACAGTTTCCAAAACTGACTGTGTGTGTTTGGGGGTTACGGCAAGAGGAAGGGAAGTTTGAATATATACCTCCATTTGCTTCTCTCCCTTGTGATTGTGTTTTGCCTTTTTAAAAAAATTCAGAATCTTCAAGAAACAGATGAAAAGTTCTCTCATAATGTTTTATTGGGAAAGAATTGAAACCAGAGAGCCTGAGGGTGTCTGTTAAACCAGGGCTCGGTGGCTGTCTCCTTGCAAGCTGCCCAGGCATGTTGGCAGAGTCCTGGCAACTCAGCGGCTTCTTGGGTGTCTTGTTCTCTCTTAGACTGTGGCCGTCCTTCCCTCCTAAACACTCGTACCCACGTGCCTGTGTGTGCCTCTGTGTGTGCACACGTGTAGCTTACAAGAACTCTAAAGAGATACACTTCTGCTTAAATACTAATATGTTTGCAGTTTATGTTTCAAATCAGTATAGAATCACATAATTCCCTCCAAATTGTGTTTCTTCTTTTAAAAATATGAATGTATTTATTTTAATTGGAGGTTAATTACTTTACAATATTGTATTGGTTTTGCCATACGCCAACATGAATCCGCCACAGGTATACACGTGTTCCCCATCCTGAACCCCCTTCCCTCCTCCCTCCCCATACCGTCCCTCTGGGTCGTCTCAGTACACCAGCCCCAAGCATCCAGTATCATGCATTGAACCCTGGACTGGCGATTCGTTTCCTATGTGATATTATACATGTTTCAATGCCATTCTCCCAAATCATCCCACCCTCTCCCTCTCCCACAGAGTCCAAAAGACTGTTCTATACATCTGTGTCTCTTTTGCTGTCTCGCATACAGGGTTATCATTACCATCTTTCTAAACTGTATTGCAAAGTGCAAGCAAAATCAAAATTTATCTTACACATATACTCATGGCACATTTAGGTTACATGTAACTCTGTCTGTTCCAGAATGTAACTTATCTCTTGGAAGACAGTTGACATGGTTTTCTGGGCAAGGCAAGGCAAAATATCCAGTAACTTAGCAGCATAATCAGAGGAGAGCCGATAACTGCAACACGTCTTCCTCTTGGACTGGGTCAGGAAGTGGCCCAGAGAAAGCAGTGCAGAAAAGCCTGAAAAGCTCCCGTCGGCAGTGCCGGGCTCAGCGCGGCCCCTGGGAGGAGTGCCGCCAGGGACACACGGGTGCCAGCACCCCCTTGATCGTGACTTTGCGGGCAGCTCTCCTATCGTACGTGACCTCCTAGAAGGTGAAGTGGGTATGCTTTATAAAGTTCCAGTGCCAACTAAATTATTGCTGTACAGAACATCAGTCCAGGTGCCCCCGCTGTCACTAGCAGAGTAATTTGGGAGTGACTTACTCAGGGAACTTTGCACAAACTTCAGCACATGCTGCTCGCGCGCAAGTGATATAGAGCTTTATTCATAGTGTGGGACCACTGCGGGAAGAGCACGCACACCCCGGAGGCAGACCGACAAGTGTGAACCGCAGCTCTCCCCCGACCTCCGACCATGGGGTCTGGTCAGCTCCGCGAGGCTCCTGCCCCTGCGTGTCCTTGGGGAGAGCCCTTTCCCAGGGCTCGGAAGGTGTGAACCGGGGCTGTGCCTGGCACGTGCCGTGTTACCTGCTGTCCCGCGTGCTGCTGGTGCTGGCTTCTCTTTTAAGGAAGCGATTTCTATGCAAATGCACCAGCTATATAAGGACAACTTCTTACCCGCGCGTTTGGCCATTAACCGTTTCCTCTAGTGGGGCCAGAAATGGTGGTTTAGTCTCTGTATGACTGCTCGCTGCACTGCAGTCAAATTGCTCGGATGTGTGTAGGTAAATACTGACGAGGGGTTTCAACAGTGGGCTGTTTTGTCTGCTTAGAGAGATCCTGGAAAGATGACACGACAGGTGAAAAGGTGTCAAGACATCTCCAAGTGAACCCGTTTCCGTTCCTTGTGAATCTGCCAGTTTCTAAAATGTCATATGCCTGTGACTTTATTTTTTTCTCTTAAGGTACATGGCTACAGCCAGTTTAATTCACCATCTGGAAAGTTTCCTAACAGCTGGACTGAGTTTTCTCACGTTAGCATCTCACCGCTTGTGCACAAGCGCTCAGGCTTGCCGTGTGCCATCACTTCCATAGCACCGTGTCATCCTTTTCCTCCCTTAGAATAGGGCCCGTATGCTACCCATCAGTCTTCTTTCTGTCATTTCACCACTTAATTATCCATGACTGTTCCAAAAACTGAAGGACTTCTCTCAGGCCAGATAGTTGGTGAAGGGCAGTGCTGGTCATCCACATCAGCTGCCCAGGGCTCCCCGAGCCCGCTTCCTCATCTGTGAAAAACTGTGAATATAGTGCCTTGCTCCTAGGTTTGTGTGTGTGTGTGAGAATAAAATCTAATACTCACTGGAAAACAGTGTGTGGATAAGGCATGTGCCAGAAATGCTCCTGCGGTTGCTGGGTGAAGGGGTGTGCAGTGTAGACGCCCTGTGATATGCACACGTGCCTCGCCCCAAACTCCCCGAATGCCACTTCACTGCAGCTCACACTTTGTATGTGACCTTGGGGATGTGAAATGTGTGTTATTCCATAACATTCAAGTGTGAACTCAGTCTTGAATTTACATAACATGATGGGCTCTTAACGACTGTTAAGAGCATTTCTATCCACTTTGTGCCATTTTTCCCATGAGGAAATCAAGGAGCAGAAATTAGCGTACTTTCTAGAATCATCTGAACCACATTTCTGTCCCTTTGCCACCCTGTGAATTATAGAGACAGCCACACCTACATCAGATTTCATTTTCCCCACCTCTTAAGATGTCATCAGCTTCATTAAAAGAAATATTTTCCCCCTGGTGGGGAATTCCCTATTGGTCCAGTGGTTAGGACTCATGCAGTCTTCCTTTCAAGGGCCCAGGTTCAATTCCTGGTTGGGGAACTAAAATCCCACAAGTACACACATGGTGGCAAAAAAAAAAAAAAAAGGCCAATATATTGTCTACTCTGTCAGTTAAGCAATTATAATATATTTTTCTTTGAATACTCTGTCTACTGGGATGTATATCTTCCATAAGAAAAAACTTTTAGGCAAATTATAGTTAAAATACTGCCCGCACCTTTTCCCCTTTAAAGCTGAAATAATCATACCTTAGATTGAGTTAAAGTAGCCCTCTCTGAGCGAGAGTGTAAGTTGCACCCTTCCCTTGGATGCCGGGGTGGGGGTGGGGCTGAGCCACTGAGTGTGAGCAGGGCTCCGTTCGTCCTGGGTGTGGCCAGCAGTCCCTGCTTGGCCTCTGGTCCATTGCCCAGCCTTCCAGGGGCAGCAGCTCTGCTCCTCCTCCTGCCGGGTTCTGGCTCAGTCTAAGGTGCTCACTATCAACCCCAAGAGAAAACAAAGAGGCTGGCTCCCCGCCCTCCCCACTTGCTCTGAGTCATGCTGAAAATGTTTCACAGTATCTGTTTTGACCATGACTCCCATCCAGATCCAAAGAAGGACCACCTGGCCACTGTGAGATTCCTGAGTCTCCTCCTGGCTGACCAGTTACTTCATAACTTTAATACCTTGCTGCATTTACATCCTGGCTCTCTCAGAACCAAAAGTTATCAGAGTGTCATCAAACTTGAGCACCAGTTTTCTGCTGGTTCCCCCTGCTTTGTGTTTATAAAGTAGAAACAAAGTGTAAGTAGTGATGCATTCTTTTACTCAGTGTGAAAGACCACTTGTTTTTGAGACTAATACAGATTTTTTAAAATACCTAATTATTTTAAACGTCCTACCTGTTCCCTGAATACATGATGTTCTTACCTGGGATGTCTCAGGGAGGTGATAATTTCTCTCTACCACTCTTGTGTTCTTGGTTGTTCTTTAGTTGCTCAGTTCTGCCTGACTCTTTGTGACCCATGGACTGTAGCCCACCAGGCTCCTCTGTCCATGGGATGTCCCAGGTAAGAATACTGGAGTGGGTTGCCGTTCCCTTCTCCAGGGGAATCTTTCCAACCCAGAGATGGAGCTCATGTCTTCTGCGTTGCTTGGCTTCCCAGGTGGAGCTAGTGGTAAACCACCCACCCGCCAGTGCAGGAGACATAAGAGATGTGGGTTAGATCCCTGGGCCAGGGACCCCCTGGGGAAGGGCATGGCAACTCCAGTGTTCCTGCCTGGAGAATCCCATGGACAGAGGAGCCCGGGAGGCTACAGTCCGCAAGGTCGCAAAGAGTCGGACACGACTGAACCAACTCACCGGCAGGTGCATTCTTCACCACTGAGCCACCTGGGGAAGCCACTGTATATTCCTTAGGCTGGTCTAGTAATTAAGTTGACACAAAACTGATTAATAGGAGGGGAAAAAACAGTTTAATTCATATGCACAAAGGCCCCATAGAAATGGGACCCCCAAACTGACCAGAGCAGACTGTTTTTATATCATTTTAGATTAAGAAGCAGTTATTTGTGAAGATTTAACAAACAGAGGGGCTTGTGCTTGGGACAGCAGAATAACTAAGTGGCAGAGTTTGTTTGTACGGCTTTCCAGCTTTGAATTCCATGTATCTGGTAGTAAAGATGCCTTCTACCCTTTTGGTACAGGGAGGACACCTTCACATGGGAGATTGCTTCCCACTTTCTGGGGGAAAGAAGAGGGTCAGAATGGGGGGTTTATACCTTTTCTTCTATTTGTTTTCAGCTATTTGTTAAGTAACTTTAATTCAAATTAATCAATATGCCTTTGAGGCATATTTTGGGGTGGCCTATTCTAGGATGCAATAGATGTACAGTATTACTAAAGAATATCTTACATTTAGGGATCCTTATTTTCATGTTATAAGCTACTGCAACTACAAAATGAACCATGCATTGAAGTCAAAAGAATTTTGTAATCAATTAGTGAGGGTTTCCCTGGTGGCTCAGTGGTAAAATATCCAGCTGTCAATGCAGGAGACGTGGATTCTATCTCTGGGTCAGGAAGATCCCCTGGAAGAGGGCATGGTAACCCACTCCAGTATTCTTGCCTAGAAAATCCCATGGACAGAGGAGCCTGGTGGACTATAGTTCATGGGGTCACAAAAGAGTGGAACATGACTTAGTGACTAAACAATAACAACAAATCAGTTAGTAAGCTGTCAAAAATCCAGATTTTTTTGCTAGATAGCTAACCTATCATTATAATTACCAAATAAAGAGCTCTCTAAAGAAGGATGTTTCAACAAAACCTTTCCATCCAGAATTTGAACCATGAGATTGTATTTCAGAAATCTATCTTAGACAACTTTGGTGAAGATTCTAACAGTCATGTTAATGGAAAGCCAATATAAGAACAACCTCAAGAAGTCACTTCATCCTCCTCTTAGAACATTGTAAGTCACTGAGTGAGGGTCACTGAGGGAGTGTCCAGGTGGTGGTGCTGTCCCCGGAGGTAGAGCAGGGTTAGGCGGCACCCGGCTGTGGGCTTGTGGTTGGCACAGTGGAAGACAAAGCTCAAAGGAGCCAGGCAAGTCCACCAGGTGCAATGCCACCTCTGCTGGCCTGGCCTCCCTTGCCCACGACTGAGGCCTCGGATTCCTCCGTGTGTGTGGCAGCATTCCTTTCGCTCGAGCCCTTCTTCTGGAGGTTGTTTAATCAAGCGAGTCATAAACACCCTGGCAGAAGTTCTCCTCTCAGGGCTTTTATAATAGAAACAGTTTCAGACTGTGCTCATGGGGGAGAGGACTTAGCAACGACAGTCACACAAACAAGAGAGAAACCCAGGCTGCTTTGGAACACATTTGTCAACCTGAATTTTCCCCCAGTTTGGGGCACGTCACAGCTATTAGATAGCTGTTCCCCACCTAGCTTTTGGGAATACATCTTCTTGAACTTGCTTATGAGTTGCCTGCTCCCTGAAGTGAAGGCTCCCCTGGCCGGGATGCCCAGGAGGCAGGCCGGTGGCAGCGGGGAGGTGAGCCGGGCGCTCGGCCCACCACAGGTGTGCCGTAGTGGCCTACGCTGGCGAGCACCAGCTCCACGGTGTACTGCAGTACTGGAGCACTGTTTTGTTTTGTTTTCCAGTTGGTTTGTAAATAGGATTGCACAAAAATCCGTGCAAATCAACTCTCCAGTCAAAATTGGCTGAGCTAAGAACACTGAGTCAGAGGGGCTGATTTCAGTGGCGTGTGTGTGTCAGTGAAACTCTACAGCACAGTGCTTTCCAAAGACAGGCGGGCTCACTGCTCGGTCACCTCAGAAAACTGGAAATATCAAGTGTGTTTACCGCGATTGTCCTTGTCTCCTGGTCCAGCCTAGCCGTTACCCATTGCTACCTAGAAATGAATGGGGCATTTGATAGTAAAAACTCTCATTTGAGGTACTGCTGCCGTTTGTTATGACATTCTATTAGTGATGTTTCATCAACTTGATATTTATTAAATACTATACTGATCGAAACTTTCACTATATTGTGTAGCCTGGACACAAAAACAAACCATGCACAAAACAACCATGCACACACACACACACATACACACACTCACTCACCTATTTCTTCTGTATCAGTTTTTCAGAGCTCATCTCAGTGATCCCTACTTCTTCCAACAGTCTCCCCTGCAAGGAAATAGTTTCCACTCCTTTTTATTTCATTTGTAAAGGATACAGCTCACTCTTGAAGAAAAGTTACTTGGGCGTGCATTGTCCCTCCCCTCCTAGACTATCACCCCTTCACTTACTCTAGATCTTTGTAATGCCATTCACCCCATCATTGGCATTGCCATGTAAATGGTCAATGAATAAAACAGAGAATGAGAGAGTTGACCAGCAACCAAAGATCGGAACCTTCTCTGCTTTGGTGTTTGAAAACTGAGTTTACTACCATCACAGGACCTATAAAGGCAGAATGAAAATTGTACAGAAATCCATGTTAGTACCAATATGTCAGCACAATTTTTGAACAAATACCCATGTAGTAATAGAGAAGTTGATATGTCATTCAGTGTCTTAGTGAGATCAATTATAATTATTTAGATTCAGAGATTCCAAAGAAGATATTTGGATCAAATCTTCCTTCTTTGTACACCTAGGTGGAAACGGACAATATTCTGTGCTAGATGTGCTATTTTTAATAACACATCAGTGGGCCTAGCATAGAACCTTGGGGAATTTCAGTGTAAAAGATCATATAAGATTGTGAAATTATTTTCCTGTGTGGTTAAAATAGTAAATAAATATTTGTACAACATCAGCTGTTATACAATTTAATTGCTTAATTTTCTAATCTCAGTCTTGCTATTTACTCAGAAGGGAAATCTGTGTCTTTCTTTTCTTTCTTTAACAGTGAAAAGCATGTATGTGTCATGTGCCCATGTACACACTTCCTAGTGTAATATCTAGATTGATGATGTGTGACAGAAAGGTAGCCTCTCGAGCAGAGCCAGCCCAGGGGAAGCCAGGCTGGGTAGCTCACAGACTAAACGACCCAAGTCCAGCAGAGAGCCGAAAGCAGACCAGAGCAGGAGTCCAGGCTCCTGTAGAAGGAGACCTCCTGTGAGGCCGTGGGGCCCTTAGGTGCTGGGTCAGTGAAACACTCACGGGAAGAAGACCCCGAGAGGTGCTTTCCTGGGTGCACCCTCACCTTTTCTGTTAAACTAAGGCGGTGGCAGAGAGCTGGACATTGTCCCCTGGGCTGGGGCTGCAGAGCAGGCTCTGATGCCTTCGATCTGTTTGGTTTGGCTCACAGAGCTTCAGAGGATTGCCGTGTTTCACCAGTTACAGGCGATGGCGGGTGAGCCGGCAGCGCTGAGGGTGTGGAGGGCGCGGTGGGCCCCTTAGCTGACTCCCCTCGGGTAAAGTACACTGCGGGCCTGGCTGCCCCTCCCCGGGTGGGAGAGCAGTCAGGAGCAGGCTGCATGTGTTCCTCGCAGCTTTCTAGAAACTATGGGGTGCTTCTAGTTCCGGAATGTCCCTCGCCTGTGGTGGGGCAGGGTGGGGGGCTGTTCAGAATGGCAGCTGTGGGACTGTGATGGGGTGGAGAGCAGATGAGGGTCCGCCCTCAACACACTCATCGCTTCCCTAAAGGCCACAACAGGGCCAGAAAGTGCCCTTCTCATAGCCATACTTTAGGCCCCCCATGTCTCCAGAGCACGCTTGTGGAGAAACAGTGTTCTTTTTTTGCTTTACTTTCCCTAATACCTAGACTAAATGCTGGTTGTACTAAGCCAAATAATACCTGAGTGTACAAAGAGTCTATAAGCTTCCTTCTTCTGTCTGGTCTCAACTCCCTGAGGAGGCCTGTTCTTACAAACTGTAACATGTCTTTCCACCTGTATGTTTATCTGTGCCTGTCAGTTTGGAGGCCACATTGATGCTCCAGTTGCTGAACCTGTCGTATTAAGTAGCTGCCAGCGTGGCCGAGATGGCGAGAGCCTGGAAGCCATGATGGGTGCGTGGTGTGGGCTCTGCAGAAGGACAGAGGTGTGCGCAGCCTGTGGGCAGCAGGAGGTCTCTGGATTCCAAAGCATCTGCTCCCTCCCCTATGCATCCGCCACAGAGAAGCGGGGTGAGAACCAGCCCAGGAACTCTGCTGCTGTGTGCAGCCCCGTGTCCTGTGTGGCGTAGAGCGTGATGCAGGCACAGGGCACCAGACTCCCCTCCTCCTCCAGGTACCAAGTCCTGATGCTCAGTTTTGGTTTCAAAAGGGAGAATCAGATCAGCACTAAAGGGTGCTTTACTCTTTCATGCCCTGACTGATAGGTTGTTGCCAGAAGCAAATATTTGTGTGTTTTGAGAGCTTTTCATGTGTTATATGTGGGTCCTTTGTCAGATATGTGGTTTGCAGCATTAACTCCAGTCTACAGCTTTAGCAGGCTCTTTGCTGAGCAAACCTTTCTCATTATGAAGTACAGGCGATCAGCTTCTTTTCATGGATTGTGCTTTTGGTGTCATGTCTAATTCCATGCCAAAGTCCAAATCCTGAGGGTTTTCTCTTATAAAAGTTTCATAGTTCTGCATTTTAGACTTAAACCTTTGGTCCATCTTTAATATACTGTGTGATCTTTAGGTCACCTTTCTTTTCTTTTGCCTCTGATGTCCAGTTGCTCCTGCAGCATCTGTAGAAAAGATGCTAGCCTATTTTAAGACATTACACACCTGTGATAATCGGGAATTCTTGTTTCTTTTTGTTTTGATAATAAATGTTGGTCACTGCAACATCGACATGGTGGGAGACCAATACGGGACATTCCTCCTGTGGCACTATGACCTTGGGGCTACCTGGTGACATCAATCATTTATTTGGAAGTTGGGGTGCTGGTAATGGCAAGACCCCCTGCCAACCATTAGACACTTAGATAAATGCCCACTAAAGGTGCACAGCAAAGCATGAAAGGTCAGTCCTAGAGTTTAAATGCTTACAAAGTACATGGTTACCATGTTTATGTCAAATAGTTTTCCTGGTGGAATTTTTCCTAATGTAAAGCAAAAGCAATTTAATTTGAGCAGAACATGTTTTGAAACATGCTTTTGGCAGGGCTCCTTGCAGACAGGGAAATGATTCACAGAGTGGCTTATCAGTTATGGACTTTCGGCAGCAGAGGGAACATTATCTTTTGACGTAGTTTAGGACCGGGACATACACCCGGAAGCTGGACTTCGAGGACAGTCCCCTTCCTCATCCGTGGCAAGGAGCAGGAGGAGAATGCGGCACTCACAGAGGACGCGCACCCTCCTCCTGGCCGTTGCTGCCCGCTGGTATGAGGCAGATGTGCCCACCCTGGACCTGCTTTCTTCTCTGCTGTGTGTTGCAGACTCCCAGCAAAGGCCAGGTCCCAGGGAGGTGTGGGGCAGGTGAGCGTGAGCTGCAGCCCTGAGCGCACCGCCCTTGGCCACCGTGCAGAGGCGGCAGCAGCTGCCAGGGCCCTGCCAAGTCTCCCCCTTGGTGAGCAGGCAGTCACCAAGTTACCCCCAACCTAGGAAAGCAGTGACTGTTTCTGCACAACTCCTTGGTATTGCTGGGCAGAGAATGGGCAAAGAAATCATTTTAAAGTAGTGATTTTTTTTTTTCCCTTCAGGTTCTTTTCCTCTCTTCAGAACACAGTGTTAGTGTTTTCTTGTTTGTTCTCTAAGGGATTTCGAAGCCAGTCAAACTCACAAAAAAATGGCATAGGAAAGGTTTCAAGATAATATTTAGTTTAATGGCTCTAGGACATTACCAAACCGAGAAATCTATTTTAAAAATTATGACATTTACACATAGCTATATATAAACTTTCGTGAAATAATACTGTGTTTATAATGTCATTCTGATACTGTCCATGTTCTTTTCTTTCTATCAATGTGTTTTTCTTCTTTGTTATGCTGGTCTTAATCCACTAAGATGATTTCCCAGCCCACTTCTGAATTGAGACCACCGTTTAAAATAGCATCTGTGGCATAATTCTCATGTACAGAACAGGAAACTGAGGCCATCGGTGGACGTGTGATTAACCTCAAACTCACCTTGGTTAAAGCTAGTTACAAAGTGGCAAAATCTGGATTAGAACTGTTACAGCATCAGGAACTTGGGTCATTCTTGGTACTCCAGAAAGTAGAAAGATAGTCTTTGAACCTCATACAGGGATAAAAGACACATTCTTACATTGTTCCCCATTTCATTTTCTCCTTTCTGCCGCCAGTCATTAGATTAGGACCCCAGTCAGGTATGACCTGATTTTAACTTGATTACATCTTTAAAGACCTTATTTCCAAATAAGGTCACATCACAGATACCAGAGGTCAGGACATGGACACCTCTTGTTGAGCAGCTCAGCTCACGGCACAGTCGCCCGCCTCCTGCGCCTGCAGACTCTGATCTCGGTGCTCATCGCCGCCGTGGTGTCTGTGCCACAGGCAGCCTAAAGCACGTGGGCTCGGAAGTGCGCTGAAACATTGCATTCCTCTCCTTGGTCTATGGTCTGTCAACCTTGAACTCCAGTGAAGGGCTTCCTTCGGATTTTCTTAATGACTCACTCCACCAGGACCCCCCACGGCCCAGAAGGACTGTGGCAGACGCCTTTGCTGGCGGTCTGGAGCCCCGGCTGAAAGCTGTCTGTGGTGAATGCGGTATGAGAATGACCCACAGTAGGGCATGCCCAGGGGCTTGAAAACCCATCTGCAGTGTAACATAAAGTGACGCGGTGGGACACCTTAGATATCCCAAGTTTTAAATTACAGCAGGGCTGACTGGAGAGTGCTGGTGGGTCTACAGATGATAACAGAGACTGAGGAAAGGGAATCTTTTGCCCCTCAGAAGTTGCAATTCATTAATCAAACTTGTGTTTTAAAAATACATGAAGAGACGATCAAGATGGTGCAGTAGAGGGATGTGGCGCTAACCTCCTCCCACACGCACATCAAGAATACATCTACATATGGGGCAGTTCCCACAGAACACCTGCAAAGCTTGCAGAAGATCTTATACAGCCAGAGCTGTGAGAAAGATCGCCATGTAATGGGTAGGATGAAGGGAAAAGAGAGAAGAGCAGGTGTGGGGAGGGAACCTGCATGCCGGGAAGCAGCTATGATAGAGGAAAGGCTACCTCACCCTGGGAACCTCTCTCACTGGCCGGGAGGTCAGCCTGCACAGACAGGGAGCTTCAGAGGCTGGAGAGGAAAGTTTTCAAGCTGGCATGTGGCCCCACAAGCAGAGAGAGACCAGCGCAGACAGTCCTGGCCACCTCACTGTGCTTCCAAGCCCAAGATGCATACCTGCTGGCTGGTATGCGCAGTGACTGGCTTCAGCAGACAGACCTGGAGAAACACCTTGGTTTGGTCATACAGAGACAGCCCAAAGGGTCTTTCTGGCCACAGAAAGAATCACCATTGTTATTATGTATAGGTTTCTATATACTCTATATAGAAAACCATAAAGATGCCACACAAAAACTATTATTAATAGAACTGATAAATGATTTCAGCAAGGTAGTAGGATACAAGATTAATATACAGAAATCTGTTTAATTTCTTTACACTAGCAATGCAATATCAGGAAGAGAAAGTAAAAGCAAACCTGTTTAAAACTGTCAAAAATACCTAGGAGTAAACCAAGGAGGTAAAAGACTTATATGTCGAGAACTACAAAACATTAATAAAGGAAATCAAAGATGACTCAAGGAAATGAAAAGATACTTTATACTCTTGGATTGAAAGAATGAATATTGTTAAAATGTCCATACTACCTGAAGCAATCTACAGATTTAATGTGATCTCTATCAAATTACTGATGGTACTTCTCACAGTACTAGAATAAATAATCCTAAAATGTACATAGAACAACAAAAGACCAAGAATTGCCAAAGCAATTCTGAGGAAAATGAACAAAGCAGGAGGCATAAATCTCCCAGGCTTCAGACAATACTACAAAGCTACAGTAATCAAAACAGCATGGTGTTGGCACAAAAACAGACACGTGGGTCAAGGGAACAGAATAGAGAGCCCAGAAATAAATCTGCACACCTATGGTCAATTAGTTTTTGACAAAGGAGGCAAGACTATACAATGGGGAAAAGACAGTCTCTTCAGCAAGTGTTGCTGGGAAGCTGGACAGCTGCATATAAATCAATGAAGTTAGAACACACCATACACAAAAATAAACTCAAAATAGCTTAAAGACTTAACATATAAGGCATATCACCATAAAACTCCTAGAAGAGAACATAATTAAGACGTTCTCTTAACTAAATCATAGTAAGTTTTCTTAGGTTGGTCTCCCAAGGCAACAGAAATAAAAGCAAAAATAAACAAATTTTCACGGCAGAAGAAACCATAAACAAAAAAGAGACAACCTTCCCAGTGGGAGAAAAGTAATTGCTAATGATGGGACTGGCAAGGCCTTAATTTCCAAACTATGCAAACAGTTCATACAACTGAATAACAAAAAACAAACAACCCCATCAAGAAATGGGAAAGAGACATAAATAGCCATTTTTCCAAAGAAGGCAATTCACAGTGATAACCAACAGGCACATGAAAACATGCCCAATATCACTAATTACTAGAGAAATGCAAATCAAAACCACAATGAAGTATCACCGCACACTGGTCAGAATGCTGTCATCAAAAAGTCTACAAATAATAAATATTGAAGAGGGTGTGGAGAAGAGAGAACCCTCCTGCACTGCTGGTGGGAATATAAATTGGTGCAGTCACTTTGGAAAACAGAATGGAGGTGCCCTTAAAAACTAAACATAAAGTTACTATATGATCCAGCAATCCTACTCCTGGGCAAATATCCAAAAAGACAAAAACTAATCGGAAAAGATACATGCACCCCAGTGTTCATAGCAGCACTATTTACAATATCCAAGACTTGGGAACAACCTAAATGTCCATCAATAGGTGAATGGATAAAGAAGGCATGGTACATATATACAGTGGAGTATTAGCTACAAAAGGAGTAAAATGATGCCATTTGCAGCCACATGGATAGACCCAGAGGCTGTTATACTGAGTGAAGTAAGTCAGGCATAAAAAAGAAAGTTATGATATCACCTATATGTGGAATCTCAAAAATAATACAAATGAACTTACAAAACAGAAACACAGGCACAGAAAACAAAGTTATAGTTACCAAAGGGGAAGAGAGGGGAGGGATAAATTGGGAGTATGGGATTGACAGATGTACATTACTACATGTAAAATAGATAAACAAGGATTTACTGTATAGCACAGGGGACTATATTCAATAACTTGTAATCAACTATAGTGGATTTTTTAAAAGAATATAGGTATATATACATACATATATATATAGATGACCAAATCAACTACATTTCAATAAAAATTAAAATGTGAACTATAATGCAGACAGCCACTGGTTAAGTATTCTGTGAAGTCTTTGGTGGAATAAAGTCCAGTATCTGTATATATTACTTACATGAGTCCAGTAGGTGACATGCTGGGAATGATCATCCAGGTTCAGTAAGTAACCAGGGTTTTTTAATACAATAAATGAGGAGGAATTTGAATATACAGGTTGGCAAGATCAGGATCCTGAAATGTGGACCACAATGAATGGAACAGACCTAGGGAATTCATTAACAGCAAGGTCAAGGCAGAGCCAGCGGCAAAGATACAGGATGAAGGAAAGCTGACCTAACAGAGGTGCCCATGAACATGAGGCTTAGCTTGCCGTGAAGAAATAAGAGCCCCGACTGGGATGTGGTAGCAAGCCGCTGCAGTGCTTCAGGCAGCGCGCATGCGACGTCACCTCGTTTGGTGCCCAGGTTCTCAGCGACCCACAGTGCTACGATCCAGCTGGGTTCTCATCTGCAGCTCCCAGCCCTCCTCCACTCTCATCTGGGCTGTTGGGAAAATCCACTTCCTGGAGGTTGTAAACTGAGGCCCTTGGCCTCCAGCAGCTGCTTGACCTTCACAGCAGGACTGTTTGCTTCTTCACAGCCAGAGTGTCTCTGCCAGGAGACATTTGTTAAGAGCTGTTACCTGATCAAATCAGGCCCACAAAGATAGTCTCGCTTTTAATCTGGGACCTTAATGACATCTGCAAGATCCCTTTGCTTCTGACATAAAACCTAATCAAAGGCATGGTGCCCATCATGCATTTGGATCAAGCTGAGTGAAAAACGAGCAGGGCTATGAAGCTGAGTAAGCTTATGTTGATTGAAAGTGCTCTGCTCCAGGGCTCTACTTGAGAGGGTGTGTGCAAACTGAAACAGGCCAAAAGGTGGAGAAGGCACTTAGGAGAGTCACAGGGACAGATGGAGATGACCTAGGGACGCTTATTTGGGAGAATACTAAGGGCGGATATAGTAGCTGTCTTCAAATACTCGAAGGGCTATCATTGAGAAGAGGAATTTGGCTTTTGGCCTTCAGAGAGGCATGATGTGCCATCCTGAAACACTTATCCTGGCCCCAGCACTTGCCTGCCACGTTCTTTCCTAGCTCCAGTTCAGTGCTTATCTGAATTCCAGAGGAGCACAGCCCTGGTCTTAGTCTTCAGCAATCACACGTATTGTGGATACTCAGCAAATAGAGAAAGAACCATGGAAAGGCACATTTGCATTGGACTCATCTACTGAAGGGTGTGCTCCAGTCCAAGAAGGGTCTGCTCCCCTTATTTCTCTAGACCCTCAAAGGGTCAGCTGGCACCAGAAGATCAGGAGCATTCAGAAGTGCCTGGTGCCCCAGTGGACAGCAGTCAGCTGCCTAGAATAGAAAACACCCATACCGTTATCTTGTATGTAATCATATAAAGAATATGTGCCAGCTTGAAAAGGCGCCTCAAGTGTCTTACCTGAGGCATTAGGATTGACATTCACTGGCCCTTTCTAACTACATTTCAGGAAATTCTTTTAATATTGCAAAAACTCAGCATCGTTTCCATCTCCTCTAAGTCTTCTGCTTGCACTGCTTTTCCCCGGGATGGTCTGGCAGATCAGGATGCTGTGGGCCCTGGGGTCGAGTGGGCACTGGTTTCAGATCCGAAGTCACCCATAGATGTCTTCTCTGTCTCACTGAGCCTTGTCTTTCCCATAAAAGTGGGGGTGATTCTGTCTCTAAAGCAGTCTTTGAAAACGTAATAGAGCAACATACGGAATAAACGATAGTTGCTGCTTCATAAATACCTCTACTTTCTGAAGATCACTTCTGAACTAACTAGACAAGAATCCTTGGGCATTTAGAATGTCCATTTAGCCATACCACAGTATCAGTGATGTGAAATTCTGCTAAGTGTCAGGCAGAGGGAGGAATTGACAGTCGGGGTCCCTGTCTCCTGGCACAGTGCTCATTCCTTACCCGGGGCATCCCGATGGTCAAGGCGCCCCGTGACAGGGGCAGATGCAGTGGCGCAGCTCGTGCATATCTGGCTCTGTGTTTCGTCCACTGAATGTGCTTCTCTGAGTCTGGTCTGTGTCAGCTGCAGGCCTAAGTGGGGACATCCCCCCCCGCCCCGCCCCTCGGAAGGCGACCCACCTCCACTGATAACTCCTCGTGCGGCTCACAAGTCAGTTAAAACCAGTATTGACAGTATTACTGGAGCTGCTGTTTGCCAGGCACAAGGCCCTGTGCTAGGTGAATATTACGAATTATCTAATATCTGTCATGGGCTTCCCTGATGGCTCAGTGGCAAAGAATCTGCCTTCAATGCAGGAGACACAGGTTCGATCCTTGGGTTTGGCAAGATCCTCTGGAGAAGGAAATGGCAACCCACTCCAGTATTCTAGTCTGGGAAGTTCCATGAGCAGGAGTCTGGCAGGCTATAGTCCACAGGGTCGAAAAGAGTCAGACACAACTTAGCAACTAAACAACAAATGTCTGTATTGCCGTACAGTTTTCCTGCTTTAGTGAGGAAAGTGAAGCTCAGAGACCGGATAACTTGCTCTGGCTCACCCAGTTGGTCAGTACAGAGCCAGGGCTTCCAACCCAGAATGTCCTCAGTGTCTTAAAATCAGTAATTACAGGTTAAGATTAAAAAAAAAAAAAAGACTGTGGTAATCCAAAAAAGTGTGATTATTTGGCTCCCTTGGAGGAAGCAAGAGCACTGGAAAGACGCATCACCAGAGCATGGGAAAAAGTGGAGCTGCGGCTCCTTCTGTGAGCCAGTCCTTTCCTGGCAACATCTTGGAACAAAACCAACTATAGCAGAGTTTTCTGGTTTAATATGAGCTGCAGAGTGACTTTTTTCTGCAGTGCTTTCACTTCTTTCTCTCATCTGTGCTTAGTTAACTTCGGGCACCTGCCTGGCCCGCTGGACAGCCGTGCGGCCCGCAGCCCCAGTGCTGGCCCCCCGAGGTCCAGGGGCCGCTGCTCCTGGTGCCCTGGGCCACGGCCACTGCAGGCTGAGCAGGAGACTGTAGCCTGGGGGTGGACGGCCCACAAGACAACCGAGGGTGTCTTTTCTTCCTGCTCCCCCCTTCTAAGTTGAGAATCAGCCCCAGTGCTTTGTCCCCTCTGCCTCTCCCCACTGTGGCCCCGCTGCGAGCTCACATTCTGTGTACACAATGCTGTCCTAATATTTCTCTTTTCTCCAGGCAGGAAATGAGAAGTCATTTTTAGAGCCATTCAGGAAGTCGTCCAGAGTTATAATGGCCTATTATCTAATGGCCAGAGTTTACTTAGGCTTTCACTACTTCCACTGCCCACTTGAAACAAGGAAAAATGTTTCCCCCCGCCACCATGAGTGTGCTATTTGCACTGACCACAAGCACTCGGACGTGGCGAGTTTCCCTCCAGACGCGGATCCACGGAGCTGCCCTGCTGCCCAGCACCACACTTCAGGCTAACACTATTTCGTGTTCTTTTAAGAAGTTTCTCAGTTACTTTTTTTTCAGTCTTTGATCTGAACATTGTGCTCATAATCCCTTCACCCTTCATTGCTTAGAGAGTTGATCACCCTGAGCTGTGGTACTTATTAAAAATGGGTATTGATGCTTTTGAACTGTGGTGTCGGAGAAGACTCTTGAGAGTCCTTGGACTGCAAGGAGATGCAACCAGTCCACTGTGAAGGAGATCAACCCTGGGATTTCTTTGGAAGGAATGATGCTAAAGCTGAAACTCCAGTGCTTTGGCCACCTCATGCAAAGAGTTGACTCATTGGAAGAGACTTTGATGCTGGGAGGGATTGGGGGCAGGAGGAGAAGGGGACGACAGAGGATGAGATGGCTGGATGGCATCACTGACTCCATGGACGCGAGTCTGAGTGAACTCCGGGAGTTGGTGATGGACAGGGAGGCTTGGCGTGCTGCGATTCATGGGGTCGCAAAGAGTCGGACACAACTGAGCAACTGAACTGAACTGAGGCCTGTAACTGAGATTATGGGAGGGTGGGCCTCCAGAACACTCACATTCTAAGTCTTGTTTTCTGAACCCCAAAAAAGGCAGAGCACGTGCTTTTACGAAAGATGGTTTGTGCCTAAAGTGTGTAAAATATTTCAAATGTGTAGCAAAATGTGCTTTATTGGCACCAAAGATTTGTCATTTTTTTAATATGAATTTATTGATTTTAATTTTATTAGGAGCATTAATGACAGGAAGAGCCTTTGAGGGAAGATTAGGAATGCAGCCTTTACTTAGCTGCTCTCCGCTGCGGTGATGAGTTGCATCGCCCTCCCAGGGTCAGCAGTGCGTGAACAGCCACACCCCAGCCGGGCCCCCGCCTCGTGGGCCGAGCTCTCATGCAGGTTACGGGCAGGCCTGGCCTTGAGTCAGGGCTTACAGGAACCTGTGCAGGTGAGCAGGGAGCATTCCAGCACCTGGTGTACAGCGGCCCCTCCCTCCCGCACCCTTCCCTCTGTGTGTCACAGGCCACAGGAAGGAGCCCACGGCAGGAACGCGGGGTGTGTGTCCAGAGCCGCCTGAGACGGGCCCACGGAGGAGGTGGTAGATGGGGACAGTGATCTCCTTCCTTAGATCCCGGCATAAGAGAGGGAGGAAAATGCCCTCTCTCCACATCCTTGGCATCTGCCCAGTGCCCATTCCTCTCCCGTCTGGGTGACAGCCCCACAAAACCCGAGATACCGAGACAAAAACAGGATGGCTACCTCCAGGAGAAGAAAACCTGTTTTCAGGCTCTGCAGTCACCTCGCCCTCCTGCCCTGCTCTGTCAGGCCCCCTTGGCACACAGGACATCGTGGATAAGCCAGAAATCCATTCTGTAAAACTGCAAGACAGATGCTAGAAATGTTCCTAAGATGTCTTCATGAGCCAGAACAAAGGTGCCTTCAAGGACATTTAACCACTTTGCCCTGAGCGTTTCCACTCTCCCTGAATGGAGCCCAAGCCACACTTCTGGTTATTCAGATTACATGGGGTAATTTTAAAGTAATTTAAAAGTCAACTGCCACTGCTGGGCATCTGCACTGCAAATTAAATGCCTGGCACATGACTTTATTAAGGTAATAGTTCATTACAATACAAATTACACGTGCCACCTGGGCGCCCTCACAGGCACCCACCCCTGTGATTAGCAGCGGCCATCACCCTCCCTCTCAGCCCTGATGAAAGCCTCCATTATTCTGCTAATGGGGACGCAGCCCTCTTATCAGCCCCATTTGCTTTTTTTTTTTTTTTAATGCTGACACTGTTTTCTTTCTGGAATGAAAAGCCTCTGCTGATTAAATTGAAATGTATGTCTCACTCCCATCCCTTTGAATGTGAAGACATCCGGCACTCCCCCATCCTTCTTCTTCTGCTCTTTCTCTATGCTTATCTGTCTTCATTTATTTATTTGTTTGGCAGTATTTTAATTACTTGACACAAAAATGCCTCATCTTTGTAAAAAGTTCAGTGATAGCAGAAAGTCAGTGGAGGGAACCAACCTCTCAGATCCCACTTCCACCAGCCAGTTTAGGAGGTGCCTCCCAGAATTTGTTCTCTGTATTTTACATGCAAAAATATGCACAAATAAAAATAGTTTTTGTTTATAGTTTTATACACTGAGTTTATATAATGCAAACTCTTCTGCC
Source organism: Nanger dama (assembly GCA_917880005.1). Lineage (NCBI taxonomy): Eukaryota > Metazoa > Chordata > Mammalia > Artiodactyla > Bovidae > Nanger > Nanger dama. The sequence continues at coordinate 1,964,231 of CAKJTW010000127.1, forward strand.
TCTTGCTCCTTTTTTTAAGCTTCACTTTACCTGAGAGCTTTCCAAATTGCAATAATATGGACGGCTGTGTAATTGTTCCTCATTTGGAGGTGGCCTGCTACTGCTGATGGGCACTTGGATGGCTTTGGATTTGTCAGCCAGAAGAGTGTGGGCTGCAGTGAACATGTTGACTCAGATTTTCTCTGCACACAGGAAGGGGTTTTCCAGAAAAGAGTTGGAAAGGAAAGACCTTTCTGTGGATTTTTCAATCAAATTTTTAAAAAATTTCCATCATACTCAGCAGTTGTAATACATATGTGGAGCCCCAAACCATTCAGATCATTTCCCCATCTATCCTTCTGTGAACCCAGTCATGTCACACCAAGAAGGGATGTCACTTCACCACACCATCCTTCATTATGCATCCCTACAACTTCGAGTTTCCTGTCATCCCAAGGAGAATGGAAATTCAAGAAAGGCTCAAGCTGTTGGTCAGAAGAGTCTCTACTATGTTCTAAATCTGGCCCTGGGCAGGAGTCCATGAGGATTACTTGAACAAGAGCAGAGCTTGCCTCATACAAGGCCCCTCAGCCTCTGGAGAGCTGCACTCACGTGGCCAGACCCAGTCCTTACTCGGTGTGCACGCACAAGTGAAGTTTGGCAGAACAATACATACAGTACCCACCCGTCATGACTAAGCTGCCTGTGGCTTCTGCTGTGCTGGGGACAGAATGGCCTGTAACAGAATATTGTGGGTGAAATGTTGTAAACTGTCCCTTGCTTCATTTTGCACTCAGCCTAACAATTCAATTAGCTGCGGCGTTCTGCGCATTTATTTGAGGAGGTCAGGGAATGTCCTCGAGGCTGAGATCACATGGCTCCCTGTCGTGGAGCAGTCACCTTAATTGCTGCGGTAAGTTCTGCATCAGTAGCATCAGCCCCAGCCTCACATGCAGCCCCGCGGTGAAATATGCCACATGAAGGCTCCAGAGTCCTTGCTACCCTTTAGGGGTACTTGCAAATCAAGCAGCCCTAGAACCCAGCACTCTCACAATTCACCCACCCCCACAATTGTAGCACATGAACAATCCTGTTTTTCATTCCCTAGAACTGCTTTTCCTATATTTATTATTGTATAATTGCTTTTGAAGAAAGTGTTCAAATTTTATATCATGTGGAATATGTTAATATAATCAAGTTTATAAACCTTGTTCACCAGTTCACAACAGACTGTCCTAGCAAATGTGACCAGGTTCAGTGACAAGCAGGTGACGTCATTCATGTGCCAGGCTAATTAATACAGCTGCCTGCCCTGGCATCAGCCTCTGGGCAGGGCGATCTGGTAGTGAATCTCCAGCAGTTTGCAGATAATAAATGTGGTTTGGATCGTGTTGCTAAAGAGAGCTGTCAGTGTAGAGATTGGAGTAGAGGTTAGGAGTGGATGGTTTCTATTCCTAGGGTTTCTACAAATGGCCAGTTGGAGGACTGAATTCAGCCTGAACATCTATGTGAAAAACTGTAATGGACAAAGTTTGCTTAATTGGTTACTTACATGTGTTGCATCATTCTAACGCGCCCTGTACTTTCAGGTTTCTAATTTTAATTTTAAAAATCCAGACTTAAATGGGACTTTGAAAAGTTATTTCATTTATGTAGTTTTAACTTCCTCAAGCATCAGGTAGGAAAAAGAGGATGAGCTAGTGGTCTCAGTGGTCCCCGCAGCATGAGCGCCTGTCCGCTCCTCACACTGGGCAGCCTTTCAGGTCACTTCTGGTGGTCGTGTCCTGTGAGAGTGGATCTGCCTTCTACCCTTTTAGTTCTGTTTTCTGTATTTGAAATTATCAAGATCATGTTTCCAGGCTTTTAAAATCAAATTGCCTTTGTGTTGGTATTGGTCATTTTTTACTCCACTTGGTTTTGGAATCTCTAACTTGACCAATTTATAACCCCAAATGGTAGTTTACAGTTAGTAATAAATCCCACAAATGACTATAGTAACCAAATCCATATTCTCTTCCTACTGCTCGTTTCCAGGCTTTAGTCCTAGTTAATGATAAACAAAACAGAGCGTGTCTCTCCCTGATTGTGGAGCTCCTCTGCACTGCTCTTCCTTCGCCTCTCATGGGATCACACAGCTGTCTCTTCTGGAAGCAGTAATTTCTACTCATATCTGTACACAATCAATAATGAAAAAATGATTTTTTTGAGAGGGAAACTGCATTTAAATCTATTCTAATTTTGATGGAAACTTTCTCTAGAGATTGGGGTTTTGTTTTTAAAGTTTTTCCTATAAGTCTGGGGGAGTTTTAATATCTGCTATCCAAAGACTCTCCTGAGTTTCTCTTAGGCAGTGTCATGTAAGGCTCAATGTTTTGAGTCTAGTCCACTCCTGGGGGCGGCGTTGGTCCTTCTCATCACATTGTAACTGTTCCTGATGGCGCAGAAAGTAGCCAAGGAAGATAGGTGCCAACAGACACGGAGCAGTTGTCCTCGTAAAACATTAGCTATATCGCAGGTGATGGGAAAGCCATGCGCAGGACAGGAAGTGCGTTCACCTGGAACTTACAGCACAGCCAGCATGAGATGCGCATGACACCTGAAAAATGAAACTAGTGTGCAGATGCAGAGCATCACAAAGGCTTGTTTGTTTTCCTCACAACAAAGGGAAGTTTGTCTTTAAGACATCTGGCAAGAACATTTTTCATTTGGAAGTTAATCTTAGAAATGAGTTTCCATTGACTGGTGAGGAGAATGAACTGTCCTAACCCAGCATCCAGCTGCCCAAGCTTGTGAGAGAGAGGCTTGACCTCTCGTGGTCAGTCAGGAGAGGCCGCAGCTTTCTGACAGTGCCAATTCTGGGATGTTTGCCTGAGGATCATCCTGAGCACAGCAAAGGGGCTTCGTGGAACTGACCCTGCTACTGTCCAGGTGATCATACAGGACAAGCTGACCTGCCACATTAGGAGGTCCAGTCAGAGAGAAGTTTGCAAGCATCTAATGTGGGGGCAGTTGATAGAGCAGTGCTTGAAGAGTCCTTAAGTTAGAGACTAACATCTCGGTCATGGTTTTCTACTAAGCGATCATAACGAAAATAGGAAGAGGAATCTACTCTGGAGCAGTCTAGCCATTTTCCTTCTAACTTCATCTCTCCCTTATGCGAGGTACTCTGAGCCTTTGCATGCGTGCTGCTGTCTCAGGTCAGCTCTGGAAGAGGGTGAAAGAAGCAAACGTGGTGCTTTACACTCATCTGACGATCACCATTGCTCAGCACCCCGTGTTCTTGGGCTCTAGACAGACTTTGCTTTCTAGCAGATTTCAAAGTTGCTATCTTTGAAATATTAAATTTCTAGCAGATTTCAAAGTCATTGTCTTTGAAATATTAGAAAGGTCCCAGCAATTTAGCAGAGGCATTTTGGATCATTCAAAACCATGACTCATAGTAATGCAGATTCATGACTCTAACTTGAATTAAGGCATCCAGACTTGGAAGTTGCTCTGAAGGCTTTTTGGGAACTTGGAGATGGAGCTCTGAGCTCCACCAGTAGTTTTTTCACTCCTCTTTCCTCATTGTGTATGTGTGCTTAATTGCTAAGTTGTGTCCAACCTTTTGTGACCCTATGAACTGTAGCCCACAAGCCTCCTCTGTCCACGGAATTCTCCAGGCAAGAATACTGGAGAGGGTAGCCATTCCCTTCTCCAGGGGATTTTCCTGAACCAGGGATTGAAGCCGGATCTCCTGCGTTGCAGGAGGATTCTTTACCATGAGTCACCAGGAATGTCTTGCAAATGTGGACCAAAAGATGGTCATTTCCCTGAGGACACTCCTTGATCCTGTTATTTTTGTGTAACTCCTGGTGCCCAGGCCTGCAGGACTGAGGGCAGGGTCTCTCCAGACCCTGAGGGTGCATTTGCTTGGAAATGCTGGGAGAAGGAATCTGTCACCTTGGAAACTTAGAGCCACCTCCAGCTAAACAGGAAGGTCGGTGGTAAACACAGGGTGATCCTGGGACTTCATTCACTCTTAAGCTGATAAGGGAAGAATTTCTGGGAGATTCAGTTGAATAGATTTCACAGGGAAAAGAGAAAACAGTATTTTAAAACTCAAATTTGGATTTTCTTTTACTTATGATTCAGTAAAAACTCTATAGGTTTTACAGAGCCTTAGAAGTCACCCTGTAGGGTTGAATGTGTTGCTTTTTGCATGTTTGAAGCCCTGACCACTGCTAAGAAAGGAAAAGTCACAGAACAGTGATAAGAGCAACAAAGGCAGACTGACAGCAGGGCATCGTGAAAACAGAATAATGACTTATTGCTCTATCCTCATAATTAAAACATATATATGCTCACCCTGGCAACCTTGTTTAGATCCGGGCCCATGTAACATCCAGCAGCTGGGAGCACTCATATCAGCCTCTTCAGTGGAGCCAAGTGGAAGGCAGTCCAAGGTCAGGCAACTGTGCTCCTGCCAGAAACCACTCCTCCCCTCAAGGAACCCTCAGCTCGGTGGGTCTCAACTGAAATGGTCTGAAGAGCTTTCAAACACCAGTGCCCACCCCAGGATGATTAATTTGCAAATAACACTTTTTAAAGAACGTACCATGACTTACTGAACGTCTAACCCAATGATTCAGTCTATAAGTTCTTTCCCTTTAATTTGCTTGGTAGTAAGTGGGAGTTTCCCACCTGTGTCTTCTAGGTTTGGCAACTCTTGGTTCTATTTCATAGCAGTGCTGGCTCTGTTGATCAGAATTCACCTATGGCTTCTTTCCTGAAGAGCATGGTGGTGATGGGGATTTGTCTCCCCAGCAAGTACTGAAGGGTGAATTTGCACATCAGGAAGTCTCTTCCTATTGGCTGCAGCTGTCTGCTGGCTGTGAATAGTATTGTTTTGGAACAGCTTACAGTAACATTGGGTTAAGAAAACATGCCAGCACACCATGAGGTATCATCAGTGATGGTGACGGTGGCCTGTGGACTAGCTCATTCATTCAGCAGGTTTCTCTCTCGGGCTGCTGAGTGTTTACTGAATAGTGGGCATGCAGGCATGAAGCAGAGACAGCCCTGCCCTCTCATCTCCCCCACTGTTTCAGTCCAGTTAGGACAGAGCCAGTGGTCAGCACTCAGAGGACTGACTGCCCCTTCTCCATACCGTGACCAGCCTTATTCTTCACTCCCTTGCTTGTTGTTGACCTGAACAGTATCTTTGGGGCTCACTTTCCTCCCGTATGATATTTAAATACGAATAGATGCTGCTGGCAGGGGCCTTAACCTGTTCTGTAACAAATAAAGTATCCGTTAGTCTGGGCCCCTAACCCCCTGCAGTCTCGGCCCTCCCTGTTCCGGCTGCTCAGGCAGCCCCTCCTCAGCCCATTTCCCTGTGTCTGTGGTGCCCAGGCCCAGGCTACATCTTGAGCCTATTCACTGACCACTTCCTCTGGATTTCCTCTGAAGGGAGGTGCAGCCCACTTACCTGTTCTTAAGGTTTATCACTCAACGCCCTGGAGAATGACATTCAGAACTCCAGAGGTGTGTAATTCCAAATCACCTTTCCTCCCTGCTCCCACGGCATTATAGCTATTTCACCTCAGAAATCTTAAAGCCTAAGATCAGAAACCCAAATTTAATGCTTGTTGCAGTGCTTTGCTCTATCACACTTTGGAGACTTTGGTGTTTTGTTTGTTTGTTTGTTTGTTTTTTTAACAAATTGAAGGTTTCTGGCAGGCCTGCATCAAACAAGTCTTTTAATGCCATTTTTCCAACAGCATATGCTTACTCTGTGTCACTTCTGGTATTCAATATTGCAAACTTTTTTACTATCATACTTGTTTTGGTGATCTGTGATTCAGTTCAGTTCAGTTCAGTCGCTCAGTTGTGTCCGACTCTTTGCGACTCCATGAATCGCAGCACGCCTGGCCTCCCTGGCCATCACCAACTCCAGGAGTTCACTCAGACTCTCGTTCATCGAGTCCATGATGCCATCCACCCATCTCATCCTCTGTCATCCCCTTCTCCTCCTGCCCCCAATCCCTCCCAGCATCAGAGTCTTTTCCAGTGAGTCAACTCTTCGCATGAAGTGGCCAAAATACTGGAGTTTCAACTTTAGCCTCATTCCTTCCATCATTCCTTCCAGCTCCCAGGGCTGATCTCCTTCAGAATGGACTGGTTGGATCCCCTTGCAGTCCAAGGGACTCTCAAGAGTCTTCTCCAACACCACAGTGATTAGTGATCTTTAATGCTATTATTCCAAAAGGTTACCACTGCCTGAAGGTTCAGATGATTGTTAGCATTTTTTTTTTAGCAATAAAGTACTTTAAAAAAAATATTGTAGTCTAATTGCTTTACAATGTTGTGTTAGCTTCTGCTGTACGACAAAGTGAATCCACTGTAAGTATACATATATCCTCTCCCTCCTGAGCCTCTATTCCTCCCTCATCCTACTCCTCTAGATCATTACAGAGCACTGGGCTGAGCTCCCTGTGATATACAGCAGCTTCCCACTAGCTATCTATTTGACACATGGCAGTGTATATATGCCAATCCAAATCTCCCGATTTGTCCCTTCCTCCTCTCCCACCTCATGTCCACCCACATGTCCATTCTCTGCATCTATGTCTCTATACCTGCCCTGAAATTAGGTTCATCTGTACAATTTTTCCACATACATGCATTAACATACAAAATTTGTTTTTCTCTTTGTGACTTACTTAACTCTGTAAGACAATCTCTTGGTCCTTCCATGTCTCTGTAAGTGACCCTATTTTGTTCCTTTTCGTGGCTGCATAATATTCCATTGTATATATGCACCACAACTTCTTTATCCATTCATCTGTCAACATGTTCTGGCTATTGTAAAGAGTGCCACAGTGAACACCAGGGTACATGTGTTTTTTCGTATTATGGTTTTCTCAGGATATATGCCCAGTAGTGGGATTGCTGGCTTATATGGTAGTTCTATTTTTAGTTTTTTAAGAAGTCACCACACTGTTCTCCATAGTGGCTGTATAAATTTACATTCCCACCAACAGTGCAAGAGGATTCCCTTTTCTTCACACCCTCTCCATCATGTATTGTTTACAGATTTTTGGTGATGTCCATTCTGATTGGTGTGATGTGTGTGATACCTCATTGTAGTTTTGATTTGCATTTCTCTTAACAGTTAGTGATGTTGATCATCTTTTTATGCACCTCTTGGCCATCTGTATAGCTTCTTTAGAGAAATGTCTGTTTAGGTCTTCCACCCTTTTTTTTTTTTTTGATATTGAACTGTATGAGCTGTTTGTATATTTGGCAATTAATGCTTTGTCCATTGCTTCATTTGCAGATGTTTAATCCTACTTTTAGGGTTGTCTTTTTGTCTTGTTTATGGTTTCCTTTGCTTTGCAGAAACATTTAAGTTTAATTAGGTCCCGTTTGTTTATTTTTGTTTTTATTTCAATAGTCTAGGAGATAGATCAAAAAATATCTTGCTGTGATTTGTGTCAAAGAGTATTTTTTCTGTGTTTTCCTCTAAGAGTTTTATAGCCTGACGTTTAGGTCTTTAATCCATTTTGAGCTTATTTTTGTGTCTGGTGTAAGTGATGTTCTAATTTCACTCTTTTACATGTAACTGTCCAGTTTTCCCAGCACCACAATGTTTTTCTCCATTGTGTGGTCTTGCCTCCTTTTTCATAGATTAGGCGACCATAGATGCATGGGTTTATCCCTAGACTTTCTGTCCTAGCCATACTGTCTTGATTACTTAGCTTTGTAGTGTGTAGTCTGAAGTTAGGAAGACTTATTCTTTCAGCTCCATTTTTCTTTCTCAGGATTGCTTTGACTTTTCAGGGTGTTTTGTGTTTCCATAAAAATTGTAAAATTTTTTGTTCTAATTCTATGAAAAATGCCATTTGATAGGGATTGCATTGAATGTGTAGATTATTGCTTTGGGTAGTATAGTCATTTTCACAATATTGAGTCTTCCCATCTAAGAATATGGTATATTTCTCCATCTGTCTGTGTCATCTCTGATTTTTTTCATCAGTATTTTGTAATTTTCTGAGTATAGGTCTTTTGCCTCCTTTTCTACCTTTATTCCCAGGTATTTTATCCTTTTATTGTTATTGTAAATGGGATTGTTTCCTTAGCAATAAAGTATTTTTGAGTTAAAGTGTGTACATTCAGTTCAGTTCAGTTCAGTCGCTCAGTCGTGTCCAACTCTTTGCGACCCCATGAATCGCAGCACACCAGGCCTCCCTGTCCATCACCATCTCTCCGAGTTCACTCAGACTCACGTCCATCAAATCCGTGATGCCATCCAGCCATCTCATCCTCTGTCGTCCCCTTCTCCTCCTGCCCCCAATCCTTCCCAGCATCAGAGTCTTTTCCAATGAGTCAGCTCTTCGCATGAGGTGGCCAAAGTACTGAAGCTTCAGCTTTAGCATCATTCCTTCCAAAGAAAACCCAGGGCTGATCTCCTTCAGAGTGGACTGGTTGGATCTCCTTGCAGTCCAAGGGACTCTCAAGAGTCTTCTCCAACACCACAGTTCAGAAGCATCAATTCTTCGGCACTCTGCCTTCTTTACATTACTCTTTTATATATAATGTTATTGAACCCTTAATAGATTATGATATAGTGTAAATATAACTGGGAAACCAAAAAATCTGTGTGACTCGCTTTATTGTGATTTTCACTTTATTGCAATGATCTGGAACCAAACCCAAAACACCTCTGAGGTCTGCCTGCACTATGGTTTGAAGAAAAAAAAAAAAAGAACAGCTAGGGTTGCATGAACACCTCACACGGTTTCATTTTTTCATAATGAAGACTTCTCCCCTCTTATAAGAATGTCACCCCTCTTCTGTACTGGTTAAATTCTAGTGTCCCTTCTGATCCCCAGTCTTTCTTCATCACCTTTCCAGATGTAACATGGAAACCTACTTTTGCAGTTTTGAAGTGAGTGAAGTTGCTCAGCCGTGTCCGACTCTTTGTGACCCCACAGACTGTAGCCCACCAGTCTCCTCCATCCATGGGATTTTCCAGGCAAGAGTACTGGAGTGGGGTGCCGTTTCCTTCTGCAGGAGATCTTCCCCACATAAGGAATGAACCGAGGTGCCCCGCATTGTAGGCACTTTCCGTCTGAGCCGCCAGGGAAGCCCAGTTTTAGTAAAGACGAAACCCTGTATGCCTGCATAAAGACTAAACTTGCCTACCATTTCTGGTTGGGAAATTGTCTTCTGTTTGGAGCCACAGTTCCTCCTCATGTTCTCGGGGCACTGCCTTTCTATCTCTGACACACGTTTGTGGGTTGTGTTGAAAGTGTCCGGGCCACTTGCTGCCGAGTGTAGAGAGACGCTTGGTCGAGCTGACCAGACACATCTGCTTTGATAAGCCACACAAGCATCCTCACAATCTTTGTCATTCCTCCTGCAACGTGAAGCCCTGTTTTTTCTCTGCTAATTTAGATAAGATTTCCTTTGAAAATCTTGATAAAATGTAGACTTAAACTTGTCATTGATTTTCCAGTTATATAGTTATATTAACCATTCAGAATCTTGTAAGATATACCCATGTGTACAGGGAGGTAAGCTTCTGAGTTAACTCTGGACAAAAGCCTAAACCATGTCATGGGAATAGCTGTCTTTGCCATTTAAGCCCAGTTTTTCCGCTTGTTCGTAAAAATTCTACCAGGCTGTGGGAATTAGATGACAGAGATCACCTATTATTTAAAAACAAATTCTATTTCTGAATATTTTACTTGCAGGAAGATATGAAGCATCATGATCTCTGGGAGCAGGAAACCAAAATATTTTTTCCACTCAGATATAAATTGATTGATCATGTGTTCCAGACCCAGCTGCTCTTTCCTCAGCTTCCAGCTTTACACTTGTTGAGTAGAAACGTATCAATTCCCTTGGAGAAACAGACCTCTGTCTCCCTTGCACTGGTGGTAGACTCTGGCCACTCCGGGGTGGCTCTGAGTCATGGCCATGCCCTTGCTGGGGGCTGGGCAGGGCGCTGGGGTGGCAGTGTTTCTTGACCACTCTCTTCATGAAGTTATTGGAGGTTCTGCCGGGATTAGATGTTAATAAACTGCCTGCACCACACTTGTGCGGTGGAATGAATGTGATGTAAATCCAACACCCCAGCTCCTCCCCAGGCCTCCAGATGCACAGTATCATCTTCCTTTCCCTGATGAGGAGATGGACGCAAGAGAGACTAATGACTTTCCCGAGGTTGAGCCTGCGTTCTTTCTGAACAGTGAATTGGTTCAGTTCAGTTCTTTCTGGAGCAGGAATCAGCTCAGTCATGTCTGCTTGTTTGCGACCCCCTCATGGACTGAAGCACACCAGACTTCTCTGTCCATCACCAGCTCCCAGCGTTTGTTCAAACTCATTTTCATTGAGTCGATGTGCCATCCAACCGTCTCATCCTCTGTTGTCCCCTTATCTTCCTTGAATAACTGGTTCTAAAATGTTAGCATGCAAAGAAACTCCTGAGAACAGTTGTCAAAATTCAGACTTCTGTGTGCTGCCCAGATCTACAGAACCAGACCCTCCTGAGGGGTCTGAGCCACTTTCCTGGAACACAGGACCCCAGGCTCCTCTTTGCTCCTTGCCCGACGGCCTAAGGGCTCTCAGATCCAGAGGAGCAGGCAGGCAATACAGCCGCTGTGAGAGTGAGCTCAGCTGACAAAGCTCCCGCTCACACCTCCCACCCACAAAATAAAACTGAGCAGCCCAGCTATCCATCAAGGAACAAATGGATAAGCACATCACCCACGTTCACCTGAAGGGAATTAACTATAAAGCTAATGAAACTGAAGCTCCTTCCGAGGCCCTCCTGGCAGTATGCTGGTAGGGTTTTATATTTTATGAAATTTGCATAAAGGAATTATCTTGTGGCTTTTCATTCCAAGTATTCACTTTCACTTTGTACCTAATTCTCCATGCATAAGTCTCAGGACCCATAAAGCCTGTGTCCTCTTCTAGGGTCACTGGTGGATCCTGCACAGGAGTAAAGAGATTTCAGGAGATCACAGTGTGCCTGGTGAGCAACAGCCAAGATGAAGTCTGTGCTTTGTCCAACAACAGGCACAGGACATTCCCATTTGTGAAAGAAAGGAGTGATACACTTGTATGCACCCAAGCACCTGTAAAGGGCCTTCCCTGGTGGCTCAGACAGTAAAGAATATGCCTGCAATTTGGGAGACCCAGGTTTGATCCCTGGGTTGGAAAGATGCCCTGGAGAAGGGAATGGCAACCCACTGCAGTATTCTTGCCTGGAGAATTCCATGGACAGAGGAGTCTGGCGGGTTACAGTCCACGGGGTGGCAAAGAGTCAGACACAGCTAAGTGACTACCACACACACACACACACACACACACACACACCTCTAAAAATGTTTTTAGCTCTATATCCTTCTATACTCTTGATCTTTCCGCAAGCTTCAAAATGAAATTGATTCTATTATTTTTCTAACTAGAAGTGTAAATCATTATAGGAAATTTGAAAATAATTAAAAATGCAATGGGAAAATATTCTCAAATCATGCCTCACAGTAATAACTACTGTAACATTTATTTAAAATTGGTTTTCCTTCCAGGACAGACCCCAGAGCTGCCCTTTGCCTTGATGGTGTAGTTGCTGAAACGGAGAATCCCCTTTGCTTTAAAGATGAGGGTGTAGGTAGCATTGTTGGAAACAGAAAGCTCATTGATTTTCCTTCCAACCCTACATCTAAAGATTCTGTATTTCTCTGAATAACCAATTTTTGGCCTGGTTGGGACCAGCGCGGTCAAGGGAGGAGCACACCTGCTCACCTCCTGCGAGCGTGTCAGCCACCAGCATGCTTCTAAAGGCCTGGAAACAGTCATGGCCTTCCAACAGTTGCGAACACATTAAATGTATAACTTGACTCTGTACATGATGAAATATTCCTCAGCCAGTAAAAGTATTCTGTATATAAATATTTATTAAAATACAAATTTTGCAATTTATTAATTTTAGTAATAAAAGAAGTCAAGTGAAAAGTTTTGTGCAGTATAATCCCATTTTTATGAAGTCCCTACCTGCCAGCTATTCATACAAAGAGTTCTGAAAATACAGAAACCTATGAAGATCATTGGTTTTATCTTTTTCCCTGTTTGCTTATCTATAATACAAGTTTGCTTCAAAGAACATGTTCCTTCAACAACATAAAAGTGAAATAACTGAATTATTTTAAACAACATAGCCCTCCAAGCAGTCGTCCTTTGTAATTTGAAGCTTCAGTTTTCTCAATTGATAAAAATAGTCAACAAGGTGTTGAAATAATATGTGAACATAGAAGGTGTTAAGGTGTGGTCTGTGAACCAATTATTAAGTGATTTGATTCCTGACTTGCACCTTCTGATTTCCATGCAGCAGTCGCTGCTCCAGGATCTGTGTCTCCAGAGGGGGCAGGTGAGAAGCCTGAGAAAGGCCCCCACAGCATAGCATGTGGCCCTCTAGGCTATTCTCCCACCTTCCCTCCTTCCTCCTGTGGCCTCAAAGAGAAAGTGGACATCATTTTAGAAATAGTCCCGTGTTCTCGCTAAACTGTTATGCTCATGTGCTTGCACGTGGTTTCTTTGGATCGTCTGTTGGTCTGTTCTCTGGAATTCAGTGGATCGCAGTCCCATTCCTGGAATGCTGTGAAGATCATGGTCCACGTTCCCCATGTCTCATCAATTGAACAGATGTTTCAGATGCTCGAACAGATGCCCTTTCTAGGGTAGAATGGCCTCATTTGACTCTTTTGTTTGGGGCTGTGGAACGGGTAGTTTTTAGTGACACATTCTTTTAAGACTTAAAAGCCACCATTTAGCTTTCAGAATTGGAAGTCAGTGTGATGGTACAAGCCTTGAGAGTGAGGGCAACATTCCTTTCTATGAGAAGATGAAATAATTGCTCAAAATAGCTGAGGAGGACACTTGGTCCCAGAGGCACAGGAGGAATTCAGGCGAAAGGTGGGAAGAGAGCACTTTGCACTTAGTCACTTGAGAGTGGTGACTGGATGCTGCAGAGCCCGCCGCTGCCAGAGCCACCTTCTCGAGGGGCACCCGGCCATCCCCAGCTGTGGCCCCCACTGAGGACAGGCTCACCAGGCTGTGCCTGCACGGAGGTATGCAAGGGTGGGGGACCTCTTCTGCTGATGGTTCTGTGTGCCCCCTTCCAGAATCTGACTCGTGAGAAAGCACAGATTTCACAATCTCTCCCATGTCTTCTGCCAACTTCTGTGAACAGATGTGGAATTAAAAAAATAAAAGCAAAGGACCTCCATTCTCAATTTAATAATATAACTGGGATGTTTCTGATAGAAGAAAATAGGCTAATGACTTGTTTAAAATCTCAGAGATGGAACCAATACATTAAATGCACCAGTGTTTACACATATGAGCAGATCCGCATTTTACTGTTAACATTTTTAGCAATAAAGTATTTTTTAATTGAGGTATGTATATTTTTTTAGACATGATGCTGCTGAATACCCACTCGACTACCATATAGTGTAAACATAACTTTAATGTGCATTGGGAGTGCAAACACACCTGTGCCTTACTTTACTGCCATAGTCACTTTATTGCCTGGTCTGGAACGGAACCTGCAGTGTCTCTGGAGTCTGCCTGTGCTCCACAAGGTGGGCTGCATCTTGCAAATTTAATCTTTTAACATTTTTCTGAGAGACACTGGGTCAAGCAGCCCTGCACACCAGCCAGGCTTGTCAGAAAGAGGTCGGCCTTCATTGTGGCCTCGCAGCACCTCCAGGCCTTCCTTGGCTGGCCTGCTCCTCGAGCAGGCCTTGAGCACCTTAGGAAAGGAAAGTGCTAGATCACAAACCTTCATGGAGCTGCCACTGGCCTGTCTTGCTAATGTTAACTATATCAAGTGCTCCAGGAAGGCCCAGCTCCCGTGCACTGCGGGCTCCAACCACAGCTGCGCCATGCACTCCCGTCCCCCGTGAGCCAGGGTGCTCCATGTGAACAGCAGTGTTGATTCCATCTGGCCAGCTCCTCTGGGTTTGGTGGGTGGGCCCCCAAGAGAGGCTGTGCCTACAGGCGCACCTCCCGACTCCAGCTGTCTGCTTTCTAAGTTGTCTCAGAGCCACCGCAGCTGTGCACTGAGGTGACCCCGCTCACAGCTGTGGTGAGCGAGGCCCAGGAAGGGGGCTGCGGCTTCCGCCCTCTTGGAGCACCGAGGCCTTGGGGTCCTGGGCTCGGGGGACACCGGACAGGAAGTGGCAGCCAGGCTGCCTGGGCCTAGGGGATTAGGGGCCCTCTGAACCCTGCCAATGGCAGGACTTCACCACACCAGAGACAGTCTGCATGCCACCTTTTTCCATAGCCCTAGTAATTAAAAAAAAAAAAAAAATTTTGTCATATTACAGTATCCGTGTCTCCACCTCACCTTTTTTTCTGGTCCTCTGACACCACACAGGAGGCCTTCTTTCTTCATGTGGGTCCCCCAGTTTAAAGACAGCTGAATATCCTCTTCCTGAGGCTAAGCAGCCCCTCCCTGCAAGCCGTGATAGCTCTTGTCACACTTTGTCACCGGCCCAAGGGACCCGGTGCTTCCCAGGCAGCCCCCGACAACCCCCTGCCCGCTCGCAGCTGCTGTGTGCTACCCTGCTGTACTGGGGTTTGGACACCTAAGTAAAGCACTTATCTTTTGTCCCTTTTAAATTAATGCTGTTATCAACATTCCTTTATTTCAGCTTCCCGAGGACAGCTGGGATCCAGGCCTGCCAGACGGTTTGGCTTCCCAGGGTTTCATAGTGCTTTCTGTGACTTTATTTACTGTGTTGTGGTATAGATGTTGACCAAGACTCAGTTGCATGTGGTTAACTCTACTGCCCTCAACTGCTTAGAAATCAATACTCTGTCAACAGGCTCTGTTTACCCTATGGGAATCTGTGAAATCCTATTAGCCACCACATCTTTACTAATGAATTTTATGGTTTAGTTAACTAGATGGTCTCATTGCAGTTCATAATTGTAATATGCCTTAAAATATTTCTACTTTTGTAATACTTTCTAATGCATTTTTAGAGATACCATTGCAAAATTAATCGAACATTCATGAACCTGTAGTGTCACATTAAGAGATGGAGTTGAAAGCTGGCATATTTCACTTGAAGCTCAGTTTGAGGAAGAAAGTTCATATAGACAGAGCTGTGCAGGTGGAATGCTTTGGGAAGAACAAGGTTTCAGTGGATGGCAGTGTCTGAATCTGAGCAAAGAATATTGTCAAGGAAATTTAGGCATCAGACTATGTTCTTCTACAGAGTAAAATCCTATAAAAAATTCATAAATATTCTGGAACTGTCTCTTGATTGGGAACTATTTCATACGGGTTTTATCATCTCTAGTTGCAAGAACAAAGGATGCTGTATAGGACCTTCACATTTTTAATTCACAAAAATTAATTTTTATTGAATTATATGGTTTTTAAAATTTTACTGCTTACATTACATTATTTTATTTTTATGTTTTCATGCCAGAGGGTAGACGGGCCTATGCTCATATTAAAAACAACAGTGTTAATTTCTGTCTGAATCAAAACCCAGTATATAGGATCTGTGATGACTCTGCCTACGCAGAAGCATCTGAGACATGCTGAAAGAACATCTGTTGCTAATAGAACAGGAAATGTTTGACAAATGCTTACTTTGTGATAGGCACTCGCATGTGAGCTTTAGGTTCTCATTGATAACCCTCCATGGCAAAAAGCACTGAGAGCAGTTCAGCAGGAGGAAACTGAGGCAAAAAGTCTGCATAAATATCCCAAGGCCACACTGGCAATAACCTGTCAAGCTGGATTGAAGCCACACACAGTGGTTCCAGCCCATCTGCAAGGCTGTTGCGGATGAGTAACTTGTGGTAGATGGAGATATGAAGTCACATTGAATGCTAAGATGGGCTGGGTTTAAATCTCACCGCAGCTGCCTACAAGCTCTAAGGCCTTTCTGAAAATTGTTAATTGCTCGGCCATGTTCGATTCTTTGCGATTCCATGAACTGTAGCCCTCCAGGCTTCTCTGTCCATGGAGTTCTCCAGAAAAGGACGCTGGAATAGGTAGCCATTCTCTTCTCCAGAGAACATTCCCAACCCAGGGATTGAACTTGGGTCTCCCACATTGCAGGCAGATTCTTTACCATCTGAGGCACCAGGGAAGCCCCGTGGCAAGGTCATTTTCCTGAGTCTCACTTTTCTCAACTTTAAATTAGGAAAAACTAGGGCCAATTACGGAGGGTTATCTTAAGAATTCCAAGGATGTGCACAGTACCTACTAGGTACCCAGTATATGCTACATGGTCCACAGTGGTTAGCATTGCTTTGTATTCTTGGGGCAAAGATGCCAGATGTGCCAGGTCGCAGCCCCCTTGGCTGCCTTCTTCTCCCAGCTCCTGCCCGTGGGCAGGCAGGGCTCAGGGAAGCACTGACTCCTTTCATTCAAAACCCATCTTAGTGACCCTGTGGAGTCTGTTTTTTGTGTTTTTTGTTTGTTTGTTTATCTAGTGAAGTAGGAAGTGGGCAGCATTTCAGGGAAAGTGATTTAGAATCATTTTTTGTTTATACTTTAGCTTCATTTGATCAAAAACAGATCAACTGCTCTCAGAAAGCTACTCAAATGGAAGAAAAGTGGAGGTCAGGAAAGGAATTTGGGTTAGTAAACTTTTCCATTATAGAAATAGAATTAATAATCAGCAACAACTCTTTTTGGTTAATATGGTCAATTTACACTACAATGATGCCCCTTTGAAAATTGTACGGTGGATATTTACTTCTGATTTCAGGATTTAGAGTATAGTCAGCATTTTCAATTATTGTTATGAGCTTGTGGTTTTTGCATCTTTACCCTTATTGCTTACTTTTAACTGTCTCCTCTGATGTCAGAAACGTAGGCAAGAATAAGACATTTGGTTATAATATGACTTCATGTACTTTGGGAAACCAAAGAAAGGCTGTGCCTTCAGTCCTTCAGGTACTGGAGGGGAGACTAATTCATTTGTTGTTCCTTTTTAAAAAGTCTTACTCTAAGGGATTTTGTAAGTCAGTTTTCTGTGTTAGAAGACAGGAATTTATAACTTTCTTATAAAGTAGAATGTTAGACCTACCTTCTGTGATCAAAGAGAAACTAGGCTGGAGGGAATGGGAGATGGGGAGATACAGGCAAAAACTTTCAGTCTTAAGAGGAGTTCGTTCTGAGGGTCTAACTTATGGCTTGGTGACTGCAGTTAATAACACAGCATTGTATTCTTGAGATTTGCCTTCACACAGACAAATGACTTCATGTGATACGATCTTGATCTTGGTAATTATTTGTCAATGGATATGTGTGTATGTATCAAGCATCACTCATATGCTTGAAATCTGTTCTATTAGATTTGCCAGTTATTGCTCAGTAAAATTGAGGAGTAAAAAAGGAGAGCCTGGGCCTAGTAGTCTCAGTGCCCGTATGTGGACGTGAGTTGCTTCTCTCCTTTTCCTCATGGAAACAGCTCCTGCGCAGTGGAGCTTGCAGTGAATCAGGAGCAGTAGCGGTGTGGGGGCCCTCAGAGCCTGGGCGCAGAGCTGGCTGCCCACGTCTGACTCCAGAGCAGCTGACGACATGCAGGTAAATCACAGAACGTAGGTTCACCCACATTAGGACACAGAGCCAGGCATAGAAAGGAGAATCCTGATTTTATTCTAAAGTTCATTATATTTCAGGTTATTCCAAATGCATACATTTTTAATTTTGCTGTTTTGGTAGAATTTGACAAGTAGGGCTTCCCAGGTGGCACCAATGGGAAAGATCCCAGCTGCTAATGCAGGAGACATAAGAGATGAGGGTTCGATCCCTGAGTAGGAAAGCTCCCCTGGAGGAGGGAATGGCAACCTACTCCACTATTCTTGTTTGGAGAATCCCATGGACAGGGGAGCCTGGCGGGCTACAGTCCATGGGGTTGAAAAGAGTTGGATGTGACTGAGTGACTAACACACACATTTGACAAATAAGATTTAATTTAAAATAAATGTGTATTTGATGAGTGGGTTTTTAGTTTTTCCTCTGAAAGAAGTAGGATGGTAAAAATGTAATAGAAGTTTTAAGCATGAAATAAGAAGTCTGTCACATGAATTTCTTAGTTCTTTCTTGAAAACAGCAAAATTCAAAGCTTTGGAAAGGAGGTATTTGAGGTAGTACATAGAATCCCCAGAAGATTCAGCTCAACCACCTCAGCAGAAAGCCAGGGCCACAGCCACTCTGGAGAGCAGGTGGAAAACTGTTCAGAGGTGGAGCCCAGAGACTGGGGTGGCTCAGCTGTCCCATGGTTGGGTAGTGCAAATAAATAAGGCTGCTCACTCAGCCCCTCCCCAGCACGGGTGGGGGGCTTGCTGTTTGTTCACGCCCACTCGCAGGTCAGAAGCAAGCTGGAGCCCTCTGGCCCTATCATGATTCACCAGGAGTGTCGTCCTACTTAGAAACCCCACCAGTGGGCTGTGCCCATCTTTTCCCTTCATGTTTGTGGCTGTATCTCTGTATCTCAGGACTTCTGTAGAGGTTCAGGGGTAAAGAATCCACCTGCTGATGCAGAAGACGCAGGTTTAATCCCTGGGTTGGGAAGATCCCCTGGAGAAATAAATGGCAACCTACTCCAGGATTCTTGCCTGGAGAAATCCATGGACAGAGGGGCCTGGCAGGCTACCGTCCATGGGGTTACAAAAGAGTCAGACACGGCTTAGCAACTAAACAGCAACAGTAACCAATATGAATCCTTGAAAGTGAAAGTGAAAGTCACTCAGTCGTGTCCGACTCTCTGTGACTCCATGGAGTGTACAGTCCATGGAATTCTCCAGGCCAGAATACTGGAGTGGGGAGCTGTTCCCTTTTCCAGGGGATTTTCCCAACCCAGGGATCAAACCCAGGTCTCCCGCCTTGCAGCTGGACTCTTTACCAGCTGAGCCACAGGGGAGCCCTGATACATCCTTAATGTGATAGTTTATCAATTATTCCTCAACACCTGCATTCTAAATGCATGTTTTTAAATAAGTTTTTAAAAAGTAGTGTTTAGAGATCTTGTTAAAAGTATAACGGGCAAGACAATACCCTATTAACCATGGAATTCCCTTCAACTCTCATAACTCAAATGTTCCTGAATTCATTTTCATAATAAACATGTTAAATATATGTATACTATATTTGTTTGTAATACATATATATATATGTATTTCCAACACTACAAGTCTGCTTTATCAGAAAAAGTGTGCTTTAGGAAGCGTTATTTGGCAGCATCTGATTTACTAAAACTCAGGCATTCTCATTGTTTACACAAAATAGTTCATGTTGTAACAGATGATTTCCTCCCATCTGTCACTTCCTCTTTCTCCCCATTTTTTTGTTCCTGACACTTGGTATATATATATTTTTCCATTTCCATTGTCCAGCTATGTGACAAGCAAATAATCACTGAAAGAACATGATTTTCCAGTGAAGGAAAATGCCCATTAGGTCGTGTTAATAGTGATGTAGGCCATTTTTCCCCTAGGTTTGGTTTTATTTTGTTTTCAGTGGCACCTATAGAGTTAAATGATATGAAAATGTATTACTGTTTCAGATGTTTGTGTTGAATGAATTTCACGTGAAATATTAGCATTATAATCCCCAATAGAAGGGAGTATGTGAGCAGTAGATGCTACAGCAAGTGGGAAATATCAGAGTTCCTATTTTTCAGCATCTTGTAATGTCCCAGAAATGTCCAGCTGGGCAGAGTGCATCATAAAGCACAGGAGTGAATTCCACTTATCTGAAGTACATTTGACTTCCAAATCCTTGAGGCCACAGATTTGGAGGTAGAACAGTGTTTGCCTATGAAACTATAGGATGATTTGGCACAAGTGCCTATACATCATGTGGAGAGATGTTGCCCACTCAGAAGATTTCTAACCCCCTCCCCCCACCCCCTTATCTGAAACAAACTACTGAAAAGATAGGCATGTTTCCAAATAAATGATTTGCAAACTAAGAAAAATACTTTAAATTCATGCAAACAGTTATACTATGTTTTGCTATGATACAATTGTCAATAAACAAAGAATAACTGGAATGAAGCATCTTTTACTGGATCCCACTGGGTTTCTTACAAAGATCTGTGTTTTCTCTTCAGTCATTATCCTTGAAAGGTGAAGTTGAAACAAAAGCTCTTTTCTTTTTAAGTTGGAAGAACTTCTAAAAGGTGATTCCTAGCTATATTCTGATTCATTTCAAGTGCAAAATTCGTTGATCCTGAGCTAGTCTGTTTTTCACACAGGAGCCTAGAAAACCCATGAGTGGCAGGAAATGGCTATATGTAGACTCCTCTGTGCACTGTGATCCAGAAGACCTAAAGGACAGACCAGGCATTGTGGTTGCCTGCAAGCTTGGTACAGACTTACTCTCTGCATTTCAGAAGACACCCTGAGCACCTCTTATGAGTTAATGGAAGGATGGCTGGTGTTCAGAGCAAAGGAGAAGGTGGTCCTGGCCTGCTTCCCTCAGCAGACCTCTAGTGGAGAAACATATTACTTTTCTGATATTCAAAGTAACACTATACTTATATATATTTTTTTAACACTTCAAAAATTATAGAAATATATGGCATTAAGTAAAAATCCCCATAAACCTATTTCCCCACACAACCAAGAAATAGCAGTTTATAACTTTCCCCAAATTTTTGCATTTCATATTGCATGTGTGTGTGTGTGTGTGTGTGTGTGTGTGGAGACATATATATGTGTGTGTATATGGGGAGAAGGAGAGGTGTGAATTCATACATAATGAATTTTCAACAAAAATAGAATCATGTTCATGTTTTAACCTTTATTTAAGAGTTCATAACTCATGGTTGTAATTGTATTCTGAAAATTCCTTGTTTCCTTTTTAACTTCATTCTACACCTTGAGCAGGTTCTGTGTCTAATGTTTTAATAGCTTCCCTGTATCCCAGGATTGGGATGTGCCCTAATTGGTCTGACAAACCCTCTATTGTTAGATATTTGGTTTATTTCTAGAAAACATTGCCTCCTTGTTCATACACTTTTAGTTTCTGTTGGATAATTTCTGGAAATGAAATCATGGTCAAAGATTTGTGAGAGTTTTAGATGAACATTTTAAGAAGGTGATAAACTAAACTAAAACTAGTTTTTTAGTGTTTTAAAACTAAAACTAGGAATCAAAGAGCCTGCTGATGAGGACAAAAGAGGAGAGTGAAAAAGCTGGCTTAAAACTCAGCATTCAAAAATGAAGATCATGGCATCCAGTACCATCACTTCATGGCAAATAGATGGGGAAAAAAGTGAAAACAGTAGCAGATTTTATTTTCTTGGGCTTCAAAACCACTGTTGATAGTGACTGCAGCCATGAAATTAAAAGACACTTGCTTCTTGGAAGAAAAGCTATGACAAACTTAGTGTATTAAAAAGCAGAGATATCACTTTACCAACAAAAATATCTATAGTCAAAGCTATGGTTTTCCCAGTAGTCATGTAGGAACAGTATGAAGAGGCAAAAGATATGACACAGAACGATGGACTCCTCAGGTCGGCAGGTGCCCACTATGCTACTGGAAAAGAGCAAAGAAATAGATCCAGGAGGAATGAAGAGGCTGAGCCAAAGTGGAAAAATGCCCAGTTGTGGATGTGCCTGGTGGTGAAAGTAAAGTCCAATGCTGTAAAGAACAGAATTGCATAGGAACCTGGAATGTTAGGCTCATGAATCAAGGTAAATTGGAAGTAGTCAAACAGGAGATGGCAAGAGTAAACACTGACATTTTAGAAATCAGTGAACTAAAATGGACCAGAATGGGCGAATTTAATTCAGATGACCATTGTATCTACTACCATAGGCAAGAATTCCTAGAAGAAATGGAGTAACTCTCATAGTCAACAAAAGAGTCTGAAATGCAGTACTTGGGTGCAATCTCAAAAATGACAGAATGATCTCTGTTCGTTTCCAAGGCAAACCATTTAATATCACAGTAATCCAAGTCTATGCCCCAACCACTAATACTGAAGAAGTTAAAGTTGAATGGTTCTATGAAGACCTACAAGACCTCCTAGAACTAACACCAAAAAGAGATGTCCTTTTTTATTATATAGGACTGGAATGCAAAAGTAGGAAGTCAAGAGCTACCTTGAATAACAGGCAGGTTTGGTCTTGGAGTTAAAAATGAAGCAGGAAAAAAGGCTAACAAAATTTTGACAAGAGAATACACTGGTCATAGAAAACACCTTCTTTCAACAACACCAGTGACAACTCTACAGAAGGAATATCACCAAATGGTCAATACCGAAATAGGTTGCTTATATTCTTTGCAGCTGAGGATGGAGAAACTTTATACAGTCAGCAAAAAACAAGACTGGGAAATGACTGTGACTCAGTTAATGAACTCCTTATTGCCAAATTCAGACTTAAATTGAAGAAATTCAGGAAAACCACTAGACCATTCAGGTATGACCTAAATCAAATCTCTTATGATTATACAGTGAAAGTGACAAATAGATTCAAGGGATTAGATAAGATAAACAGAGTGCCTGAAGAATGATGGATGGAGGTATATAGAGGAGGCAGAGACCAAAACAATCCCCAAGAAAAAGAAATGCAACAAGGCAAAATGGTACTCTGAGGAGGCCTTCCAAATAGCTGAGAAAAGAGACGCAAAAGACAAAGGAGAAAGGGAAAGACATACCCATCCGAATGGAGAGTTCCAAAGTATAGCAAGGAGAGATAAGAAAGCCTTCCTAAGTGAACAATGCAAAGAAATAAAGGAAAACAATAGAATGGGAAAGACTAGAGATCTCTTCAAGAAAATTAGAGAAATCAAGGGAACATTTCATGTAAAGATGGGCTCAATAAAGAACAAAAGCAGTATGGACCTAACAGAAGCAGAAGATATTAAGAAGTGGTGGCAAGAGTACACAGAAGAACTACACAAAAAAGATCTTCATGACCCAGATAACTCTGATGGTGTGATCACTCACTTAGAGTCAGACATCCTGAAGTGCAAAGTAGAGTGGGCCTTAGGAAGCATTAGTATGAACAAAGATAGTGGAGGTAATGGAATTCCAACTGAGCAATTTCAAATCCTAAAAGATAATACTGTTACAGTGCTGCACGCAATATAGCAGCAAATTTGGAAATCTCGGCAGTGGCCACAAGACTGAAAAAGGTCAGTTTTCATTCCAATCCCAAAGAAAGGCAATGCCAAAGAATTTTCAAACTACGGCACAATTTCAGTCATTTCACATGCTAGCAAAGTAATGCTCAAAGTCTTCAAGCAAGGCTTCAACAGTATGTGAATTGAGAACTTCCAGATGTTCATGCTGGATTTAGAAAAGACAGAGGAACCAGAGATCAAATTTCCAACATTCATTGGATCACAGATAAAACAAGAGAATTCCAAAAAATCATCTGCTTCATTGACTACACTGAAACCTTTGATTGTGTGAATCACAACAAACCATGGAACGTTCTTCAAGAGATGGGAATACCAGACCACCTTACCTGCCTCCTGAATAACCATGTGGAGTCAATAAGCAACACTTAGAGCTGGACATGGAACAAATGGCTAGTTCCAAATTGGGAAAGGAGTACCTCAAGACTGTATATTGTCATGCTGCTTACTTAACTTATATGCAGAGTACATCTTGCAAAATGCCAGGCTGGATGAAGCACAAGCTGGAATCAAAATTGCTGGGAGAAATATCGATAACCTCAGATATGCAGATAGCACCACCCTTATGGCAGAAAACAAAGAGGAACTGAAGAGCCTCTTGATGAAAGTGAAAGAGATGAATGAAAAAGCTGACTTAAACTCAACATTCAAAAACAAAGATCATGGCATCTGATCCCGTCACTTTATGGCAAACAGATGGGGAAAGAATGGAAACAGTGACAGACTTTGTTTTCTTGGGCTCCAAAATTACTGCAAATGGTGAATGCAGCCATGAAATTAAAAGACGCTTGCTCCTTGGAGGAAAAGCTATGACCAACCTAGACAACGTATTAAAAGCAGACATTACTTTGCCAACAAAGATCTGTCTAGTCAAAGCTATGGTTTTTCCAGTAGTCATGTATGAATGTGAGAGTGGGACTGTAAAGAAGGCTGAGTGCTGTAGGATTGATGCTTTTGAACTCTAGTATTGGAGAAAACTCTTGAGAGTCCCTTGGACTGTAAGGAGATCAAACCAGTCAATCCTGCAGGAAATCAGTCCTGAATATGCATATGAAGGACTGAGACTGATGCTGAACCTCCATTACTTTGGCTACCTGATGCGACAAGCTAACTCATTAGAAAAGACCCTGATACTGGGAAAGATTGAAGGCAGGAGGAGAAGGGGATGACAGAGGATGAGATGGTTGGATGGCATCACCAACTCAATGGACATGAATGTGAGCAAACTCTAGGAGATGGTGAAGGACAGGAAAGCCTGGTATGCAGCAGTCCATGGGGTCGCAAAGAGACATGATTGAGTGACTAAACAACAACATGTATGGGTTTGAGTGTTGAACCATAAGGAAGGCTGGCTGCCAAAGAATTGATGGTTTTGAACTGTGGTGCTGGGGAAGACTCTTGAGAGTCCCTTGGGCTGCAAGGAGATCAAACCAGTCAATCCTGCAGGAAATCAACCCTGCATATTCACTGGAAGGACTGATGCTGAAGCTCCAGTGCTTTGGCCACCTGATGCAAAGAGCCAACTCCTTGGAAAAGCCCCTGATGCTGGGAAAGATTGAAGGCAGGAGGAGAAGGGGATGACAGAGGATGAGGTAGTTGGATGGCATCACCGACTCAATGGACATGAATTTGAGTGAGCTCCAGGAGACAGTGAAGCACATGGAAGCCTGGCACGGTGGAGTCCATAGGGTTGCAAAGCAGCTGAACAACGACAAGGAGATTTAGCCCGCCTGGATTTCATGGACAATAGTTGAAAGAACTAAAGCTATTCAGTCCTGACAGGAAGATCAAAAGATGCCTCAGAGAGGACAACCGTCCTCAAATCTGCAAAGAGCATAGCATGGACTCCACTTGAAGGAGGCAAAACTGGGAGTGGGTGGTGCCAGGAATGGACTCCAAGCATGGCTTCCTAGGCTTAGGAAGGATGTACAGAGTGCCTGGCACTAACCAGACCCTGCCTTAGCAGCAGGAACACAGACCTGGCAAGTTGTCTGCTCTCATGGAGCTTACATTTTAGTTTGGAAAAGAGAAAATGCAGAAATGAACTTACCAAAAAGGGAATGAATGATCATGGTCAATGTTCACTGAAGTGTTACTGGTCAATGTTCATATTTATAGGGTATAGCAAGAGAGAGTGACTGGAAGGGAAGAAAGATGAGGGGCAGCATTTAGCAAGATAAACAGTAAAGGCCCAAATGAAGAATAGGCTGCCTTGCTGCTGCTAAGTCACTTCAGCTGTGACTTCAGTCGTGCCCGACTCTGTGCGACCCCATAGATGGCAGCCCACCAGGCAAGAACACTGGAGTGGGTGGCCATTGCCTTCTCCAATGCAGAAAAGTGAAAGTGAAGTTGCTCAGTCGTGTCTGACTCTTTGCGACCCCATGGACTGCAGCCTTCCAGGCTCCTCCGTCCCTGGGATTTTCTAGGCAAGAACACTGAAGTGGGTTACCATTGCCTTCTCCAATAGGGTGCCTTATTAGGCAGTAGATTCCACTGCCTTCCAAGTTAGAAAGGGAATAGATTAATTTACACAGAGGATTGAATTCTGAGATCTGCAATGTTATTTAAAGTCTCTTTCAACATAAGATGTATTGTGGTAATCCAAACAAAATGTACCCTCAAGGACTCATATTCTTCCCAAGAATCAAATTTACTGTAGTTACTGTGGGAGACTCACATTCTTGTCAGGAGAATTATAAGGAATATCTAGAGTAAAATATCTTCCACCATTGGACTGTGTTCCCAGATAACAGTAACTTCAGGCTGATTTCTGCCTTAAGGCGTGGCCTCATGACTGTCTTCAAAAAACCAAAGCACAAAACACAGTGCTTGATTGCAGGCAATCCAGTTACCAGAGGCCAAGCAGAAAGCAAGACTAGACAGGTCCTATAGCAATGCCTTCCTCTCTTTCCCATATGAGTCATTGCTAGAAAATTACCTTTGCAGAAGGGCTTAATTCCTTTTGAGACCTTAAAGTGAGACTTCCTCCTGGCTTAAGTATAAACTTTTGTCTCAAAAGACAGATTCTGTTACTCCATTGAGCCTAGGACTGTGAGGGTGTGTTTATTTGAGTGATGAAAAGGTCTATTTGATATTTCAACAAACACAAACAGATACATAAAACCATCCTCTTTTTTAATGAGTACCAAAAAATAGGTCTCCAGTGAACTTCTGAAGGAAGAGGAGAACCAGGTCCTGCTCAAAGCTGGCTGTGATTTGCTGTGCAGGACATCTGGCAAGCTAGCCCTCCACACTGAATGGCCATCTAGATGACCACATGGGGAAAGTACGTTGGTGGTGGTTTAGTCGCTAAGTCGTGTCCAACTCTGGCGATCCTGTGGACTGTAGCCCACCAGGTTCCTCTGGCCATGGGATTTCCCAGGCGAGAATACTGGAATGGGTTGCCATTTCCTTCTCCAGGGGATCTTCCCCACCCAGGAATCGAACCCGGGTCTCCTGCATGGCAGGCAGGTTCTTTACCAAGTGAGCTGCGAGGGAAACCCAGCACGTGGGATCTGGTTCCCTGACCAGGAATCAAACCCGGCCCCCTGTGTTGGGAACTCAGAGTTTTAGCCACCAGGGAAGTCCTTGGAAAGATGTTAGAGGGAGTAAAAAGACAAAAGAAATCGAGATATAGTGACATAAACAGATATCAAGAGGTGTGATGTTATCACTGTAAGAGTTGGTGGAGGAAGAGGTTGGAGAGAAGGTTTCGTATGAATCTCATGAGAATTAACAGAAAGAGACAAAGGTCTCAGTAGAGAGAGATCCACACTGATCCCCGGAGGGAGCAGCGCAGAGTGTCTGTGTCCCTGAAGCCAAGCCCGCCCAGCCCTGCAGGGAAAGCCCCGTCTCCAGGCAGTCCTCCCACCCCTCCAGGGGCAAGGCAGCCAAGGTTGGGCATCTCCCAAGGTTTGCATCAATACTGCCCTCAGTCTTTTATAGGCCTTTGTCTTAAATCTTAACATGTATCTACATGAACAGAGTCAAGGGCCAGGCTACTCTCAGTCCTGTAATTACTGGATTTTCATGTTGCTTCCTGTTCACACCCGGAAGTTGAATTTCAAATATTGCTTTTCAGACTGTATTTGGGGCCAATTTTAGCTCCACTTTCCTTTCTTTTGCCTCTTGCTGGCCATCCGCCACCAGACTCTGCACAATGACCAGCTGGCCCCTGGCAGATCTTGGGCCCAGGTGTGAAGCAGCTCGAGAAGCATTTAGGAGCCAAGAAGGGACTGCATTTTCCATTGGCAGTATGCAGAAATGAAGGGGATTCAAGGGCCTTCAGAAAAGCTTCCTTCCAGTGCGTGGAGTTTTGGGGGTTTCCAGACTTCCACTGCTTTTATTCTTGGATGCATCATTGTCCCTTTCCCCTGCTTCCATTTATATCCCAGGAACTGATTCAGAAGCCATAGAAATTGGATTTGGACTTGCTGAATGCTAGCAGACAGCTGACTACACTCTTCCCAAGAACCCTGCCAGATGGGTTAGGTACCAAGTACGTGCTCCGGGCTGGCTGGCTGGGTCCTCCAGCTCCTCTGACCGATGGTGAAGCGACCAGAATGAGTTCTGCTTCATTCTTTAGGTGCTTTGTGATTTGGGCTTAATCAGCTAGGGTATGATTGCAACCCACAGTGATGGGTTCAGGCAGCTGCCCAGAGAGACAGGTTTCATCCTGCTTCCTTGCTGCTTTTTCTTACCTCACCCCTCTTTTTTTTTTTTTAGACTTGGATTTCAGTTTCTTGAGGCTGTTGTTTCCACCAATTCAGACAGGCTCCCAGACCAGCTTCTTGAATGAAATGCAGCAGTATATGTCTTAGGTTTAAAATTGCCTAAAATGCGGTCTAAAAAACACTAAGAATATTATTACCTTCCAGACTGAATAAAATCCTACAGAGGTAAATTCCTTGTGTACTGGCCTTACCTAAAAAGTAAATGTGTTCAACTAAAGATAATATGGAACAGAGGAATATTACCCTGGGAAGCAGCTGGCCTCTCCCATTAGCAGCACACCCAGTAAAAACCATAGACATGCCACATTTAGGAGGGCTTGGGGTGGTGCCAGTGAAAGGAAAGGTTTTTAAAATGGAGAAAAAGTAAAATGTGTACCTCTGGTAAGAATTCCTCTCTGCCAGGCATTATGCCAAGTGCTTTTGTCCACATTAGACTGAGAGTACCCCATTGTAGGGGGCAGAGGCTGGTGGGGGCAGTAGGCGGGCTTGACTGCTTGCACCAAGGCCTGGAGCTGGAACTGAACTCCCCTGTGACTGAGGCCCACCCTGGCTGGATGAAAGCCCTCAGCTGCTCACTGCACAGGATTCGTGGGCAACAGAGCAGCTGCTCTTCACCTCCTCCTTTTCAGGCCAGAAAAAGCTACCACAATAGCAGCAAAGCATTAAACCTGTGTGCCACAGTGGACTCCTCAAGTATTATGCAAAACGTGCACAGTGAGTTTCCCATCCTTCTATGTCTCGTGGATATTCACAGTGACACCAGCACAATTCTGAGGACATTCTCATGGCTGCAGCTCAGTGTTCCTCCCCATCCTGCAGCCAAGAATCTTGGGCCAGTTGTGGGACACAACAGCCCGGTGTCCAGGCAGCTGGTGGGAGGGGGCTGTTGCTCAAACCTGTAATTCACCGGCGAAACAAACATCTGATTGGCTGATTGGCTGGGGGTGGTCACTTTCAATGAAGGCCTTCAGCCTCGTGTAACATGGCCTCAGAGTAAGCCCCACGGGGTTCCCTGGCAGGCTCTCCGTGGACTGGGAAGCTTGAGGAAGGGCTGCACGGATCCAAATCAGAAAGTCTACCTGGGCCTCCGTCACCTATGAGGCTTGCTGTTAGAGTGAAAAACAAGAAAGAGTGGATGTGAATAATTGTTTGAAATGTGACGTCATGACAATCCTTGTTAGGCAATGAAATTGCTGTCCAGAGGGCTTTTGTAACCAGCCCAGGTCACTAGCACACCGTGGTGGGGCCACTCCTGGATCCGTCTCCTGATTTTCAGTCCTGTGTGGTTTTTCCATCACACACACAGTCTGATGTCACACGGGAACTGCAGTCCAAGCCCCTGGGTTCCAGGCTTCTCTTCTAAAGATAGGTATCAGTTTATCGTGGTGGCCCTGAAACAGTCATCAGTGGAAGATAAAATTATGCTCCATAGACTCAGGATATACATATAATTTTTCCCTGCAAACTAGCACACTGTCGTGACCAGACCAGACCCTGGAGGTAAATCCCTAAGAGAACCGCTCGGGCAGGCAGAGCAGCGATTCCCACACTGTTGAAAGGTCCACAGAACTCGGCTTTGTTACTGAGCCTTCAGTTACTCAGAAAGTTCAGTGAATTGGAACAGCTCATTCCCTAAGCATTCTGACTAACAGTGACACAGTGAGATAACACTGCTCACCCAGTCATGCTCGCGGTGACTAAACGAGATAGCGTAACTGCCTCCTGCATAGTGAGCACTCAGGAAACATCTTCATCCCGTAAAACCACTTCCTAGTCCGGCCCTTAGCACCCAGGAGCTGCTTACCTCCCAGGTGAAGTGCACACTGAGACATGTGCCCTGCTCTTGCTCTCCCAGGTGTTGGCAGGGGGCTCCTTTCCATTTCCTTTATCTCCGAAAGCATGAAAAGTCCGTAATGTGTTTAAACATTGTGTTTTTGCCCTGTAGACAAGTAAATAACTTTCTTTCCACATTTCCAATTTTTTTGCAATGGATGGCCTCCAATAAAGACTCATTGAAAGCTTTCATTACATTCACTATTGACCCAAAAGCAGAGCTCAGAAATTCAGCTTTTTCCAGCATTGTTGCCCTGTGTATTCATAGAGCTTCAGTTCTTAAACAAGCTGTTTATCTGTGACAAAGACCCCAAGGTGAGTTGGTATGAAGCAGACAGTGGGACAGGCTCTGGAACTGTTTAAGAGGAGTTCAAGTGCTACCCAGAGGCCCACAGACCTCTAGAAAGCGTGACACGTGCCTTACCTGGGGGCCCGGGAGCTCTGAAGAAAAGCTGCTGGGCCAGGCCCACCAAACCTTGGTTCTCGGGTCTGGGCCCTACCCTGGGTGTGGGACTTTGAAAGCCCCCAGGGACAAGTGCCCCCAGAAGCACTGTGAATGACACGTCCCCTTCTCTCCACACTTAATACCTTCTCTTCCATTTACAAAGTAAGACATGGCCATCCTGGAATATTAGAAAAGTATATTGTAGTAAATAAAAACCTTGCCATCCAGAGACAATCAGTATTAACTAAGTGTCTTTTACTCATTAACAGTATATCCTGAGGTCTTTCTGTGACATTTAATATTTTAAACAAATGTTTCATTGTTAGAACACTCAATTCTATACCTATGTGCAATTATTTATTTGTGAGAGTTTCTTAATATTGGACATTCAGCATTTTTTAAACAAATGGTATTTTGCTAAATGTACATTTCTGATTTTTATCAGAAGGAACCAGTGCACTTGATGTAATTAGAGAATTTATTCTCTTCTACGGCAGCTGTGTCCCGTAGATCTAAAGTACTAATATATATGTCTGTGGGGTTCTTTTCTTGGCATTTCAGAAAGAATGAAATATATTGTTACAGCCTATGTAAATATCAGCTTTTGAGAGGAGGAAAGTATACAGAAATAATGAGACATTGCAGCCTTTTATTTAGTATTCTTTAAGTTTACACGAAAACCTAAGACAATTTCAAAATATACCCTAACTTAAAATATTGCCAAGACTCTACTTAGGCAAAAGTACAGGAACTTTGTGGTCTAGTGGCTAAGGATCCACCTTGCAACGCAGAGGGCAAGGGTTCGATCCCTGGTCAGAGAACTAAGATCCCACATGCCAAGGAGCAGCTATGCCCAAGTGCAGCAACTGCATAGGCCCACATGCTCAGGAACACCATAGAAAGATCCTACAAGACGCAGCCAAGATCCCGAGCGACACAATTAAGACCCAATGGAAGTGCATCAGGCACTTGACAGGCTTGTGTCCTAATGCCATGATAGACTGGATAAGAAGGAGCTTACCTACCAGGATAACTGCAGAAACACCATGCACGGTGCCTACATGGCGTAACTATCCGTGGTTGCTATTTCTGTGAATTCTGTTTAACAAATATGTATTGTCCTCTATTGCGTTAAAGAAGTTATTTATCATTACCTAAGACTGTAACTTTTCTATCTTTTAAAAGTAGACTGTGTAATCAGTCACAGAATTTCAGAGTGACTCACAAGTCTGTAAATACGAAGGGTTTCCTGGAAACCATCTCGGAGGTGGAGGCTGTTGGGAATCCCTCAGGTCTGTCCTGGGACAGTGGGACACGGGTTCTTCAGGGTTTCACTCCCCACCTGCAAGTTCCATTCTGACACTCAGGCTGCTGCTAATCAGATGCGGTAATTTATTTATATCAACTCTGTCAGTCCCATGGGGACCTTCCTGTGTGCCCCTCCCTCCCTCTCCCATCTGATTCCATTTACAAAATGACAAGTCAGTGTCTTTGCCAGGTGGTTGGACTGGTTAGCCCCTGGATTACATAACCAGAATGGAGAATGACCTCAGTAAACTTTATAATCCTCTGGGCAATCATATATTGGTAAAATTTTACATTTAAATGACAGCAGGTGTGTGGAGGAAGATGCACACAGCACTTCCCAAAACATGGATAAGCATCTGAAGTTGGAAACAAGGGTTCCCAAGTCAAAGTTCAAGTATTTTATTAATTTGCTCAACTTGGAATAGGGGGAAGAGTGTTTGGGTTCATGGTTATTGTCATAACCTTATCTGATACTTGAAAATGTAGCTTAATCATGCTAGGACTGACAGATTTGAGGAAGCCACGTGTGTTCTTGGTTTAAACGCCTCTCTGTGCGGTGGGCGCCTGATCGTAAGCCTTTCGCCCTGTCTCTTCTGGTGCAGGGCGGGTGAGTGAGGTTTCCATGCCCACGCTGCACTCAGAGCTCCAGCCCTGGTGCTTCTTAGGAGTCCAGCCACACCAAGCATCTCCTCTTTTGCCAGTGCCTTAGTGAGAGGCTCTGAAAGGTCCTGAGCTGGACCACAGTGTCCTGGCCCTCACGGGGCTCCCGTATCTGTGTGCTCTGCAGCTTCATGCATGCTCCCAGAATTCTGAAAGACTTTTCCTGATGGAAGATTCTGTTCAACTCAGACAGGTTTTCATATAGAGAGCAACAGTGCTAGAATTTTTGCAAGTAAAATTTCAATTCCTATATCACAGAGTCAGAAGAGTGCACAGATCAAAGGGGTACATAAAATTTGATGAACTTCACAAACCAAACCCCTCTTTGTAACCAGTACCCAGGCCAGGATCTCTGTGTCTTGTTCTGGGATATGGGAACCATTATCTTCATGCTAACACCATGGACTAGCTTTGCCTATTCTTGAATTTTGTATAAATGGAATCATCCAGCAAGTACTCTTGTGGGTCTGGTTTATTTCACTGAACATTACATGTTCAGATTTGTCCATGTTGTTCTGTGGAATTGCATTTTCTTCGTTCCCATCTGTCTAGTCCTTTGGAAGAGAATTCTCTGCTGCATTTCTCCATCTACCATTCACGAGTTAGTGTTATTCTCTTTTTGCAGTTATGACAGTGAATATTATTGCACATGTTTGCTGGTGTGCTCATCTGCATTTCTGTTGCGTACCTAGGAGAGGAATTGCTGGGTCTTAGGTGTGGGTTTGCTCTACCTAAGTAGATATTACCAATACGTTTCTGAAGTGGTTCTGGCAAACTACATCCTACCTGCTGTGTTGGAAAGTTCCCACTGCTCTGGATCTGCTCAGTGATTATGGTGTCTGTTTTCATTATTTTAGCTATTCTGATGCCTGTGCTCCTGGAAATCTAATGATGAAAGTCAATATTAATTAGCCTTCCTAAAGTTAACTTTCTTAAGTTTATAGATATAGAAGGAGGTGGCATGGGACCTAGGGCACTGCATAAAGCAGAAGCGGGCTTCAGTGTTGCTCCTGCCTGTGTCAGCTCAGCAACCTACCTCTAAACCTCAGTTTCTCCTTTCAAGAGACTGGAATAAAGCACAGGATTAAGTGAAGATTAGATGACATAGTGAGAAGAGCCATAAAAGAGAAGAACCTTGAGCACACTATGTTCAATAGCAGTGTGTTGTTTATCCCCTCCTCCCTACAGTTTAAAAAAAAAATTTTTTTTTAAATTCATGGTTACTACAGCAAAGCATGAGGGTTGTGTAGAGCCATGGGTCACAGTGAATTCTGACGAAGGATGGCAAGCTAACACGTGGTCTCTTTGCTTTGTTCTCTTCCTGGATGATATGAATATTCATAGTTTTCCCAGGGACATCCCTAAAATCATAGAGGATGACACTTCAAAGAGAGCTTGGGGACGTCCCTGGAGGGCCAGTTATTACTGCTCCCGCTAAGTCACTCAGTCGTGTCTGATTCTTTGTGATGCTATGAACTGTAGCCCACCAGGCTCCTCTGTCAATGGGATTCTCCAGGCAAGAATATTGGAGTGGGCTGCCATTTCCTTCTCCAGATCCGATGGTAAAGACTCCATGATTCCACAGCAGGGAGCATGGTTTGAGGACCTATTATTCTACTTGTCTCATGGTGTGGCCAAAAAAAGAGAGAGAGAGCACATGCATGGGAATCCTCTGGCCCAACAGTTTACTCCATTAACCTGTAACTAAGCCTCAGGAGGTAGAATGACTCTCTAATGTCATTGTGCCCTGCATGCACCTAGAACTCAGACCTTCTGATTCCAGAACTGGAATCAGATGCTGGTCCCACAGTGTTTGGTACCTCTAGTAAATTCGTCGTTTATATTTAAGACAAAATGAAAATAACCTCTGATATATGCAGTTTGTATAGTTAACTTGTTTGCAATAAATCCAATACCTCTCATACCAATGACTTAACTATTCAGCAAATTGAAAATGAAATGTAGGGTTTCCCTGGTGGTTCAGTGGTTAAGAACTCACCTTCCAGTGCAGAGGATATGGGTCTGATCCCTGGTTGGGGGACTAAGATCCCACATGCTTCGTGGCCAAAAACAACAACAACAACAAAAAAAAATATAGAATAGGCACAGTATTTTAACCAATTCAATAAAGACCTCAAAATGGTCCATATGGAAAAAAATAAAAGGAAATGTATTTGCTCTTTCTTTATAAAGTGCGGTAGTGGTGTGGTTAAAGGTTTTCTTGCCACCCTTTTATTAATAGATCAGTAAATGTTTATTGAATGAAGGTGTGAGTGGAAGCGGGGTCATAGCACCCAGAGAAAGATGTAACATTCTAGAAGGGAGGGGCATTTCTTCTGGGAACACCCATGCTTTCCCACCCCCACAATTAAGAAGCACATTGCAGTTAAGCTACAAAACCCAAAGAAGGCAACTTGTCAAAAAGGAAGACCTTTTGGCTGTAGCTGCTGCATGGAGGAATATTCGATCCTGGGAAAGCCAGGGCGACCCTGCAGCCAGAGATCTGAGTGGGGAGACACGCCTCCAGGCCACAGCCCTGTCCTGACGGAAAGATCTCCGTGGTCACCCAGACCCTCTGCAGCAGGCACTGTCCATGTGCTGCTTCATCAGACTGGTCCACGGGCGTCTTGCAGGAGGCCCTCAGTGGGCGTAGAGGAACTGGGCAGATGCCCCAGCCTCCACATCTATAAACCCATGTGGGAACTGAACGTCTGCTCTCACGTTGTTGGTAGCTTGAAAAGTCTCCAGTATAAGTTAAGTTTTTATGAATGAATTCTTTGTCTTCATAAAATACTTAGTTCCCCCTTCAGGTTTTAAGCAGAAATGCTAGAGCAGGGTGGGCCCAGCAGGTCCGCCTGCTGCTAAGGAGGCTGCTCTCCCACCGCCATCAGGCATCAGTGACACAGCTGTGGCAAGTCCAATAGACACAGTGCCTGCCCCCCAGAAAGTTCACGTCCACCAGCACACAACAAGTCAGTCAGTCACTCTCAGCCCAGGAGTAAGGGGTGTGGGCTGGTCCCTCAGGGAACCAGACACTGGGTCAGCAGTGGCTAGACACTGAAGTGGCAGACTGTTGTTCAGTTGCTAAGTCATGTCCAACTCTTTACGACCCCATGGATTGCAGCACGCCAGGCTTCCCTGTCCTTCACTATCTCCTGGAGTTTGCGCAAACGCATGTCCATTGAGTTGATGATGTCATCCAACCATCTCATCTTCTGTCAGACCCCATCTCCTCCTGCATTCAATCTTTCCCAGCATCAGAGTCTTTTCCAGTGAGTCAGCTGTTCATGTCAGTTCAGTTCAGTTCAGTCGCTCAGTCGTGTCCGACTCTTTGCAACCCCATGAATTGCAGCACACCAGGCCTCCCTGTTCATTACCATCTCTCGGAGTTCACTCAGACTCATGTCCATCGAGTCCGTGATGCCATCCAGCCATCTCATCCTCAGTCGTCCCCTTCTCCTCCTGCCCCCAATCCCTCCCAGCATCAGAGTCTTTTCCAGTGAGTCAACTCTTCGCATGAGGTGGCCAGAGTACTGGAGTTTCAGCTTTAGCATCATTCCTTCCAAAGAAATCGCAGGGCTGATCTCCTTCAGAATGGACTGGTTGGATCTCCTTGCAGTCCAAGGGACTCTCAAGAATCTCCTCCAACACCACAATTCAAAAGCATCAATTCTTCAGCGCTCAGCCTTCTTCACAGTCCAACTCTCACATCCATACATAACCACAGGAAAAACCATAGCTTTGACTTGATGGACCTTAGTCGGCAATGTCTCTGCTTTTGAATATACAATCTAGGTTGGTCATAACTTTTCTTCCAAGGACTAAGTGTCTTCTAATTTCATGGCTGCAGTCACCATCTGCAGTGATTTTGGAGCCCCAAAAATAAAGTCTGACACTGTTTCCACTGTTTCCCCATCTATTTCCCATGAAGTGATGGGACCAGATGCCATGATCTTCATTTTCTGAATGTTGTCAGTAACCTCAGATATGCAGATGACACCACACTTATGGCAGAAAGTGAAGAGGAGCTATAAAGCCTCTTGATGAAAGTGAAAGAGGAGAGTGAAAAAGTTGGCTGTTCATGTCAGGTGACCAAAATACTGGCACTTAAGCTTCCGCATCAGTCCTTCCAATGAGTATTCAGGGTTGATTTCCTTTAGGATTGACTGGTTTGATCTACTTGGTTCAAGGAACTCCCAAGAATGCAGAGAAAATGTGCAGTGTGTGTTTCGCTTTACAAATTCTTATTGGAAATCTAGAGTTTCAAAAATATACTTCATATATGTATATATATATATATTTTTTTTTTAACAAATCCTACCTTTCCTCCAAAGTAAAGAAGGAAAGAATAAGAGTCTAGGACGTTCAAGTAAGCCTGAAACCACTTCCCCCTTCCCCACTGCTCATTTTACTACTAAAGTGTCACCATGTTTCTTATTGCAAGAACTATATCATTATTAACACCTTAATTTTATAATACGGTCTAATGTGAATATGAGTGCTGTGAAATGCACAGCTGCTGAAATGCACGCCTTCTGAAAGCCTTCTCTAGTACTACACTGAGCACTCTCTTCTGTGCGAGCAGTGTACGTGGTCTGCAAGTCCTTTCCCATAAGCTGTCACACAGTGAGAATACAGACTCAGAATTCAGCATCAGTCTCTCCTTTCTTTGATATGATATGATGTGACGTAAGTTGGAGTGTTTAAAACTGCATGGTGACTACCAATACTATATTGTGAGCTCAAACTTTGCTGAGAGTAGATCTTAAATACTGTCGCCACACACACACACACACAGAGTGACTCTGTGAGTTGATGGCTGTATTCACTTAATTATGGTAATTTCATAATGTGTGCATTATTAAATCATCACATTGTGCATCCTAAATAGATATACTTTTTATTTGTTCAGTATGCCTGGGTAAAGCTGAAGAAAATATATGAAGATTATGTTGGCTCTAAAGTTGTACTTCTCCAACAACTGTTTAATCCTCAGAAACTAGAATTTCAAATTTCAGTGTAGTCAGAGACAGTCTTAGTCCAACAAATGTGAGAAGTGATTGCCACTGTGCATTTTCTCCTCCTCGGCAGTGTGTGAATTTCCTCAGAATATAACCGGTGTGTTCTAAGCACACCACTGAAACTCATCTGGGAAAGATTCAGAGACTGCCTCTATCGTGAGATCTGGCCCATGCCCTTACTTTTTCCTGCTGGGCGCTGTTACAGCTTTGGACCGTGTGGCGTCTGCTTCTGCCTCGTGGCTCAGGGGACTGCCCTGTCTCAGCTGTCTGTCTCTGTCTCTGTGCCCGTGGCTTTGCCAGCCTCTCCTGTTGGGAGGACAGCGTTGCAATCTGTGGCTGCTCAGAGCCCTTTCAGTTCCCTACTGCCTCCTGTACGACCTTCACCCGGCGCTTGTTAGAAATGCAGAACCCCAGGTCCCCAGGAGTCTCTGAATCTGTATTTTAACACAATCTCAGGTAATTCATAGGCCCTCCAGGGCTTGAGAATCAATTTCACGAGTTCCTGGTGTGATTATTACTGAGGTCAGTGCTCTAACGGAGTGGCTAGACATGAATGTGTGCGTGCTGTCGCTCAGTCCGACTCTGTGTGACGCTGTGGACTGTAGCCCACTAGGCTCCTCTGTCCTTGGGATTTTCCAGGCCAGAATGCGAGTGGGTTGCCCTTCTCCAAGGGATCTTCCCAACCCAGAGATTAAACCTTTAACCTGCACTGGCAGGTGGGTTCTTTACCACTAGTACCACCTGGGAAGATATGAATGGGGAATCTTTCGTGTGAGTCTGGAGGGGCCCAAGGCCATCCACTTGGCAGGGGCCAGCTTGCACTCTGGGTTTTTCTGGACATCGCTGCATGTCTGCGTTCCCGTAAGTTGGGCCCCAGCTGCATCTGGCAGAGCGCTGCCGTTGCTGTGCTCTGAGCCTGGGGTCCCGCCCCCAGCCAGACCCATCTACGCTCGTGGAACCAAATTGGAGCTTGTTTGTGAGCAGGCTCTGCTTCCTTTTCTGTATGAATTTCTCAGTCACTGCATGGGTGCCGAGCAACTTTATTAATGGCAAAAGGAAGTGCTTTCTTTGACAAATCATTGCTTCCACTCTTTCATTTGAAAGTTGTTCTCTTTAGTAGAAAAGAGAACATATGACTGCCATGAGGACATTGGTGTGGATATGGCCCACCTGAAAAGGCGTCTTCTCATTTCCCTGCAGGCTGCCCAGGTGGCGCTGTAGTAAAGAGTGCTCCTGCCAGTGCAGGAGGCATAAGACATGTGAGTTCAGTCCCTGGTTAGAGAAGATCCCCTGGAGAAGCAAATGGCTACCCACTCCAGTACTCTTGCCTGGAGAATTCCAGAGACAGTAGCTTGGCAGGCTATAGTCCAGGGGGGGCACAAAGAGTTGGACACAACTGAGTACATCACATCAGGGTGGTGTGAGCACTCACCTGTGTTTAGTATTAGTCTTTCTTACCGGACTGTTAGTTCTGTGAGTACAAAGACCATTTGCACCTCCAGCAACAGGCACAGGGCCTGGCGTGTATTTGGGCCCAGGAAACATGTGATAAACAACACATGAGCGCATTTATTCTCCTACGAACATCACTGGCAGTCTTCAAACATTTGGAGCAAAGGCTGCTTGTCAAGCTGCCTGTTATTAATACTTTATTTTCCACTGGTTATGGAGCCCTCAGACTTAAAAAGGCATTATTAATATTGCTTAAGAAGAAATGTTGATGGAAACAATTCCAATGGCATTATGATTAGAAACTTGCTAGGTGTCATTTTTGAGGGATTAGATAACTATGTTGTCTGGTCGACTGAACTGCCTGTTTGTTGCAAGTTGGGACTTTGCTGGACTGGTTTTCAGGGCTGGAGGGGAAGAGATAAGTGAATCTTCTAGTGAGAGGTCATCTGTTTTGAAAGCAGGGAAGATTCCATGAACGAGATCCAAGTGTTACAACATAGGGAACTGCCTCCAACCGCTCTGGATAAGAAAGCCCCCAGTTAAACATGAAAGCAAAAATTCACCACGCTGTCCTCTTTGCAAAGCCCATGCAGTCCAAACCACTGAGTGCTTGGGTGTTCACAGCTGTGAGTAGATCTGGGGATGAAACTGATACCAAAGGAAAGGTGAACCTCTCCCACTAGCACCAGAGGCTGAGCAGGCCTTCATCCTTGCCTCTGCTGCAGAAGCTGTTTCCACAGAGAAGGCGCGTTTCCACAGGGAAGAGCAGACAAGCAGGGCGGGTAAGGCATGTCCTCTCCATGGCCTCCTGCCGTCCCTCTCAGGTAGTGGCTTGGCCATTAGAAGAATGTCCTGGGCATCTTTGCATTTTCCTTGGCAAAAAGAACAAAAGATCCTGCTCTTCCAGAGACTTCCTTCATCCTCATACTCGGCAGCTGGGCCAAGCTTGCTGCTGCTCTGTCTCCCTCTCTGCCCCTGACTCAGCCACCACCCCCGAGTCTTTCTCCCTCTGAATTACACTCAGAGAATCACCATTAAAAAGACGCTAGATGCAAACAGAGCTGCCTTATGACCCAGAAATCCCACTGCTGGGCATACACACCAAGGAAACCAGAATTGAAAGAGACACGTGTACCCCAATGTTCATCGCATCACTGTTTATAATAGCCAGGACATGGAAACAACCTAGATGTCCATCAGCAGATGAATGGATAAGAAAGCTGTGGTATATATACACAATGGAGCATTACTCAGCCATTAAAAAGAATACATTTGAATCAGTTCTAATGAGATGGATGAAACTGGAGCCGATTATACAGAGTGAAGTAAGCCAGTATACTGTACACCAATATAGTATACTAACACATATATATGGAATTTAGAAAGATGGTAACGATAACCTTGTATGTGAGACAGCAAAAGAGACACAGATGTATAGAACGGACTTTTGGACTCTAAGGGAGAGGG
This sequence comes from Nanger dama, assembly GCA_917880005.1. Lineage (NCBI taxonomy): Eukaryota > Metazoa > Chordata > Mammalia > Artiodactyla > Bovidae > Nanger > Nanger dama. Next base: position 2,004,317 of record CAKJTW010000127.1, read on the forward strand.
AGAGGGTGGGATGATGTGGGAGAATGGCATTGAAACATGTATACTCTCATGTAAGAAACAAATCACCAGTCTATGTTCGATACAGGGAGGCTTGGGGCTGGTGCCCGGGGATGATCCAGAGAGATGATATGGGGTGGGAGGTGGGAGGGGGTTCAGGATTGGGAACTCATGTACACCTGTGGTGGATTCATGTCAATGTATGGCAAAACCAATACAGTATTGTAAAGTAAAATAAAGATTTAAAATAAATCAATAAAAGAGAATAGAAATACACCAGTCTGCAGTGTAATGGGTGGTGGTTTCATCTTTTGTTTTAGATTACCAAGCTTTCCTGGATAGTGTCAATAATTGAACTTAATATTAGCAGACCTTCCCACTTTACCCGAAAAAAAAGGCATTTTGGTGATGCAGCTGTGTGCTGTGGTTAATTCAGCTGTCTAAGAAATGTCTTTGTTGAATACAAATTCTGCGTTTAGCCCCCTGTTCTGTGCAGGGGGCTCTTTGCTGTCCGATTCCATCAAGTCACATGGTATTGTGCATTTAAAATCAGTTATGAATATAGGCCTCATGTTAAGTATCTTACCACAATACAGTGTTTAAAAAGAAAATATATTATTTGATTTTTAAGTCAATTCATACCCTTAGAGTTCATCTCCAAAAGATTTAAACAGTGTGTCTGAGCCCACTTTCTGAAAGAAATGATACCAATTTACTTTGGTGCATGCATGCTAGGTCGATTTAGTCATGTCTCTGTGACCCTATGGACTGCAGCCCACCAGGCTCCTCTGTCAGGCAAAAATACTAGAGTGGATTGCCATGCCCTCCTCCAGGATCTTCCCAGCCCAGTGACTGAACCCACGTCTCTTTCATCTCCTGCGTTGGCAAGCGGGTTCTTTAGCACTGGTGTCACCTGGGAAGGCTAGTTTACTTAGGAAGTCATGGTGAAACGAGCAGCCAAAAGCCTCTGAGACCGCACCATCACCTAGGGCGCTCCATGCTAAGCCCCTAACACCCACATCCCTCCCCACCCCCTGTGCTCCCAGCCCACAGCCCTCGCGCCCTCGCCCTCGCGGCCCCAGCCGCGTCCTCCCTGCCCTCTGACAGTGCATGTTGCGACAGCAGCCCTGGCCCGCCCGCGTGCCACAGGCCCTCCCCTCGCTGCCGGCCCACTGTGCGGCCTTTCCTTCTCAACAGTGCCAGGCTGGCATCAGGATGCTGGCTTGCTTAGTGGTGGACCTGTCTCCCTGCTGCCTCCCTCCCTCCGGTCTTCTCGTATTCTGCTCCTGTTCTGTTCCTTTGTTCTTTCTCCCCCCGCCCCCAATCCGTGTTTCTCTGCATAATGAAAAGCTACTCTGCACCATACATTCAAGCATCAGATCCTTTAGGAAGCTGGGTTTTTTTGGAGGGAGGGGTCTTTTATGTATTTATTTATTTTCATATAAATTTATTTATTTTCATTGGAGGATAATTACTTTACATTATTGTATTGGTTAAGAGGGTTCAGGAGGAGGAAGCTGTTTTGTTTTGTTTCTTAAGGTGTCCTCTGTCCTCTATCAGTTGAGAATTAGCAATCTAAGCTGTTGCTGTAACTTCTTTCCAGCTTGTCACGTTCTGTCTCTCCCATGGACTGAGTCTCTTCAGGCCTGGAGCCAGTATACAAGGATCTTGTGTTCAGTAGATGGTGACAAATGGATGGATGGATTGGCTAATTAACAGTTTACAGTAGCACACCTTCGGTGCAAAGATCACATGAACATAACCCACATACTGGGTTACCTTAGAGTGAGGTCCTATGATCAGCACATACACAGAAGACCAGGTCCTGGGTTTGTTCTTCATGCACTGGCTTGCTAGAGAGGATATTGAAAATGATCCACCTGGCTCCTCCAGTTTTACCAGAATGTGTCTTAAATGTCTTGCCTGGAAAAAATGTGATATGTGGCTATAGACCCTTCTTGGTGTGGCCTATTAAGTTTCAGGTGAATTTGTGGAGTGATGGTGATGTGGTGGTGAAAGCCAAGGAATAAAAGAAGTATTTTCTGCACTAGCAATTAACAAATTAACATTCAAAGTACACCTATAGTAATTAGCATGACCAGTCCTTTCATAAATATGAAGAAAAGAAAATATAACTAAAAATACTGGATATTTCTGTTCAAGATTATGTACCACCATGAAGAACTTCATCCCACATTTATCATGTATTTCATTTCATGAGGCTTTCTAAAAGGAGCTTTAAAGCTGCAATATATCTATTATAAATGTCAGTTTAAATCCAAGGTGCAGTTTTGAGAAGGAAAGTCTATAGGAGAAGACAGAGAGGGATTAAAACATGGGGAAATTGTAAATGAAAAACTAGAGCAGCTGAACTTTCCCAGCTCAAACACAGAATTAAAGCTGTGTGTGTGTGTGTGTGTGTGTGTGTGTGTGTGTGTGTGTGTGTACATGTGTGCAAGTCTAATTAGGGAGAGTGAATAAAGGAATAGGGACATGAACAAGAAAGCTGTGGATTCAGTAGGAAGGCTCTTTGCTGCAGTTCAGTCATGGTTCTGAGATGTCCAGACTTGGTCTTTTCCTGCTGTGCTGTTGGCGCAAAACATTGCTGTGACATTACATACTCCTTTAAGCAAACCTAAAAGCTTTGTTTCAGCTTGTTTTGTTGAAATCTGTGTGTTTCAAATCTCTACCAAGTTTTTCTAAAGGCACATGTAGGCATGAACTTAACTAAATCATTCATGATGGAGGCTGAACCCCATACAAGGTGTAGACTCAGGCTCTGGAGACTTATCTGACTTTGTTGGTATTTTCAGAATCTCAAAATTGCGCATTTAAGCTCTACAACTGTGATGTTGTCCAGGATACCCTTTACTTACAGCCTCTGGTTGGAAAGCCATAGGGGTTCCTGTGTGAGTACCATGGATCTGGAGATTTTTGTGATGTCTGCATTGTCATCATACACAGGTTTGGACTTGGCGTAACTAACTCCAGGGACAGACCCTCGTGAGCAGTGCACTTGGCTGACGGTCGGGAGCCATCACCACCTGATTTGCCCCTGGGTGCCCCGCTCCCATCTACAGCCCCTAGGCCCAGTCCAAGACAGGCCACCCCCTCTTGCCCTGACCTGACTGAACTCAAAGTCTTTCCCTAGGATCTAAGCATTTAGTTTTCCCTTACTACCATGACAGCTCACAGCCCAGATTTTCACTTGGGAAGGTCAGTGCTCCTGACACCATGCTCTTCTGTGCTTCTGTACGGAGCTGCCCATGGCTGTGGATTCAGACTCCCTGACACCTGCCAGGGTTGGCTATAACCCGCCACCACGTTAGTGCCCAGCTGGAAAGCTCAGTGCAAGGGCATCTCCAGAGATCTTGTTCAGACATAGGTTTTCATTCTGTGAGTCTATGATGAGGCCCAGGATTCCTTATCGCTAACAGACTCTCACAGGTGAGGCCAGTGTTGCCAGTCTGCAGCCCCCACTCCACAGTGTGAGGCTCTAAACTGTTCTGCACGTGCCTAACTGGTCTCCCCATGCTGTTCTTGAGACCTTCAGGTCCCTCTCCATGGGGCAGTAAGGCTGTTTGTTTAAATTAGAAAAGGGGGATTATTTAATTTTATGAAGGTACAACATGCTGCTGCTGCTGCTGCTAAGTCGCTTCAGTTGTGTCTGACTCTGTGTGACCCCATGGACGGCAGCCCACCAGGCTTCCCCGTCCTGGGGTTCTCCAGGCAAGAACACTGGAATGGGTCACCATTTCCTTCTCCAATGTGTGAAAGTGAAAAGTGAAAGGGAAGTTGCTCAGTCGTGTCCGACTCAGCAACCCCATGGACTGTAGCTTACCAGGCTCCGCCATCCATGGGATTTACCAGGCAAGAGTACTAGAGTGGGGTGCCATTGCCTTCTCTGGTGCAACATGGCATAGAGAAATATAATTCTTGCTTTTGAATTGCAGAAACATTGAAACCACAGGATGCAAAAATAATGGCTTTTCTCTTTACAAGAAAAAATCACAGCATTTGAAAATTACAAGCTACTGACATCCTACATAGAGGGAAAGAGTTCCCTGTCACCAGGACACTGCCAAAAGCCAGGCTCATTACATCAGCTCTGGGCTTCAGCCTAGGGTGCTGGCTTTTCAGACAGGTAACACGTTCTAGGGGTGACAGTTCCTACAAGACCTCTGCCTCACAGCTTGTGCTTCTGAATAAGTTGTGTAATTAAACTTCTTGTTGTTTTGAGAAAAGTGGAGACTCACATGTTGTAAGACATGGTACCAAGAAGCCCCGTGCAACCTTTTGTCTAGTTCCCCAGTGGAGCATCTTGTTGGAACGAGAACATCTCCTCCCATAGAACCTCTTACAGACACGTCCACCTCTGGGCACCATCTAGGTCCTGCTCCAAAAAGCAGCAGGTATTTTTAAAACACAAACCTGAGCATGTTCCTCCTTGTTCGAAATCTTCTCATGCCTTTAAAATGGAGAGTCTTCAGCAGCAAGCCCTTTAACGGCCCCCCTGCCCCTCCCGCCCCCCACCCCCACCCCCTTACACTGCTCTCTGCTAGACTCGTGTCCATCCAGGGGACCTTCCACAGTCGCAGCTCCCCCTGCAGGAAAGCCTGTCGAGCCCTTCCCCACACTTGGTCAGGCTCCTGAAGAGCTCAGATGAATGGCTGTAACTCAAAGGATCCTTCCAGGGCCTCTCAGATGGGATAAGGGTCTACCTTCCATACTCTCCCCCAGCCACACTCACAGTGCATGCATCAGTGAGCAGTTCCATGATTTGGTGGCTGTCTGTCACCTCCTCTGGACTGCAGGCTTCCTGAGGCAGGAGCAGTGTGAGTCCATTCTCAGCTGTGTCCCTGGACCTCGTGTGTGCCTGACGCACACTGATGCTATAGTGATGGACTGATGATGATGACAACAGTGATGGCCTCTGGGAGCCAGACACTGTCTTACAGATGTTAACAATTTAATCCTCACACTGATTCCACAAGGCAGGCACCTTTACTCCCATTATGGAGGAGGAAAGAGAGGCTGAGTAAGAAATAATTTTCCTGGGGTGATACCACCAGTCCCTGCAAAGCTGGCTCAAAGGCAGGCATCAGAGTTGGAATCCTCAAGCTAGGACAGGCATATTCACCACAAGCAACCTTTGTGCTGGGCCCCACGCTCGGTGGTCAGGTGTCCAGTGAGAGCATCCACGCATGAATACAGAAGGGAAGTGGTCCCGAGACTGCCCTCATTAACCGGGGCGTAGGAGATGCCAAAGACTTTCATTCTAGTGGGCTTGATTCTTCATAGTTTCCCTATTATGTTGACTTTTTAATAGCTTATGTTTTAGATTGGGGCTTCCCCGGTGGCTCAGTGGTAAAGCATGCACCTACAATGCAGGAGACACTGAGGACTCAGGTTTGATCCCTGGGTCTGGAAGATCCCCTGGAGGAGGGCATGGCAACCCACTTCAGTATTCTTGCCTGGTGGGCAATACTCCATGGGGTCACAAAGAGTCGGACACAACTGAGCGACTGAGCACACACTCACAGAACAGTAGGTAGACATGAATTAGAAAATGGAGATTATTTGCAAGTGTGAAGTATAAAACATTTTGTAAATGTTATTTTATTTGTAAGTGGATGAGGTTTAATGAACATGACATTCATTATATGAACAATATTGTAGGATTTGGAGTATAAAATTGACTTAGGAATTGCCCTGTGAAATAGCCACAAACATCCAGTAACACCCCCATTTAACCTCAAATCAACATTAAATAAGAAGTGACTAGACTTAGGGGGAAAAACTGCAAGTGTATTTCTGGTGGTAAACCATTCCCAGTGACAGTTAATTTATTGTCTGGTTAATAAGAGTTCCCTTGTCCCTTAGCACATTACTACTTGCTCCCAATTACTATTTAATATTTTTGATTTTGTATTTCTTTTGCAAATTGAGCTATCATTTGATGAATGGCTGGATTCTGCTGCCCAACTTTTGGACTATTTCCAGCATAAAATTACAATCCCAGATAATCATGCCACAAAGATCTGGGTCTCATTAGGAGGGAGAAAAGCTGGGAAACGGCCCAGTCTGACCTCCCCAAACCAAACAGCCATGGCTTTTTCTAGTTGTTCTACAAATGATTCAAATTTTTAGTAATTCTAAAAACTGATGTGTTTTTTCCATGAAAGGAAGTGTTACCACATTTTCCAAAGGAGGAGGATCTATATCCTTGCTCTTTCATCCTCTCATTCCCACCCCCCCACCCTTGCCACCACCCACACAACATCTGTAGTTCCTAAACTAAAAGCACAAATTATTATGAAAGTTAATTGAGCTTACAAAGAAATGTTTGTGTAGGAAACTTTCTCGGCTTCAAGGAGAGGTCTGGTTTGAGTGGCCATTCACTAGGGTAGAAATCAGCTCACTGAAGGCATTCCTGCAGCCCACAGGAGCAGCCCCTTCTGCTGCCACCACCCCCTGCCCGCAGATTTGACCATGCGCCAGAATAAACAGTTCAGTGATGAGTTCAGTTAAAACATAAAGTACACACTTACAGTTTTTCACTTCTCTGGTTACTGGCCTCAATAACCAGATAGTCAGCAAAAAAAAAAAAAAAAAGGAGGTTACAGATTACCAACTAATTACGTCCACTGCATTAGGCCCAAGCCCTCTGGCCATTTGAAAGGCCCTTGGACACAGTCCTCACTCAGCACTGGCCTTACAGGGACCTGCAGACCCCAGGCTGCCAAGAATGACTTTATCTCCATCAACATGTTTTGTCAGATTGAATGGCACAGCCTGAGAATCCCAGACTGGCTAAGAACAGATGAAAAGGTTTGCCATCTCTTGGAGTGCATTGTTGAGCCTGGATCTGGTACTTAGACATATCGTGGGGCAGAGAAGGCAATGGCACCCCACTCCAGTACTCTTGCCTGGAGAATCCCATGGATGGAGGAGCCTGGTACGCTGCAGCGACTTCACTTTCACTAACATGCATTGGAGAAGGAAATGGCAACCCACTCCAGCGTTCTTGCCTGGAGAATCCCAGGGATGGGGGAGCCTGGTGGGCTGCCGTCTATGGGGTTGCACAGAGTCGGATACGACTGACGCGATGACTTAGCAGCAGCAGCACCCCATATTGTGGGGATCGGCAGCTTTCCCTTGAGATGGTTTTTAGACCCAGGGACTTGGCTCCAGCCCCAACAGTTCGCCTCCTCTCCCTTAACTACCAGGAGTCTCTTAGACATATGATCACAAGCAAATAGATGGAGGGCATATTGTTGAAGCCTTGTAACTTCACTTACAGCACTTGCCCTTTGAAAGACACTAACCATGATCAAACGCAGCATATTTTGCTCCTAGAGATGAGTCTCTGATTGTCCTCAAGAGGAAAGAAATTGAAATAGTTTACTACTAAGTGATAAGAAGGTTGATTCCCTGGTAGCTCAGACAGTAAAGCGTCTGCCCGCAATGCAGGAGACCCTGGTTCGAACCCTGGGTCAGGAAGACCCCCTGGAGAAGGAAATGGCAACCCACTCCAGTACTCTTGCCTAGAAAATTCTGTGGATGGAGGAGCCTGGTGGGCTACAGTCCATGGGGTCGCAAAGAGTTGGACATGACTGAGCGACTTCACTTTACTTTAAGTGATAAGAAAGGGGCCTCCCTGGTGGCTCAGATGGTAAAGAATCTGCCTGCAATGCAGGAGAGCCAGGTTTGATCCCTGGGTCAGGAAGATCCCCTATACAAAGGAATGGCTACCCACCCCAGTATTCTTGCCTGAAGAATTCCATGGACAGAAGAATCTGGCAGACTACCTTCCACGGGGACACAAACAGTCAGACACGACTGAGCGGCTGACACACACACAAGGGATAAGGAAACCCCACTCAGGATTCTTTGGCCTAGAATGACTGTCATGGTGGAGCAGTTTCGCCTTGGTCCTGGCGCTTGAAGGCTATCTAAGAACGCTTGGCAAGGAAGAGAATTACATAATGTCTTCTGTGAGCAGGAGAAAAGCATAAGAGAGAAGTTAAAGGTAGGAATTTTTTCAAAAGAAAATAAAAGTGTGTCTTGTGAATCCCGTCTGCGTTATTTTTAAGTATTCCCTTGAATAATAGTTAATAATGCAGCAAGGAAAGCGAGGGTAAGTTTTCTTGTCAGTTACTTAGTAGACCATGTTTTTGGAAGAATCAGTCTGGTTAAATCCCAGATACATTCAATCAGAAAACGGGCTTTCAACAACAGAATTTTGTGTCTGCAGTCTGTAGCAAGTCCAATTCTATTAGGCCAGGAGGATGTAATAGAAACTAAAACCTAAGAGAGACCCAAGCAAGGAAAAATACTTCCTCATCCAAGCCTGAGAGGAATTTACCATCAGCCCTGCTATTAATAGAAGCAGTGGAGATTCCATGTTCATTGCTCATCTGCCACTTTAGTTATTAAATTTAAAAAGAAGTGAATCAAGTCTGCTGAAAACTTATATATGATGTTAACATAGAGATTTTAGTAATTCAGCAGTATTTATTCATCTCTTATTGCCTGCTGAATTTCTCCGTGTAATAAGCTAAAGGGAAGCCAAAGGAAACAGAATGTTTGCTGTTGTTCTCAGGTGACATGTTATTCTTTAAAGAGACAATGTGCTGTGAAACAACAGAATGCTTTCACCACAAGTGAAAATGACGAGCAAGTGCACCGCCACAGGGCTGAGGAACCAGGAGGAGGAGCTGATGGGGGAGCCTCTCTGGAGGACAGCCTGTGAAAGGGGACCACACACGCGGAATTCCCAAGAGCGTTAGGGGAGGCAGGATCCAGGGATCCTGAAAGCAAGGAGCTAAAAACAGCAGTGAGAGACTCTCATTGTCTTCGAGTATCTGCACGCCCAGAGGCAGAGGAGAAATGAGCTGCATCTGTGTTAAGTCAGAGGCCATTATCAGGGGTCTAGCTTCAGGGAAGAGAAGGAATAATTGTGAGATAGAGTTGTAGATGGAGAATTGCCTTGCTTTACCGACTCAGAGCAGGATTAACATTCTTAGTCGCTGGGAAAGATAAGCAGAACTTGATTTTTTGTTTGTCATGAATATGGAAAGCCAGGATTCCTGGACGTGGATTTGGCTATCCAGCTCTAAGAACATATGTTGCTTCACAGAACCGTAACCCCCATGTGTGCTTGCTAAGCCACGTCCAACTCTTTGTGACCCTGTGGACCACCAGGCTCCTCCTCCATGGGATTCGCCAGGCAAGAATACTGGAGTGGGGTGCCATCCCCCCCCTCCAGGGGGATCTTCCAGACCTAGGGATCAAACCCTCGTCGCTCACATCTCTTGCACTGTGCACTTGCACAGCCAGCTTGAAGCCCTTCACTTCCTTGTTAGTTCTTAGTACCTTGTATCGTCAATCCCTCTATTTAGCCGATGATGAATTAGGAGGAATTTAACCCTAAGAAAACCCTTTTGGGGGCTTCCCAGGTGACACTAGCAGTAAAGAACCCACCTGCCAATGCAGGAGATGTGGGTTCGATCCCTGAGTCAGAAAGATTCCTTGGAGTAGGAAATGACAACCCACTCCAGTATTCTTGCCTGGAAAATTCCATGGATGGAGGAACCCGAAAGGCTACATTCCTTGGGGCTGCAGAGTCGGAGACCAACTGAGCACACACACACACACAAACCCTTTTGGAGTTTGACCTTAGGAGTGAAATGACCCACTTTAACCAGGTTTATCTTCTAGAAAGTCCAGGATAAAGGGAATTCTAATTGTGTGCTTCCCCTCCTCCTGTCAGGCCTTCCCCTAAATCAGAGATTGACAAAGTACAATCCAGTGCCCAAATCCAACTGCTGCCTGTTTCACAAATAAAGTTTCATTGACACACGGTGGCACCTGGCCATCGTTACCTGTGTCTGGTGCTGTCTTTGGCCCACAGCAGGATCGAGGATTAGGACACAGACCATATCATCTGCAGACCCGAAAATATTTACTCTGGCTCTTCTCAGAAGTTTTCCAGTGCCTGCTCTGGAACAGCATAGAGGGTGCCTCAGACTATATTTTCTGGACTCAGACCTGTGTCAGTGAGAGGCAACTCTAGCTGGCATCACCCATTCACACCTTTTTCCAGGCACATGGTCCATCTAATAGCAGATGGCTCTGTAGGAGAACTATGACCTTGAATTGCTGGCTCCTCAATGGAGAGCTTTCATATTCTAGAAACAGTAGTATATGAGCACAATCAAGAGTCTTCTGCAGCAAAAGGTTGGCACAGGCTTCTCCAGAGTCAACTGAGAAGTTGTTAGTGATTTCTGAGTCAGTCTTTCCTCATCACTGAGCCCAGGAGTTGGGATGGGCTTTGGGTCACATTGTAAACCAAGGAAAGAGGCTGTATGCCTCCCCCACTGAAATGCAACTTAAAAGGAATGTTTAAAGTAAGTAGGAGTAAGTGAAAAAATTGTTCATTTTAAAACAAGCATTAAATAAAAATATGTAAATACACACAGCACACAAATCCCAACTGCAAAGGGTCAGATGAAGCTTTTTGCCAAATGAAAACTAACAAGAGTAGAGAATGTCGTGAACACAAAGCTAGGAGCTCTTCTAAGGGAATTCTTCTAAAAGACACACAAGAGGTGTGGCTTCTTCAGGCTGAAGTGCCCAACACAGCTTCCATGACCAGATACGGGTCCAAATGCGCCCCTTTCGGGCCATGGGCTCTAGGTGAGCTGGGGCCAGTGTGCACTGTTCCTCCGTCGGCAGCAGGAAGCCACAGCTGTTCGCCAGGCCACACGTAACAATCTGAGCAGAAGGCAGAGGGGTCAATCTCTGGGAGAGCTTGGAAGGAAGGAAGCAATTCATTCTACTGGGACCCAGTCCAGACTTAACTCAGATTCAAGTTATAGTCATATTTACTGAGTCTACCGTGTGTCAGATGCTTTGAGCACAGATTCTCCCATTTCCCTGAACCTTCCCAAGAGTCCCTGTTTTATAGTGAAGAAAAAGAGCCTCAGTGTGATAGAAATGTGGTCCCAGTAGTGTCGGGACTAGAGTTCTTACACAGTCCTTACGGCTCTGAGGCCATTGGTCACTGACAGGTCACTGTAAAAGTTGGATGCTGTTCTGTAGTCAGAATGGCTAGGGCGTTAGCTTGCCCCTTTCCTGACTTTTCAAATCCTTTATGACATGACTATGACGGATCGGTTCAAATAGTTGTGCTGAGGACCTGGCGTGTTTTGGTAACTTTTAAAAGCAGCAGCTCATTGGTGAAATCCAGCTCCTTATCTTTTTAGGGAGATTACTTTTCCCCTTTTACTTTTAGGAAGATTGCTTTTCTCCTCCTGAGAACAGTTGTTTCTCATTTGTTCCCAAGAGCAAAAGGGATCCAATGATGGCCCCACAGAAAGCAGTTCAGCCTGAAGCAGCATAATGCAAGCTCAGACTTGAAAAATGGCTTAGAAATCTCAGCCCTGTTAGCTTTATCACATCTGCACCCTCCTCCCCCAAGTCCATCCTTTCCCAAGCAGTCCCAGTAGACCAGCTTCCTTCTGTCTCCTAACATCTTTGCTCCCTTTCTTCTGCTCCTTTTTCCTGTAGGTTCCCTTGTAGGAGAGTCACAGGTCCTCTGTGACCTCCTGCACGTCTCACAGCAAAGGCTGGGCAGAACACCACGGGGCACTCGAGGAGCTAGTCCTGGCCTTACCGTGGCTGGCGCCGTGAGGAAGCACAGGGAGGGTTGCTGGGAACATCCTTATTTTCAGGAGAAACCTTTGGGGTCATGGCCTCTCCTGTTGTCTTAGTGATCAGTCCCTTGTTTAGCTGTTTGTTGTCATTTACCCTGGGTTGTTTCTTGGGGGGTAGGTGGCTATTTGTGTGTTTGATTTTTCTTATGCTCATGAGTAAACCAAGTTAAATGGATTTCTATTTAGAGACGTGGCCTTGAAACAATTGTGCATTAGTGACTTATTTTTAAAAACAAAAACAATAATGATAGGACAAAACATTTAAAAGCACATTCAGATTGTCTTGAGGTTGGGGTAGACACACACTGCCACATGGAGCCCACACAGTTTTTCCACAGAGAAACACTTGCAAGAAAGATCCTTACCCTCCATTCTGGTTTAGACATCTTTTATTTCCTTGCAAATTATGTATCTTTTCCAGAATTTTTTTCAATAAGAATGCATGGAGAAGTGATTCTTAGAGATAACTATAGAGAACCCAAGAAGGATCACTCATGTGTATCTCCAGATGACCCAGAGGAGGACAATGCAGGGGAGAAGGAGAAATGAAATAAATCTCATTTTCTTAGTGCAGCAGATTGTGGGACTGGGTGTAGTGGCGTCACCGAGCCCAGCGCCTGGCACTTTTAGGCTGCGTCCTCTTTGCTGGGCGCATGGGGTGAACTTCTCTGCTTTCCTGTGGGGAACAGAAGGAGTGTTCACATTGGCGACTTCTCCTCTTGCGGGCCCGGGTCCTTCAGTGGCTCTGTTGCATGGCTGGGGGAAGTCCTGTGATTATTTCGTGAGTAAAGTCATCTCCCCAAAGGGCTGGTATGTCTCTTCAGGGCAGCGAGCACTTCTGATTCGTTCTTGACCACGGTTGTTGGGTCATCTTATTAATATGTTTTAGTTGAAGCAGTGAATGAGCAGGGAACAGCCAGCCTTCTCGTGGCCCTGGGCCACAGCGCAGGAGGGAGCAAAGCTTTGCTCAGAGGCCAGCGACGCCTGCGGCAGTGGCTCCCCGGCCGGGGTGCTCCTCGGCCGGGCTGGTGTTTGGGTGAGCTCCAGAGGAGCGGCACCCAGTACTGGGAGCATTGCACAGCCTTCCTCATTAGGGGGACTCACAGAGGCCTGGGCAGGATAGAAAGCCGCTGCCTTCTGCTTGCCAGGTCTCTACTCAAGAGGGCCAGCGGAGTCAGAGGTGAACGGTGCAGGGAGACAGAGGCGGTCTTAAGTCAGACTCTGAACTGTCAAGTTTTGAACCGGTTTCAACTAGTGGCCTTTGACACCCACCCCGTTAGGAATATCCCCTTTCCCACTTCCCAGGCTTACCTCTGTGGTGACCATCTGCCCCCCACCCCCTGCCCCCCATCCTGCCCTGCTCTTTCAAGTCTCCTGCGCTTAGACAGGCAGACCATCCGATTTCAGTGGTGAGAGGGCGACAGCCCTTCCTCATTTAGGTGATAGGCAGGTCTCAGCCGTCAGTTCTTGAGGAAGAGCTTTGAAAACTGCCACTGCAACTGTGCGGGGTCAAGTAGTAACCTTGCAGACTCTGCCCTGGCCCTCACTGCTCGGGTTGAAGGACTCACCTGAAAACACAGCCGGACTCTGAAGAAGTAGGTCAGAAGCATGAACGTCGAAGTGGGGGTGCAGCCTCCAGGTGATGGTTTGGCCAGCAAACCTGTGGAAGGGCAGTGGCCTTACTGAGAGGCATGCCTGTGTGTGGAGAGAGCCCTGAGCGTGAGAAAGCAGTAGTCTCCAGCTAGGAGATTAGAAAAACAGAACCCAGACGGGAGGAGGCGCTGACTCATGATATCTCTAGAAAGTGAAGACCAGACACACTGAATTCTCTCTTGTTTATATTTTCACATGGAGAGATTTTAAACCAATTCCAATCTTCTGTCCTTTCCTCAGTGTACCCTGCTCAGCATTCAGTATTCACTCAAGGAACACTCCAATCACACGTAATCTAGTTCTGTACTACTTAATATAGATTCTGGTGTATAATCTGATAATATCATTCATCTGTCCACGAATTTTCATTCAGTATATGTCTGTCCATCTATTTAAATAAAGAGGACCAGACACAAATTGTGTTGCCAAATACTCAAAAAGATTTATTGGGCTGAATGAATAAAATATTAATGGGTATGGCTTTCTGAAATCTTTTCTGGTCCAGGTTCATTTTTGATCATCCCAAACAGATAAAATTCATTTCTTATTTACCAGCCATTCAACTACCTATAAAAATGGAATGGACAACCAGCTCCATGATTCAAAATTTTTCATTTCCATTGTCAGAACCATTCTCTGGACAGCATCCAATAAAAGTGAACAGTAATGTCTTGAATTTTAAAGCATCCTCAATTTTGACACAATACAGCAGTTCTGTTGACTGCATTTAAAAAGAAATCCACCTTGCCGCCCCAAGAGGTGGGGGTAGTTTGCTGGTATCCTTGAAGACACATGGGCAGAAATAGACTGCAGCGGTTTGCCTGCTCTGAACACTGCTGTAGCAAAGCCTCAATGTCAGACATGATTTCTATTTAGAGAAATGTGTGATTTATGAAGCACTTTTATGTCCACAGTCTCATTACTGCTCACAATTACCCTGTCAAGGCAATCAAGCTGGTCCTATTGAGACCAAAGAGTTGAGATAACTGGCTGGAGATGATCCCATAATGATACATCACAGTCTTCACACTGATTTGGAGTGTCTGATGCTGTCACTAGAAACCTTGCACCATCCCGCCCAGAGCTGGTCTTCCCAGGATTCATACACACCAGTTAGCTCCCAAGAAAGGGGACACAATATGCGCAGGTCTCCTAGCTCGTGGTTTATTTTTAAAAATCATAAACTTGGTTTGGGCTTACTTTAATGGCTAAGAGGAAAATTATAGGGAAGGAAATCAACCCGGTACTCTGTGTCCCAACTCTGAAACAAAATAGGTGTTGTTTTAAAGTCTTCTGCTTGTTAGCATGCACTGGAGAAGGAAATGGCAACTCACTCCAGCGTTCTTGCCTGGAGAATCCCAGGGACGGGGGAGCCTGGTGGGCTGCCATCTATGGGGTCGCACAGAGTTGGACACAACTGAAGCGACTTAGCAGCAACAGCAGTAGCTTGTTAGCTTAGAGTTTTTAGTCCAGTAGGTGTATTATAATGCACATTGCAAATTACCAAATATTTAAGAGGACTTTTTGAGTGTTATGTGTGCATTTCCAGGTTGCAATGTACATTGAAGTTCAGTTTGACAACAGTCTTTGGATGCCTACAGGATGAGGACTATGTATTAGGTATGAAATTAAATATGATCAAATAAGAAACTGTTGATAAAATATAATGTTTGCAAAATAAAGAAAAGTCTTTTCAAAGTTATAATGAAATTTTTCCCATTCCACAAAACCTTTTATAAAAGCCACAGTGAAAATTTAAATACTATTTTGTACTTTAAAAAAATCATATTTGTGTTTACTTTTATTATATATTTTCCCAATTTTTTCATTATAATTTAACTATAGGTCAACATTCCTACAAACTTACATGGATTAAATAAATGTCACAGGCTAGTGTGATGCTATAATCACAATTTATGACATTTTTCTATGGGATAAATTTACTCCCTGAAATTAATGTAAAAATGTATTGATAGATCAGGAAGAAAATGGAACTTAGAATTCCATTGTTATTTGAAGAGACACCAAATCTGTGCAATGCATGGCTTTTCCCAAGGGCTACCATATGCAACTGTTCTGAATACCAGTGACGTGAACAGCCTGTAGCTTCCTTACCCTTCTAACAGTTTCTATATCTAGTATTTCATTTGGTTACTTATAATTTTTAAAGCGCTTCCACAAAGCCATTCAATTAACAATATGCAAAACTTTGAAGAACATTTATCCATTTTTATGAAATGTATTTTATTAAAAGTAAGGGTGGTGGGAGGGGGGGTTCAGGATTGGGAACTCATGTACACCCACGGCAGATTCATGTCAATGTATGGCAAAACCAATACAGTATTGTAAAGTAAAAAATAAAATAAAAATAAAGAGCACAAAAAAAAGGTCATTCTTTTGGCCTTGTTCAACACAGATTTTTATAAACTATTTCCTCAGTAATTATTATTGTAAAGTAATATATGATCACTGTAGAAAATTTGAAAAATGCAGAGACTCTAAGGAGGAAATAAGAAAAACACCCCAAACCCAGTATTCATAAAAGACTATTGTTAACAACTTTTTCTTCTTATAATATTTCTGTGCACTTTTTTTCAGATGTATAAACATACACATTTTGAAACTGCCACCATAACACAATTTGAGTAAGGCAAAAGAAATGATTAATCCTGATACTATGAAACTTCTAACAAGCTCTCTTAGTATCTTTTCTTTATTTATTCTTAAATCCATTATGTAAATATCTTATTTGAGATTTCCTTAAACCTTTTCAGGATGAAAGTTGGCAAAATCTTCCTTTGGTTTTTAAAGCAGATGTTCAAGCTGGTTTTAGAAAAGGCAGAGGAACCAGAGATCAAATTGCCAACATCTGCTGGATCATCAAAAAAGCAAGAGAGTTCCAGAAAAACAACTACTTCTGCTTTATTGACTATGCCAAAGCATTTGACGGTGTGGATCACAATAAACTGGAAAATTCTGAAAGAGATGGGAATACCAGACCACCTGACCTGCCTCTTGAGAAATCTGTATGCAGGTCAGGAAGCAACAGTTAGAAGTGGACATGGAACAACAGACAGGTTCCAAATAGGAAAAGGAGTACGTCAAGGCTGCATATTCTCACCCTGCTTATTTAACTTATATGCAGAGTATATCATGAGAAACGCTGGGCTGGAAGAAGCACAAGCTGGAATCAAGATTGCCGGGAGAAATATCAATAACCTCAGATATGCAGATAAGAACACCCTTATGGCAGAAAGTGAAGAGGAACTAAAAGCCTCTTGATGAAAGTGAAAGAAGAGAGCGAAAAAGTTGGCTTAAAGCTCAACATTCAGAAAACGAAGATTATGGTATATAGTTCCATCACTTCATGGGAAATAGATGGGGAAACTGTGGAAACAATGTCAGACTTTATTTTGGGGGCTCCAAAATCACTGCAGATGGTGACTGCAGCCATGAAATTAAAAATGCTTACTCCTTGGAAGAAAAGTTATGACCAACCTAGATAGCATATTTAAAAGCAGAGACATTACTTTGCCAACAAAGGTCTGTCTACTCAAGGCTGTGGTTTTTCCTGTGGTCATGTATGGATGTGAGAGCTGGACTGTGAAGAAGGCTGAGCGCTGAAGATTTGATGCTTTTGAACCATGGTGTTGGAGAAGACTCTTGAGAGTCCCTTGGACTGCAAGGAGATCCAACCAGTCCATTCTGAAGGAGATCAGCCCTGGGATTTCTTTGGAAGGATGATGCTGAAGCTGAAACTCCAGTACTTTGGCCACTTCATGAGAAGAGTTGACTCACTGAAAAAGACTGATGCTGGGCGGGATTGGGGGCAGGAGGAGAAGGGGACAACAGAGGATGAGATGGCTGGATGGCATCACTGACTCGATGAACGTGAGTCTGAGTCAAGTCCGGGAGTTGGTGATGGACAGGGAGTCCTGGCGTGCTGCGGTTCATGGGGTCGCAAAGAGTCAGACACGAATGAGCAACTGAACTGAATATGTTAAGTAACCTAGAATGAATGATTTTACAGTAACCAACTAGAAAGTTGTGAGAACTGACACTCTCCTGAGACATCCTGCCTCCTTCTCTACCACCAGACACACAGAAACAAGAAAGTCTGAGAGATCCATGTCAAGTCATCCAAGGCTCTGGTCACATGACCACTATTGGACCCATTGATTTCACATCTAAAATGTAAACACAGCATGTATATTCACATCCCAGCAGTCAGTCCAAGGAGATATATGTGTATTCCACCTCTCCCCACTCTTTGTATTTGCATAATAAATAATTTTAAGTAGTGATGAATGCTAAGAGAAAAGAAATCAGAAAAATGTGATAGAATGCAGTGGGAGAGACTTAAGCTGACCTGGTCCCAGAACAGGCTTTTCTGAAAGGATGTCATGTCCATCGAGGTAGACTCTCAGTGACAAAAGGACACAAAAATGCAAAGACCTGGGGAGAAAGGGAAGACTGTTCCAAGCAGATGGAAGAGCCCTGAAAGGAGCCGGGACCTGGTGGCTGGAAGGAACAGACAGGCTCGGCTGCACCAAAGGGCAGGGGAGGGAGCCTGCGGGAGACGGTGGGAGGGGCACGGGCAGGCGCCCATCCTCTGTTCTGCTGCCTTGGGAAACCCAGCCGGTTCAAACCCAGAGCAATACTACGATGTGACTTCTGTTTCAAAACAAGGTGCTCTGTGGAAAACGAGGCAATAATAAAAACAGTTTTGGAGGCCACAGGGAGAGATTTGCAAGTGCCCAGAGACCTTGGCTGCCATTAAAGCATATAGAAAGCAAATTAAAACAATTAGGCAATTCCAAAAGTATCTAAGTGGATTTGGGAAAATCTGGAGAAACCTGTTTTAGTGTTATGCCTTAGCCTTACAGATTTGTCTGGGCTTGTGGGCAAAGAAAGAGGTACACCCCCACAATGACACAGGAAAGCCACAGGCTCTCCCTGTCAAATCAGGCATGTCTCAGGACTTAAAGGTGGCAGACTGTTTTATTTTCAATTCAAATAAACTGGGGGTGGGGTTGGTTCTTCAAAAGAGAACAGCCTGACTCTGGACACCACATGAACGCTGGTACCAAGGGAGCCATGTGATTCCATGAGCAGAAGTCCCCAGACAGGCAGAACTGTCCTAACTGGAAACACATCTGCAGCTTGTGGTGTCTGGGGCAGCGGCTGAGCAGGGCCATGAGGGGGCTCCCAGGGTGGCCGTGATGGTCTGGGCATGACAGGAGTATAGGTTACACAGCTGCATGCATTTGTTGAAACTCATCAGTGCTACACTTATTACTGTTTATCTGACAGTTTGTGGTGTCACTTCAATAACCACTGTCCGTAATCTTGAACTCTAACTAGTGGCATGTCAGGATGAAGGTACTGCTATCTGTGTCTTACTTTATAATGCACAGAAAAAATTAGATGGGTAGGCATGTGTTCAAGTGAACATAATAAAATGCTACTTTAAGGATGTTCACAGTACAGTTCTTTTAGGTTTTTCTCCATTTATGAATCATCATAATAAAGTGTGAAGATGAAAAGCTGAGTGCTTTGAAGACCCCCTTCTTGTTTCAGTAGAATTTGTCTTCAGATTTGCGGGAGGGAAAGCAAATCTCTATCATGTTGTATAGAGCTTGACGCAAAACACTTTTACTTGTCTAGTTTTCAAAGGCTTAGCCTACTGTAATATTGAATTCTCTCTGAACAAATTGCTTAAAAACCTAATCCTAAATGCATATTTCAATGAAATTCTTAAAGTACAATATATTATTTTTTCTTTCTTCTTCCCACTGGACAAATATTCTTCTGACAGAGTAACTCTATTTAATGCCCAGTATTTGAGTAAGCCAGCCAAATGTGGCCAGTTCACACAGTATCACAGAACAAGGACGCATCCACGGAAGTCCCAGCGTCTGTCCGGGCACACCTTATGTCAAGGCAGCTGTCACAGGTGCCAGTACTTAGCTGTTACAAAAGAAACCTGAAGCTTTTGTGTGCATTCACTTCTCAGAACAGCTCTGAGAGGCCAGAATGGATTTTACCAAGTCTGTATTTGAGAAAACCGTGCTGCGGAGCTCTGGGAAGTCCTTCAGTCTGCATACAGGGAAAGTGCTGACCGGAAGCTTTCTTCTGGCTGAGCTTGGAGCCTTTCCTCCTCACAGCTTTGCCTTAAGTCTGCCTCGCTAGTTAGTGATTTTTATTTTTCAGTATTACTGATTTAATGGTCTCACATTGAAATGTTCTATATTACATAACATGAGATATTTGGTATAAAGGTGGAGCCAAGATTATACCTTGTTCAGTCAAGAAACCCAGGCCAAGCCATTTGCATCCTCACCCCAGACCTGCTGTCTCCCTTTTTGTGTGTGGTAGAGAAGCCTGAGAATAAGCAGCCTTGTCATGTTTTCTGTTGATACTTTAGTCATTAACCCAGGAATAGGACTCAAGATGGATTTGCCTTCAGCTCAGTCCAATAGTGTGTTGGCTGCTTTTTCTTAAAAATAAACATGTTGGGCAATTGGGCAATTTTTTGCCATTATTAAAAAATATGTCAACATTTTGCATGAAAATTTAGGTCTGTTTCCTCAGAATAGGTTTTCCAAAGTGGAATCATCATGACATGGACTTTAAGCATATTTATTTGTATGCACAGTTTGTCCAGTTGTTTCCAAAATGTTTTACAAATTAACGTTCATATCAGTAATGTGTAATGGTGCTATTGTCTTCCAAATATAGGATCTTTTTTTAAATATGAAAGTAATTTATAGTAAGTGTAAATAGTAAAGGGTCATGGTAGGTATTCATCAAATAAATCCTTTCAGTGCTCATTTAGCACTTTTTGAAAGAATAAATAAAAACACAAGTGTAGTCCTTTTGCAGTTATTTTCTTCTTTAACAGGGTAAACTTACCTGACATGTTTTCCTTTTTAACTGATGAAAGTCATTTTCACATAATTTAATAATAAAAATAGTTCAGCCAAGAGAAATTTACAAATGGATATCTTTGAGCATTTAAAATGAAAACATTTGCGATTGCTTTCATCCTTCTGTGTACAGAAGAAACCCTTCAGAAACGTGCTCCAACACCCAGTTCTAGTCAAGTCAACACTGGTCACCTGGCTGGCATGAAGGGCATGACCAATACTTGGGGCTTCCTAGACCAGAGCTGACCAGTTAAGCTGAAATTTAGGGGCCACAGTCCATCAGCTTCCAAGGTGTGCCAACAGAAAGGTCACCTCTTGTTGTCAAAATCTTGCACTTCTCTTGATGCTGGCATCCTTAAGGACCTTAGAATTGGGAAATCAGGCTGGCCTCATCTATATGCACTGCAGCCAACTGTGTACAGTGGTTCCAACTTGAGGTTGCAATCAGAGCAGCCCACACTCCTAAGTGCAGGCGGCCAGAGATGTTGGGTCCGTCCTGTGTTATGGTTGAAAGAGTAACGAAATCCCTGTGCCCTGCAGCCAGTGCAGGGAGGGGGCTCTGCCTTGCGGGCCATTGCAGTTCCCTTGTGAGTATTCTCTCTACCACCAAATTTGAAAGAGACCACAGAAGGGGGGAAGAGGGAAATCCCCACAGAGTCAAAGAGGAAGGAAGGGTTGCTTCATATTTAATGGTGGTGTAAACACTTCACGTTCATTATGTGGTGTCTGAACATGTGCTCAGTGCCTTGGCACCAAAATGCAAGAGCAGACAGTCAAATGATGCTCTGCAGAAAACTACCGTGGGGAGGGAGCAAAGAACCTACCAAACAGAAATGCAGATTTGGGAAGAGTTCCTCGAGAAGTCCCCACATATTGACTCTGGTGTTGGTTTTGTGCTCAACCACCTGGTTGCAGATTGCAGCTCTGCCTGGTCAGGTCTGAATCAAACCTCCAAAGCCAGAGGCCATATTTCCTCACTTATGATAATTTTGGCTCAAAGTACAGTCGCTAACCAGCTCCCTGCTTCAAAAGTTCCAAACCTCTTTGTTTTCTTATGCTTGCCTATTCATGTTGTTCAAAGAGCTAATTAATAAACATGGCTTTATTGTAATCCTCTCCTTTGCTTTTAAATATAGACTACCAAATGTATTTTCATAGTCTGACTTCATCCCCTAATTTAAAATGTTTTCTTATATTAAGTTTGACAGCTGAAAACATCAGGGCGTTAAGTGTGCCGAGGCCACATCCCAGCAATTGATGCCAAACCCTTGCACCTCTGCCTGGGTGGCAGGCTCCTCAGAGTGTGGCAGACACAAAGACATGCTGGTTTCTTAGTAACCAAGTGTGTTTTCATGCTACTTTCTAAATGTTATATAATATTTGATTTTATTCTTTGGTGCATCCGTTTCGATTATTTTTTGTCTCCAGTCAGTGGTTTTTAATTTACACTCTTGTCATTGATTTTAGGTAGTACAAAGTTGTGGTAGGAAACTATGTTTGTAAATAGTCTTTCAACACATAATAATGTGACATGTTATCTTTTTGCAAAGTAAAAGTTCATTATATATTTATTAATATTGTAAATATACAATTATTGTCTATTTTTTCATGCATTTTACTAAAACTCTTATAGACTGTTTGGTCTCAAAGATTTCCATAGGGTTTTCATCTGAAAAATTCTCCTTGAATTTTTGATATTTTTGAACAGTTGCATGTATTATAGAGATGAACTATTCCTTAGTTTGAACTGCATCTTGTATAAACTTTTAAACATTGTTTATCACATTTGTCCTGAGTGGCCTTCAATCAGAATTACTATCCTAAGTCACTGAAGCATGCAGTTAGTTGAAGATTGTGAAGACTGTTTATTTTAGCTTTTCTACTTTACTTTATTTCATGTGATACCTTTTTCCCCTTGTTTCCAGTTTGCCAAGGGACGAGTAACAAGCTCACTCAGTTGGGCACTTTTGAAGACCACTTTCTGAGCCTACAGAGGATGTTCAACAACTGTGAGGTGGTCCTTGGGAATTTGGAAATTACCTACATGCAGAGTAGTTACAACCTTTCTTTTCTCAAGGTTAGTTCAATGAATTTGATCCTTTTTAAAAAATCTGTTTTATTTTTATTTTTTAATTTAAATTTATCTATTTTAATTGGAAGCTAATTACTTTACAATATTGTATTGGTTCTGCCACACATCAACATGAATCCACCACGGGCGTACACGTGTTCCCCATCCTGAACCCCCCTCCCACCTCCCTCCCCATACCATCCCGCTGGGTCATCCGAGTGCACCAACCCCAAGGATCCTGTATCGAACCTGGACTGGCGATTTGTTTCTTATATGATATTATACATGTTTCCATGCCATTCCCCCAAGTCATCCCACCCTCTCCCTCTCCCACAGAGTCCAAAAGACTATTCTATGCATCTGTGTCTCTTTTGCTGTCTCGCATACAGGGGTATTGTTACCATCTTTCTAAATTCCATATATATGCGTTAGTAAACTGTATTGGTGTTCCTTACCCAAATACAGTAGAAGTGAACATAAGTAAATAAGGCCTTGGCAGAATTTAATTGGCAGTGTATTTACTTTTGCTATGGCAATTGCAATCCATAAGGAAGTTACACAGGCAAGTTTTATGGAAAGGTCACTTTACCAGATAGTGTCGAGTTGTAGCTATGAAAGAACAGCAAAGAGAAATAGACTAGCCTGACATTCTGCTATCACTGTGGACACTAATCTTTTAACCAGCACTGTAGCCATGGTATCCTGCTAAACTGGCTGTGTTTGAAAAAAAGAAAGAAGACCTGCTTTGTAGCCCTTGCCTGTTTTCTTGGTATAAATACTCCCATCATGGTTGATTTCTGGCTACCAAGAGTTTAAAAACTAGTTCACAAAACTCCCATATGTTTTGCAGTAGGCTCCAGTGAGCCAATAGGAGCCAGCCTTAAAAGCTTCTGAGTTTGGTGTAGTTAAACTTAGGATTTGATTGGTTTTCTTCTGGGTTTGTTTGTTTGTTTTTGATGGAAAGCCTGCAAGACAAATACAAAATAAATAATAAAATATTTCCATTTTCTGCTGAGTCTGTTAAACACCAGGCGAAATGAAAGTCACAGCATTCCTCAGTAATGCACATGGTCCGTCGTTACTGCTGTCAAGCTCAAGAGGCAGAAATGCAGGAGTCACTATAATCTTGTTGCCTCCCACGGGGTCCAGTGGTAATCATCTACATGACTCGCCAACCGCTCCTGTTCAGCTAGGTGGCCTGGGCTGTCTGGATCCACTTTAGATCTTGCATTCGTGAGTTCCTCCAAAGAGAAATAATGTGTTCATGTTTTATTTCCTTAGACCATCCAGGAAGTTGCCGGCTATGTACTCATTGCCCTCAACACAGTGGAGAAGATTCCATTGGAAAACCTGCAGATCATCCGAGGAAATGTGCTTTATGAAAACACCCATGCCTTAGCCGTCTTATCCAACTATGGAGCAAACAAAACTGGACTGAGAGAGCTGCCCTTGAGAAACTTACAGGGTGAGAGCAGGACGCAGGAGGCTATAGTATGAAGAGCGACTTGGACGGTACTTAGCAGACTGGGGGCTTTTCTGAATTCCACTCAGGGAAGACTTTTATTCATGAGACACAGACGTTTTGTGTGCCAGCCATATGCAAGATACAGTGAGTGGAAGTTCTAAGAAGACAGTAGTTGATGGGGCAGAAAAGGAAGAGTTAAGCCAAGTACAGGTTCTGCCTTGTTCATGGAAAAGTATCCAGAGAGTTAGTAAGACATGGTAAAGGTTCTGGAAAAACGAGAGTATGACCAGCTGACGGGACGGGGATGCTCAGGTAGTCCTCCAGTCTTACTGCCTGCACCTCATGTATAAGGGACAAAGAGTGAAAATCCCACCACTGTCTGAGGCATTTTCCAGAGTCACACTATTATACAGAAAGCCATTTTTAAATTTGCAAGGATAGAGAATAAAGGTATTACAGGCAAAGTCTGAATTCTTTTAAGGAGGGCACTTACAAGGGCGCTATGAGAGGAAACTGGAAAAACGGCAAGTCGATTTTTAAAATTTGAAAATAATGCTGATTGTGGCAGATACAGGCGCCAGCCATGTTAAATCGGTAACTTAATGCCCCTCACCCTCTTTCAGAGCAAGTGGTATGCTCTGTCATTAAAAAAAAAAAAAAAAAAATTGGCCAAAGTAACCCTCTTGGATTCCTACAGGAGTGAGGAAATGGCCAGGGTTGGCCACCCGGACCATGCCGCAGAGCCCTGCCCCTCCCCCAGGCCTTGCGGCTCTGGCGGGCAGTGGGGCCAGCCCGAAAGGGGGCGAGAGCAGAGGGCGCGCAGCAGAGGAGGCCCGCAGTGCGGGGCCTGAGCCCAGGCTGAGCTGCAAGCTGTCCGAGCCCCACGAGCCTGCGTCCAGGTCAGCTCCTGGGCGCTGCATTTATGAAATGGCCTCAGGGCGCCCCTCAGCCTACCGCACTGTTGGGTGCGGTGCTGGCACTGGGCTGGCACCCTCAGCCCCCCGGGATGCCTCGCAAAGTCGCTGTCTCATGGTGCCAGGCAGAGGTGGGGGGGCAGGCTGTCAGTTTCCAGCCCCATCTCTATCAGCGCCATGGCTCACCAGCCAGGCACCTGGAGGTGGTTCTCTCTGTGACTTCAAAAATGGGGGGACAGTGGTAACAGACTCCCCAGGGTTGTTGAGAAGATTAAGTGGACTACTGCAGATAAAGCCCCAGGGAGCTGTTTCTGTGCTTGGTATTATTTCTGTTTTGAGTATTGGGGTTGTATGAATTCAGATTATTTAATTTCATTAAATAGTCCTCTAATTTGGATTATTCGACATGAATTACAACCCACTCCAGTGTTCTTGCATGGAGAATCCCATGGACAGAAAGGAGCCTGACAGGCTACAGACGATGGGGTCACAAACGTGTCAGGTGTGACTTAATGACTAAACGACGACAGCTGGTCACTAGCACGGGCCTCTGGTCTTCCCGCTGCTGTCCCCTTGACCTTCCCGCTCCTGACCTGTCCTTGAGGCTCCCGAAGCGCCAGCTCTCTCTTCTGTGTCTCCAGCTCTGGCCCCTCATGAGCCTATCCCTTGACTCTGGCTCCCTCCTAAGTGAAGCTTTGCACTTGGTTGTCCAGCTGTCATATCTGATTTCACACCCAAAACTCTAAGACGCGGCCCTTCCCGACCTCGCAGCCTGCCTTCTGTGCCCCTGCAGCCCCGCCCCCGCCGTCTGCCGAAGGAACTGCTTGCCTGGCCCCTCACAGCCTCTGCTGGGGCTGTCTGTCTACCTGGGGCCCACCAAGCCCACTTCCGTCTGGGCTCCTCCCCACGGTCTCTTCCCAGAGATGTTACTCTTTCCAACAGCCAGAGAGCGCTTCCCCAGAAGAACTAACTCTTCCTTTCCCGTGTCCTCTCCCAGTCTGGGATGCTCAGCCTTACTTGCATATCTAGCATTGGGTCGCGGCCAGAGGACCGTGTGGGGATCAGCTCGGGCCAGGCATATGTCTGACTGCTGCTCTTTACAGTAGTAAAGAGATTCAACAGACACAGTTTTGGTCCCTGGGTCAGGAAGATTCCCTGGAGGAGAAAATGGCAACCCACTCCAATATTCTTGCCTGGAAAATTCCATGCACAGAGGAACTAACAGGCTACAGCCCATGGGGTTGCAGAGTCAGACACGACTGAAGGACTGAGCATGCATGCATGTAAAGCAGCTGGCACAGTGCCAGCCTCGTCATGGGTCATCGTCCTCTGTGAACAAGAGGTCAGTGACTGTGCATTGCCCCTCACGTGCTTGTCATTTCTTACAGAGGAGCCAGCGGGAATCATTCATCTCCGCATACCTCACAGCACTCGCTGCCATGTTTTGTGCACAGAAGCCGTTCAGTAAATGTTTGCATAAGTGTCATGGGGGAATACTTGCCCTCTGCTCCAGCTCAAGTTTTCTTATCACCCCTTGTGCTTCGTGTCATTCCAACTCTTCCTTTGAGCAGCTGAGCAGTTTTATGTCTTGGCCTTCCCTTGGCCACCTAGTCTCTTCATCACACAGTCAGATCCTTTCTGTTCCATTTTGCCCACTTTCCCAAGCACCTCACAACATCTTCCCTTCCACCCACCCTTCCTGTCCCCCTTTCACACTATCATCACACGGTAACTCCAGTCCAGCTGGGACCAGCCTGCCTCCCTGGGAACCACCAACTTACTGTATACCTGTCATTCATGCTACGTGACTAAAGCATTATCTTCCCATGGCCCCTGGTTTCTAAATTCTGGTCATTCATTGTTCAAAGACCCAATGCAGGGGAATCCCAACTCCTCCACAGAGGAATCCATCAGCCCACTTTCCACTGCCCCACTGTAGTTCCAGGGAGTCTCATTTGCATGCTGCCATCTCTTAACAGAAGGAAAAATGTGAAAAAGCATAAGCATACTTCACAGGAGTTTAGAAGAGATGACAAGTTTGCTCAGGGGGTTCCTTTCTCATGCAGAAATTCTGCAAGGTGCCGTGCGGTTCAGCAACAACCCTGTGCTCTGCAACATGGAGACCATCCAGTGGCGGGACATCATCAACACTGACTTTCTAAGCAACGTGACGGGAGACTTTCAGAACCAGCAGGGCAACTGTAAGTGCTCCACAGTGCTCCTCCCCCTCCCCTGGATTGCAGCTCATAAGACACAGCGGAGCTGTGGAGTTGGGGTAGGAGCCAGAGAAGGCACAACTCATGTTAAGTTCCATGAATCTACAGCAAAAATAAGTAGTAAACAGATGATATGCTCACTAGAAGAGCACCTGTTTAAGACAGGAATAGGTCTGTTTTTCATGGTGACATCTCACTTGCTTACAGGTCACACACACTCTCTCTCACACACACACACCCCGCCAAGGCAGCTGAGCTCTCATGTGGCATTGAGAAAAGCCCATCGTGCCAACTCTGGAAAGGGGCTTCTCTCATCCTGTTTGAGGAGACTAACCAGGCTTTTGTAGCTTCTGATTTTCTGCTGAGGCTCAAAGTGGTGCCAGGCTCTGTGGAAGCTTTGGGGCTCAGCTCTGCCCTCCTGCTCATCCTGGGAGGTCCCAGGCACTCCCACATGGATGGAGTGCCTGGCAGAACTAAGGAGCACATGGGGATAAGCTTGTCCATGTTTAACTAGTGCCCATGACCTAGTCCCCACTATTCATCAATAAAGCAGCCCATGCAAGGGAGCAGCTGGCCAGGACCACGCTGCAGGTCAAGGCTCCCTGTTAGCACCCTTGACATACCTCGTGGGAAACTTTTGAGGACCCCAGTTTCCAAGTAGCCTGCTCCCTTCCTGATCTCCCTCACCTTTCAGGCCGTCACCATTTCCTGCTTCTCTGTTTTCCTACAAATGTGCAGTGGCTGCATGGGTGCTTTTTTTTCTTTTTCTTTTTTGGGTGTTTTTGGTCTTAGAATTCGAAGCTGATATGCATTTAAAAATCAACTAAAGCTGCTTTGTTTTTTGCTTTTTTTCCTTTGATTTGATTGATTAATTATGATGAAATACCTTTAAGATAAAATTCACCGTCTTAACTATTTTTAAGTGTATAGTTCAGTAGCATTAAGTACATTCACACCGTTGTGTAGCCGTCACTACGAATCATGTATTTTCCTCTTGACAAACTAAAACTGTCCCCATTGACCACTAACTCTCCACCCCTAGGCCTTGCATCCGTCATCTTCCTTTCAGCCTATGAATTAGACAACCTTAGGTGCCCTATATGAGTGAAATCACACAGGATTGTCCTTTTGTGACAAATGTGGCAAATCTGTACTTTTGTGACTGACTTCTTTCACTGAACACAGTGTCTTCAAGAGCCATCCAAGTTAGAGCATGTGTCAGAATTTCCTTCCTTAATATGGCTAAATAATATTTCATTTGTTTATACATTCATCTGTCAATGAGCACTTGAATTGCTTGAGTTGCTTCCACCTTTTGACAATTGTGGACAAAATGCTGCTGTGAACATGGGCATTGAGCCCTTTGACTTTGTAAATGCATTATTCCAACAGATACCCAACTGACCTACTTTGCTTGCAAGAAAGCAAAAGCTTTCTTTTACAATGTAAAATTCTACATTTTCCAGAGATGGAGGTTAGCCTTTGCTCAGCAATCTGATGAACAGTGGGGAGGTTAAATTGTGTAAATTTGTAACAACATCAAGAGCAACAACAAAACGGACATGAAAAGAAAGGCTGTGAGCCTAATATGGGTTTGCTATAGATCAAATCAGGTACCCAAAGTAGCTCACCTGCCCTCCTTACACCATAGCTGCAGAAATGACCTGGCAAGACAGTGTTGGGAAAGACAAATGGTGAACAGGTTTATGCAATAATAACATTCAAATATTACAAAGCTACGAGCAATAAATGAAAATGGTATTGGTTTAAGAGTAGATATATAAAAATAAGCCATAGACAAATAAGACAGTCGCTTTCACTGTTCACTTCCATGCACTGGAGAAGGAAATGGCAGCCCACTCCAGTGTTCTTGCCTGGAGAATCCCAGGGACAGGAACCTGGTGGGCTGCAGTCGATGGGGTCACATAGAGTCAGACACGACTGATGTGACTTAGCAGCAGCAGCAGCAGAATCAAATGTCCATAAAGAAATGACATTGTAAGCAAATAAGAAAAGAATTAATTATTTAATATATTATTCTGGAATGTAACTACTAAAGGAAAAATATCTAAGTGACAAACTATTAACAGGGTTTTTTTAAGGAACTAAGGATATTAGGTTAGTCACATTGGAAATTACAGAACTACCATCACCCGTTACCTGTGTTTCCCTCATTAGTTGCCTCACCAGGGGCAAACTCACAGTCTTGCTCCTCTCAACTGGTGCTTTCAGGTCACAGATGACTTCTGAGAGCTTGTTTTATTTCATCTTTACCCAAAAAATCTCATAAGGTGATTTAAGTGTTTTATGGACGGAAAAGTTACTTAATATTATGTTATTATTGATGTAGTTTGGAATTTGAAGTTAGAATGGGTAGGTTTACTAAAGAGGAAATTTAAATAAATCTATAATCCACTTCATATACCACTGTAAATTCCAAATGCATGTTAAAGATAAAAAATGTTGAGTGTATATGTAAGTGCTAGAAAGAAACATAAAACTAAATATTTGTAATATCAAGTTGAATAAAAGCCAAAGTTAGATACTATAAAGAAAACTTCCATATAAAAACATATTAATAATAGATAGGAAAATACTGTGCAGCATCTGATTGCCTTGAAAAGGTTAATATTCTTGCTATGTGACTATGTAATGTAGTCTTCTAAATCCTAAGAAAAAGGTGACTACCTCTCCAAAAATGGGTCAAGGACATGAGCAGCTCCCCTCTCCCCATCACACACATACACACACACACACAGCCAAAAATAAAGTAAAATATTATTTGTCATTGTATTACAAATGGTTAAAATAAAGAAGCATCATTTTTGCCTTTGCTAAAGACATATGTTCCTTTTGATTTTTCAGTGCCTATATTGATAAAGAAACAGAAATTTACATAGTCTACTTGTGGGCATATAAGTTAATTTTGGCAATATGTATTGAAGTTTTAAAGTATGCATGCCTCTGGCCTATGAACATCATCATGTCTAGGAATATTAAGGAAAAAATGAGAGGAATGAAAATTGTAAAGAATGCAGAAAAATATTTTTGTTTAAGCATATGCCTTATATCCTTGTGTTTAATAAATTTCAAAAGCAACTTATGTCTAAAAATAAGAGATTGGTTAAATAAATTGTGGTATAGCCATGCCATTAAAAGTTCATGTTAGGTAGAATGATTTAAAGGCATGGAAAACTGTCATAATTATCGTTAATTATTAAGTTATAATACAATATGTAATGTGATATTAATTCTTATATATAGATATGCCTATATGATTACCTCTGGATGATCCTCAATTCTTCTTTTTTTTTTTTTTTTAGCCTTGCAAAAGCAAGGCCTCAAAAATTAAGTAAAAACTCAGAATTGTTCCTCTCCACGGAAATCTTTAGTAAAAGGCGAAAGATTTATACGGTCTGAAGAGAAACCAGAGTATGATCCTCAATTCTTTTTGCTTTTTTCTGTTATCCATATTTTAAATAATCTCTGTGATTCTTTTTGTCACAGAAGTTTAAGAATATAATCATAAACAGACTTTGAATTCCTTAATTGGCAAATATTTCCTGTGTTATGGAAAGATGTCATTAAACATTTTTATTTTAAATATTTTCTTTTATAAACTTATATGCTTATAATAGAAATTTGAAAATGTGATGACATATAGGGTAAAAAGGAAAAATAATGTGGTATTACTGTATAGACATAACCACACTAAACATACCTACCTGTTACTTTTGCTCTTTCCTCTTAGGCTTCTCTCTTTCTGTCTGTCTAGTCTCCATCTCTGTCTCTTCTCCTGGTATACGACTGACACCATCGTTTGGGGCTCAGCTGCCCATCTTTCAGGATTGTGAGAAGCACCAGCATTGCTCTAGTGCCTTTCACCCCTGGGATCAACTGTAAACCTTGCTGGTTGTACTGAAGGGGTGCCCTAATCCTACAATCACTTGGCAAATCATCTCTTCCGTTTAAAACTGAAATTCTCCCAGAGACTTAATTCTTCTGACTGTAGGAGACTTTGGGACATATATTAAGTCCCTTGGTTTTTTTGTTTTCCTCATGAGAGTCTTTTTAAATCATCTTACAAACCAACCAGCTGAACAAGTAGTGAATAAGAAATTTGAAAGCTCTTGTTTCCAGGCTGCAGCTCTGCTCCGAGGCTGGGGCAGGTGCCGTCCGTTTCTTGTTCCCTTTTCCTGTGATATGAATTTAACAATTACTTTTATATTTTAGGCCCGAAGTGTGATCCAAGCTGTCTCAACAGAAGCTGCTGGGGTGCCGGGAGGAGAACTGCCAGAAATGTGAGTCAGGAACAGGATTTCACTGGCCACCTTCTCCCCTTACACTTGGCTCATGGTATTGATATTCGTTTTCCCTTTGAAGACTCCAAGCATTGTTGATTTTAAGGCCAGATGTTAGCAGTTACATGAATGACAGTCCTGCACATCTCCCCGCGAGCGCTTAGCCCAGCATGGGCTCCTGCTGGCACTCCAGCCTGGCCTGAATCTGCAGGCCCGCCACCCAGGCAGCAATCATTCTCTCTGAACAGTGGGTTTGGTTTTCCTGGAAATGGAGGCTTGTCTCTGTTTCTAGCATCACGACACCTCCTGTGTCCTCACCCTTCCTGCCCCTCTTTTGGGTACCCCCCTCCAGAGAAGCAAGAGCAGCTTCTTGCAGGGGATTTTTCTGTGGGAATCCTAGCCTAAGACCATGAATGGCCAGGAAACCTAGGGACATGTCAGCTTGATCTGTGTTTAGCTCAAATTGTGATGTGATGTGATTGTTATGCCCTTTTAAACACTACTTTCTGTTATTTGTACATACTTTCTGTTACCCTAAAACTCAATTCTTGTCAGCCTCTAGTTTAACAAGTCTGAAAGTCCAGAGTTAATCTGAGTCAGTTCTCCTAAGTGATTAAAACCAAGGAGAAAAAAGAAACATACAGTAAGAAAGATCAAGATAGCTGAGTTTAGCAGAACATGAATGTTTGGGAACTTAAGTGTAGAATCATTAAATTCATCCTTGTTATCAGTCTTTCATCGCCATTCGCAACTGCTCCCAGGGTCCCTGGGAAGTGGTCCTTCCAGCTTCCTGACCCCACAGCTCACAGTGGCCTTTGCTTCCTTTCAGTGACCAAGACCATCTGCGCCCAGCAATGCTCCGGGCGCTGCCGCGGCCGGTCCCCCAGTGACTGCTGCCACAACCAATGTGCGGCTGGCTGCACGGGGCCCCGGGAGAGCGACTGCCTGGTAAGACGCACCGCGGCTTCTGCGGCCCAAAGCTCAGGGCCTCCCTTTGGCTGAAATGTGCTGACTGATGTGTGCCGCTGCCAGGTAACAAAGCATCTTTCAGTGACCAGCCTCCACCACCTACCTGGTGACTTTGGGTAAATTACGTAACCTCACCCACCGTTACGTGGTCTAAAGGGCGTGATGCAGGTGGCATCAACATGCAAGACCAGGGCATAGAATGAGCCAAATACTGACTGTGTGTTATTTGTCCCTCATGTCTGTTGCGGCTATTACCAGCGTCACCACCATTTCTTGTTCTGCTCAATTCTTATTACAACCTAGAGAGCTGAGGCTGCAGGGACGCCTAAAAGGTAGTTAGACGATTCACCCCTAAAGTGAAGTTAGGCGAGCACGCAGATCTTCAGGGGCAGGACAGCTGGACTCCATTTGCATCTTTTGCCCCTAAAGCCTCTGCTCTTTCTGCTTGGTTCAGAAGCTTTCTGCTGATTCCCTGCCCCATGAGGGTGCTGAAGGCCTCGCTGTAGTCCCTGTGACTGCGGAAATCTTGACCAAGTTCTGGTGTCACCATGGGCCATTGGTGATTATGGGTACCTTGTGTGTCCCGAGACCCCAGGACAGGCAGACAGGGTCCCACAGTCAGCACTGAGTGAGTTCCAAACTGGGAGACTCACCTTGAGTGGGACCCGGAAGAGTCTATAGCTTTTAGGAACAGGGAAACTAATGTTCCAGAGGCTAGAGGGGCCCTGGGCTCTGGACCCGCTGGTCTGAGCCAATTCCACCAGGCTGCTGGAGGGAGGCAATACCAGGCTCTTGGTCAGGACCCCTCTGTGTGTAGTCTGATTCCCTCTGCACAACAGCCCCCAGTCAGAGTTCTCTGTGTTTGGTAATAAATTCAAAAATGTATCCTCAAGTGTTGTTTAGGAGGGAAATCAGACGTAAGTTAAGTTGAATAATTTCACTCTAGAGTTACTAGAGTGTGAACTCCTGCCTTATTTTGAAAGTTAACAGAGATGTGTTTTTCCCTCCTCATAATCTCCTCAAAACTATCACAGCTAGAGCAGTGTATTTAAGAAAAACCATGCTTTTAAGAAAACAGTCTTTCTGCCCCAGTTGAGGGTGCTTTTCTAGGCGTCTGCTCTGACCAAACACCTGGACACAGAGGGCTGTGGCCTCTCTCCCCGTGGAGTCTAACAGTCACGCTCCCCCTCTCGTGGCAGGTCTGCCGCAGGTTCCGTGATGAAGCCACCTGCAAGGACACGTGTCCGCCACTCATGCTCTATGACCCTACCACCTACGAAATGAAGGTCAACCCGCTGGGCAAGTACAGCTTTGGCGCCACCTGTGTCAAGAAGTGTCCCCGTGAGTGTCCCTTGTGAGCCCCTTCATTGCCAGGCACCTGTTTTCTCTCTGTCTCCTGCTGAGGTTCCCATATCCCCCACTCAGGGATCCTTGGGTCCCTGTATTCATTTCAGTATCAGGCAGGTGAGGTGATGGCTGACCCCATCACCTTGGCTGACCCCAAGTTGATTCTTGTGTCCTGAGCCCAGCCATGGGTGCCCAGAACATGGTCTGATTGGTACAAACCCATGGCCGTTGGGCCATTTCCCTGTTGGGCCTCTTGTACTCGGCAGGTGTTTATAAGGCCTAAATGAGAGAGAGGTCAGAAGACTGGCCTTCTTTAGTGGTTAAAAACCTGGGCGTGTCTGTGCCATTAGGAGCACAGAAGAGAGCTTTTTGCTTGTCGATTGGCTTTGTTTAATTGTTGAGGCTTGGGTTTTGCTTATTTGTGTTTTACAGGAGACTCTAGTATTTAGGGAAATGGCAACATGAGTGATTTCATACGAGAGGAAGTGATTTTCAAGAGGGAAGATTAACTTAAAAAAAATTATTTTTAAGAGCAATTATGAAGGGGAGATTTACACTACCAGACTTGTGAACATGAAATTTTAAAAATTTGGAACGACAACAACAAAAAAAAGCCACAAAAAGTCATTGTAAGGTAAATGGCAAGATAAAGAAAACTTTGCCACAACTGTGACACAGATAGAATCTTTGAGGGAATTTGAGAGCTACAGGAAACCACTCAGAGCCTCAGAGAACATAAGCAGACAGTTTACAGAAGGAAAGTGAAAACCATCCAGTAAACACCCAGACAGACGTCCAGTGGTTCGAGGATCCCCTTGGGGAAGTCAAAAGAAACAGAGGAGTTCCTGAAAAATTTATTACTAACACTAGTTACTTCTCCCTGAGTGAGGGCCAAGGCAGAGTGTGGACCCCGTCGCCCACGGGAGACCCGAGGGGATGAGGGTGGCCGAGAGAAGAGTGGCCTTTGTTTCGAGTCACTTTTGAAAATAAATATGAAACTTTCAGCATCGTAACCAGACAGCAGCAGCCTGATGGGGAGGCCATGCATACCTTGAACCCCATTCCTCTCTGTCTGCAGCTTTTCCTTCTTGTCCTTAAAGTAAACAGAACCAGAGAATCAGCCGTCATCCAGGGTCACTGTGCCCGGAACACCTGGTGCCATCCTCACCGCCTTCCTCTCGTTGTCCCCCAGGTAACTATGTGGTGACAGACCACGGCTCGTGCGTCCGCGCCTGCAGCCCTGACAGCCAGGAGGTAGAGGAAGATGGTGTCCGCAAGTGCAAAAAAGTGTGACGGGCCTTGTGCCAAAGGTGGGAAGCTGCCCGGCGCGGGCACGGGGCCCTCTCTGCTTCCAGTCATGGCTAGGCTCCCTGCCCCCTCAGCATCATCCTCAGACCAGATTTGAGGGAGTCTCCAAGCGCAGAAACATGCTCCTTCCTTTCTGCTGTGCTCTGTCCCTGGGGTGTCTTCAATGCCAACTTATCCCTTCTTATCCTGCACTTTATCTTTTATCTTGACATTTTTCAAACACCCAGAAACACTGCAAAATAGTGTAATGAGCACCCACATGCCCTGAACCTGAATTCATCAATTGTCAGTAATCACCACATTGTCCTCACTCCGTGTTTGTGTCTCTCTGTGTGTGTTTTCTGAGTCCTCTGATGACGACAGGTAGTATAACACTTCACCCTGCATTGGCTAACACACTTTTGTACAAACAGGACATTCTCCCAAAAAGACGATTTCACTCTTATCCCATGTTTAACATTGATTCTAGTTTTCAGTTTAATTTCAACTCCCTGTTATCCCAATATACCCTTTTAGCTTCTTGTCAATCAAGAGTCCAGGCTCTTCATTAATTCAAGATCGTTTCCCAGCCCTCTTTTCCCTGATGCTGTGAAGAGTCAAGGCCAGCTGCTCTGACCGCCCCGTCTGGTCGGGTCTTGATTTCTGCGGGGCGGGACACAGATGGAGCAGTGCAGGTAGGGAGTGTCCCACCAGGGGCGCACAGCTCTCATCTGATTACCTCTGTGGCTTCTCTGGCTCAGTGGTAAAGAATCTGCCTGCAATGCCTGAGACCTGGACTCGATCCCTGGGTCAGGAAGATTCCTTGGAGAAGAAAGTGGTAACCCACTCCAGGATTCTTGCCTGGAGAATTCCACGGACAGGGGAGCCTGGGTTACAGTCCATGGGGTTGCAAAGAGTTGGACATGACTGAGTGACTAAACCACCTCGATGGCAGAACCGATGATTCGCCTGAAGCTGCATTTCTTGGCGGTTGTAAGAATGACTTCCTATTTCCATCATTTCTTCTATATTTACTAGTGGACATTCTGTTTCTAAAATAGCTTTCTTAGTGCCCATGTGAGCTCACTGAACCCTTTTTATTCAGCTTATGATACTCCCTCCTCACATTATTCACTCTGATGTCCAGACTCTCTCCCCTGTGACCCATGCAGCCTCCCCCAGCTGTGCCCAGGCCCTTTGGGCACAGAAGACTCACCTACACTCTAAGCATCCCCTGGAGGTCACTCCAGAGAGCATCACGTGACTCTCCCTTATGCTGCCTAACCCTGTCCACAATCCCTCTACCATGATCTGTATGGTCATTTAGATTGTTTCCACTATTTTACTGCTATAAAAAAATGCCTCAATGAACAGCTGCTTACTAGAACATCTGCTTCAGATGCCACCATCTTGAAGAAGTTTCTGTGGTGTCAGCTGCCACTGACCACTGCCTCATGCATTCTTTCAAGGGCGGACTGAGCCTCCACGCTCCATGTCATCCAGTCCCTCAGCCTCTTTAGGAGGTCTGTGCTGTTACAGTCCCCCTTACGGACGAGGCATTACATCACAGAGGATCTAAATGACTTGCCCAGGGACCACTGGCCAGGATTGGCAGAGACAAGCTGGGACAGCTCGCAGGGCTTTAGTCTGGAGGTCAGACCTATGAGCCCCCAGTGTGGCAGGCGTGTCAGTGCCCTGGGGAATGAATATCCTTTGGCTCCAGGAAATCTTCAGGCAAAGGAAACATGCAAGGAAGAAAATGAGACATAGGGTGGTACCTGGAGAAGAAGTAAGTCAGTTCAGCCACTGAAGACAGAGGGTTACTATCAGCATCCTCAAATGGATCAATAAAAGCAGATTATTTCTGATTTTGCTCTGTTAATTTTGTGCTCAACAGACATTTTGACTCGCCTATAATCATTATGCTGTATTTTCTACCCACTCGCAGTTCAAATCCTGGAGTAGTGCCCAACTGAGATCCCTTTGTGTGGGGAGATGTTGGGAAACAAAGGTGGGAACATGTGTGTTGATGGTCCACAACTCCAGATCTGATAGATCTAGAGGTGAATTACAGTTTGTCTCCATATTTAGGAATTAAGGTAACCCCACCATCACCATCACGCCTAAGCAGAGAGAGACTGAATATTCTCTCAAACATGTAGAATTCTCTTCCAAACCTGTAATTAAAAGGCAAGTTCCCATCAGCAGGCATCTGCCTCGGGGGCTTGTTTTGCTGAGGCTGCCTCACTCTGTTGTCAGCCAGAGCCTTGGAATCCTAAGCAAGCCTCGCCACCACATTCCCAGACCCACAGCAAGGTGTATGCATTCCAGAGCAAGCCTGGAGTTCCATGGGGCTGATGGGATAGGCCCCGTGGCCAGGTGGCAGCCCAAGCAGTGGGAACTCCAGAGAGAATGGAGAAGAAGGAGATGGGGTATCAGGGCTCCCATGTCCCTGGTGAGGCCTGGGGAAGGGAGGGGAGGACCTCACCCTGGATAATAAGATCTCCCATGACTATTTTTCAAAGTAAGATAAAGTCTGAATTCACAACTGCACTGTGAATTCTAGAAGTAGAGCCACAACAGATAAATGGGCTTCAGAGGGAGATGACATTTAAGATGGAAATTAGGGAGTGAATGTAAATTAATAAATGAGCTCAGAGTGCAGAAAAAGGCATCTGAGATTTATGTCACAGTAGGACAGAGATCAAAGCATGTGGCTGAAGTAGGCCTTGTGGAAGAAAAGCAGTTTATCTGATAAGACTTATTATTAGTATTCTTTATGATGCAATATCAGTTCATTTCATTTCGGTTCAGTCGTTCAGTCTTGTCCAACTCTCTGGGACCCCATAGACTACAGCTCACCAGGCCTCCCCCTCCATCACCAACTTCCGGAGCCTACTCAAACTCATGTCCATCGCATCAGTGATGCCATGCTTGTGAATGGTTTTACTGATAGGACAATATTTTACTGATAGGACAATGTTCGCAGCATAATAAGTGAAAAAAAAAAAAACACAAAAACTACATATGTGGTATGACATAACCATGGAGGATAACTGGAAGGAGATTTTCTAAAATATCAAAGTTACACAATAGAATTTCTAGTCATTTTGTTCCTCTTTGTTCCGTGTTTTCAAGGTTTTCTTCCATGGATGCATCTTGCTCTTTTAGTTAAAAATGTATGCATACTGTTTCTTTCCATTAGAAATCTAAGCTGCAGCCCAGATGAGGGCAAGGGAAGGCACTGAGGGTTTAGAGGGGCACACGCGTGATCCCCGTGCAGTGCCAGCAGCCCAGGGGACAGCCGTAGTGTAGAAGGAGG
Organism: Nanger dama; assembly: GCA_917880005.1. Taxonomy (NCBI): domain Eukaryota; kingdom Metazoa; phylum Chordata; class Mammalia; order Artiodactyla; family Bovidae; genus Nanger; species Nanger dama. Next base: position 2,042,508 of record CAKJTW010000127.1, read on the forward strand.
TGGAGTCCTCTGGGGCAACTGGACTCTGGCCCGGGTGGGGAAAATGGAGGAGGAGGAGAAAGCAAGTTCAGTGAGGACAGGCAGCGTCTCCCGTACTGCCACCTCACACCCTGCTATGGGCCCTGGGCCCTGGCGAGCCTGGCAGTGTTTGCTGCGTGGATGAACGGTAGCACGGCAGCACCGGTTCCCGTGGCTGCGCTTCTCTTCCTGCTCCCGTCTGCCTGAGGGGCCACAGCTATTACTAATTCAATACATGTGAGTGGAATAAACACCTCTCTTTACAGTTTGTAACGGAATAGGAATCGGTGAGTTTAAAGACACACTTTCCATAAATGCTACAAACATTAAACACTTCAGAAACTGCACATCCATCAGTGGAGATCTTCATATCCTGCCAGTAGCATTTAGGGGGTAAGTAAAGATCAAGTTACTGGTATACCCAGAGAAAAATAGACTCTGCTCTTTTCACGGCAGGTTGTTACTGACGGCTCTGTTACTTGTTTCAGTGACTCCTTCACACGTACTGCACCTCTGGACCCAAAAGAACTGGACATTCTAAAAACTGTAAAAGAAATAACAGGTGTGTACCATAAAGTGTGTTAGCTGCTCAGTCGTGTCTGACTCTTTGTGACCCCCTGGACTGTAGCCTCCAGGGTCCTCCGTCCATGGGATATGCCAGGCAAGAATACTGGAGTGGGTTGCCATTTCCTTCTCCAAATAATGTCGCATACAAAATAGAAATTTCTAAGTGGTATGTATCTGAACTTCCCTTCTGCTTTGTAGGGTTTTTGCTGATTCAGGCCTGGCCCGAAAACAGGACTGACCTCCATGCTTTTGAGAACCTGGAAATCATACGTGGCAGAACGAAGCAACAGTAAGTGGACCCCAGCCAAAGATCTGCAGAGTCTTTTCTTTTGAAGTAAAAGCTACTGACGTGCTGCAGAGACACTGCAGAGAGTCCCTCACACCCTCACCTGGCTCCCCCAGTGGCGACACCCTGCATCATCAGCATGGCTGTGGCTGAACTGCAGGCTTTCTCGGATCTCACCTGTTTTCCACGAATGCTTTTTGCGTTCTGGTCAGCCCACACTGCAAGGGACAGTCACGTCTCCTTGGTCCTCTGCTGTTCATGATAGTACCTCTGTCTTCCTTGTCTTTCATGGCTTTTGAAAAGTGCTGGTCAGGCCTTTGTAGGATGGCCAGTGTTTTCTCCTGATTTGGTTGAGGTTTTGTACTTTTGGCCAGAATAGCACTAAGACCACCAGTCCTCATCAGCACCTCATTTTCAGGGGACCTGAGAGGCACTGAGCATGTCTTTCAGGATTTCCACTTTTCCAGCTCCAGCACACATACACACATGCACACATACACACATGCACACATACACGCACACATGCACACAAACACATACGCACACATACACACACAGAAAAGCATCTTTAACTTAATAAGGGTAATAATGAATTTTGTGGTGAGGCAAAGTTTGGGACTCTCTCGTTCAAACCTGCCTTAGAAAACATCTGGTTTTGAGAACTGTTTCCCATAATTGACACCTGAGAGGGCTGCATAATACTGTGCAGTATTAAAGAAAATCAGAGTACAGTGCATGTAAAATAAGCATCCCTTTCCAAAAATCATTCCAGCTTTGCATCTCTGATGCTAATCGTGCAGCTAATATCACTTCCCGGAAAGGCCCTGTGCCCTGAGTTCTCAGGAATACTTCTTTTGACCAGAGTTCATATAGAGATGAGAGACTTAGGTCAGTTTTCTTGGGTGACTAGCATGTACCTCTCAGCTTAGTTTCAGGGTTTTAAACATAAAGCTGATTTTTTTTTTTAATTTATAACATTTGCTGAGAAGCCAATGAAACACAGTTCCTCCTGGGGAAGTGTGACCCCTGCCAGACCTCCCTGCAGGGAAGACCTCAGCTTCGTCCCCACTGGCGTGGCCCCCTGAGCATGGCTAAGGGGAGGGATAACTGAAAGCAGGGGTGCAGTTGAATACACAGGAGTCAGCCTGGGGGAAGCAGAGAGGAAAGAGTGGGCAGAGAAAGAGAAACATGGAGAAAGCGGAGTGTCCGGTTACACTTCGCATTTTGTCATCTTGTGCCTTCATCATCAGCCTCTCTTCAGTGCTGTCTCCAACTGGTCTGTCTCCCACCTTGGTGTTTAGTGAGCTTCCTAACAACGCACATCTCCTTCCTGTGGTTTCCCATCATTGCAAACAAGAGCCTCCTCCATGTGGTGTCCTCAGTGGTCCAGGCTCTGGCCTCTTTCTCCCTTCCCAGACGCTACGTCCCACCTTTCTGCTCCAGCAGCAGCATGTGATTCTCAGGGCCTGTCACGTGCTCCTCTGTGTGGAAGACTTCCTTCCCTTTAGTCGGAATAACTTCCATCTGGTCATGTGATGAACACGTCCTGGTCCCCTTGTAGGAAGCTAGCACAGGGTTGGGTAGTGAAGAAAATGTCATAGTTCCTGCTCTGGAGGTCCTGAAGATCAGGCATCACCTCTTGCAGAGACCCTTCCTCAGACTTGTTTAGGTGCCCCTGCTCTTTGCTTCTGTGGTCCCCTCATCACCATTCCCATGGTACTGGGTTAAAAATGATTGTATAATCAGTAGACTAAGGGCTTTTTGAGAGCAAGAAGCACATACTTAACCTAAAATGAGAATAAACTTAGTCACATATTACCTCAAATATTTCTTCAATAATTGGATGAATAGATGGATGAGTGGGTAGGTGGATGGATGGAAAGCTGAATCTATGATTTTTGAAGTATATTTGGATATTTGAAAAGTTAACATATTCTCAATTGCCAAGCAAAGGTAAAATGCAGTAATTAAAATAATAACATTAATAAATTATTCAACTGAGCACCGAAGAATTGATGCTTTTGAACTGTGGTGTTGGAGGAGACTCTTGAGAGTCCCTTGGACTGCAAGGAGATGCAACCAGTCCATTCTGAAGGAGATCAACCCTGGGATTTCTTTGGAAGGAATGATGCTAAAGCTGAAACTCCAGTCCTTTGGCCACCTCATGCGAAGAGTTGACTCATTGGAAAAGACTCTGATGCTGGGAGGGATTGGGAGCAGGAGGAGAAGGGAACGACCGAGGATGAGATGGCTGGATGGCATCACGGTCTCGATGGACATGAGTCTGAGTGAACTCCAGGAGATGGTGATGAACAGGGAGGTCTGGCGTGCTGCGGTTCATGGGGTCGCAAAGAGTCAGACACGACTGAGCGACTGAACTGAACTAAACTGAGTCTGCCACTAGAGTTAGAGATATTAAAAGAACAAGGAACTAACTTTTCCCTGGAGGAACTTTAAAAACACTTGGAATTTTCCAAAGTTGCAGTACAGACCTTCCATAACATGACTTACGTGACTACAAACTGGAAGGCAGTGGTACATCTAAAGTGGGACAGAAAAATGTTTTTGTTGATACTATGCTGTCATAATTTTTCACAATATTATTTTTTTCTCTTTAACTTAGTGGCCAGTTTTCTCTTGCGGTTGTCGGCCTGGATATAACATCCTTGGGATTACGCTCCCTCAAGGAGATAAGTGATGGCGATGTGATAATTTCAGGAAATCGAAACTTGTGCTATGCAAATACGATACACTGGAAAAAACTTTTGGGACCTCAACTCAGAAAACCAAAATTTTGAACAACAGGAGTGACAAAGAGTGCAGTGAGTAATCACTTTGGTTGATTGTGGAGATGGTTCTAACAGGTCATGTATTTTGATTTAGAATATTGTAAGGCTACTCCCAAACATTTAAATTACTTTCTACATTCCTAAGAAGCAAATTAAGGGAAATGTGTATATTCTTTTGTGACATTCATCAGATTTTTTTCTAGATAATTGTCATCTCATAGGATAAATCTGCCTTGAAGTCTAGGCCATCAGTTATTGGTAACTTACAGAACAAAATTTAGTATTGATTATGGCATTTTAGCTGTATGCTCCTCCCTACTCATTCCATCCCCAGTGACTAAACATATTCACACACACACAGAGGAATGGGTGGGCATCTCACACTGGCATTTCCAGATCCGAGTTCACAGCCACAGTCAGCTGTTGAAGTGGTGCCTGCACCTGTGCCGAGATCCCGGCCACCGGCAGAAGCAGAGCCAAATTCATATCCCAGCTTGAGCCCTTCCTAGCTTTGAGACATTCATCAGTTTACTTAAATCTTTTGGCTTTATCTTCCTCATCGATGAAATGGAGGCAATAATGATTCTCACACCATAGTGCAATTAAGAGAACTGGTGAAGTTCTGGGTGTCTTCCTGGTTCTGCGCCCCGTACACGCATGACAAGGACCCTCACGCTTTCTGCTCCTGCAGCTCTGACAAGCTCCATCTAGATATGCTTGGCACCCAGCAGGGCAAAGGGGACTTGTGGCGGGCCTCTGGAAGCCCTCGTGTCACTGATTCTCGTGGGGGGCTGGTGTACGTTTGTGCCCACTGCTCCTTGTCTGACCATGGGACTCACCGTGTATTCTCAGAGGCCACGGGCCACATCTGTCACCCGCTGTGCTCATCAGAGGGCTGCTGGGGACCTGGACCCAAAAACTGCATGTCCTGCCAGAACTTCAGTCGTGGCAAGGAGTGTGTGGGAAAGTGCAACATTCTAGAGGGGTAAGAGGTTTTTTTTTTTTTTTAATTTTTTTAAATTGCTTTGTTTTGATTTAAATATAAGACTTAGGATTGTATTATAGGTGCATAGTTAATCAGTCTGATTATTTTCCTTTATTTTCCTTTTTGTTTGTTGAAAATTGTTGTGTGTGTGTGTGTATAGTTTTATTTAGTTAGTCAGTTGTTTCTGGTTGTGTTGGGTCTCTGCTGCTGCTCGCAGGCTTTCTCTAGTCGCAAGAAGCAGGGGCTACTCTTGGCGGTGGCGTCTGTTGCAGAGCACAGGCTCCAGAGCTCCGGCTCAGTCACTGTGGCATACAGGCTGAGCTGCTTCACAACCTGTGGGATCTTTCCAGACCAGGAATCAAACTGGTGTCCCCTGTGTTGCAAGGCAGACGCTCAACCACTCAACTACCAGGGAAGCCCTGTTGACAATTGTTAATCACAAAAAGAAATGAAAAAATTTTTTTCATTACTTAATCCAACCCAATTTATAGAGTCTCTTTATCTGGAAATTTATTTTTCTAAGCTGCACAGAGTTCCCAAGACAAACAGAACAGTCTTCCATGGTTCAGATGACCAAGACTGTATCCTTGAAGCACAGCATTCCTGCTGTGTCAAAACACAGCTCCAAATTAATTTTTGTTTATGTTCAAGACACAGTGAACAGTGCAAATAACTTTAAATAGAACCAAGGACAAAGAAATAAACAGTTTGTATAACATTTGTTGAATTTATTGCCGTCAATAAAAAGTAGTCTGTTGATTCTGTGGGAATTTTGATATTGAGTAAGGCTTTGAATGATCTCAAATAGTGACTAAAATAAATTAACAGGAAAACAAAATGTAAGGATAGCAACTGGAAGAGGCAATTTTTTTAAAAATAAAGAAAAAGAGAAATTTTGTGGTAAAGAAGACAGGAGTTACAGATAGCTCTAGGAAATTTTCCTTTCTGTTCAACTATCAGGGCCTGGACTACAGCTCAGCTCAGAAATACTCAGAAGCAGGATGAATTCAATTCCACAGGACTCCTTTAGCTGACAGGCTCATTACCCTAACAGAGTAACCTGCATAATCAATAGTATTGTTTCAATAAGTAAGAAATGCTGGTGCAACCCTTACAGCTGCAAACAGATGCTGAGCTCATGTTTTCAGTGTTCAGCTCTCTTTGAAGGGGCTTCCCCAGTGGCTCAGATGGTAAAGAATTTGCCCGCAGTGTGGTAGACCCAGGTTCGATCCCTGGGTCGGGAAGATCCCCTGGAGAAGGGAATGGCTACCCATTCCAGTAGTCTTTCTTGGAGAATCCCATGAACAGAGGAGCCTGGTAGGCTACAGTCCATGGGGGTTGCAAAGAGTCGGACAAAACTAACACTTTCAACATTTTTCCCTTTGAAGAACAAGGTAATTAAAAGAGCCTTGGCAGTGGTGCCTGGGTCTTCCTATTAGAGAATCCTGGTGTGCAGCAGCACCTTCTCTGTTGGCAAAATTGGCCCCTATAGCAGGTGTGGTGACCCAAGAAGCAGCACAGGGAAAAACATGTGGCTCGTTTGGTTTAATTGATACTGACTGCCTGAGAGGACTCGTGGAACATATCTTTGGGTGTGAACACTTCTTGTTCACTGCCTAGTTAACTGCCAGTAGTCTTTAGAGCTGCCCACATCAACCATGTCTTTTCAATCAAACACCAGCTTCTCAAGTAATTATTGATTGATTGATTGATTTTTTTGTTGCACTGGGTCTTCACTGTTATGCACGGGCTCTCTCTAGTTGCAAAGAGTGGGGACTGCTTTCTAGTCGTGTTGCTCAGCTTTTCATTGCGGTGGCTTTTCTTGTTGCAGAGCACAGGCTCTAGGTGCACTGACTTCGGCAGTTGCAGCATGCAGGCTCAATAGTTGTGGCTCATGGGCTTAGTTGCTCTGTGGCATGTGGAATCTTCCCAGATCAGGGATTGCACCCATGTCCCTTTCATTGGCAGGCAGATTTCTCCACCAGGGAAGTCCCAATGTATACATTTTTGAGAAACTGTTAAAATAGTCCAAGCAAAATATTTCATACCTGTGTTCCATTCTTACTGTTTTTAGTAATAACCATTAAGGAAACTTTAATAGCTCTCTTTCTCTTTCCCAGGTATTGGTCTAGTTACCATTTCTTTGCAGCTTAACTTAAATATCCATGAATCTGATATAGGAGGCAGTGCCTTTTAAGGACTATTATCTTCTTTTCTCCCATGTGTTGGCTTATCTAATATTCAGAGACTGTGCCTATAGAAAAAGTGTAGAGAAGCTGTTTTGATTATAAATGAAGCTGATGCTTTGTTCTAGGAGAAGATGACTAAAGATTCAGCTGACAGAATCACTTTATTATATTACAGTATAGTCCTAGTTTCCCAGACGTTTGACTTTTACATAAGATTGTTTTGTCTAAGAGAGGTGATTGGTGTCACCTGAACCTTCAGACTGGTGAGCCCAGACAGCATTTGGAAGCAGGGTCTGGAGGGATGGTGCTGACCAGTTTCCTGTCTTCCTCCTGGCAGAGAGCCCAGGGAGGTCGTGGAGAACTCCGAGTGTGTGCAGTGCCATCCAGAATGCCTGCCCCAGGCCATGAACGTGACCTGCACTGGACGTGTAAGGAGCATGTTTGATGTTACCCCCACGCATCAGCTGCAGGCCCGCAAGGATGACCCGCCACCATCACCCTGTGGCTGCCACACCGCCATCCAGCCCACTCCCCACACTCGAGCCCGTCCCTTCCCGTCTCACAGCCATCAGGGGCTGTGACTGAGGGGAGGTCGCCACGTGGCCTGCCTGGCTCGAGCATTCATCTTCTCGGTCCAACCCTCAGACGCACATGGTGATGCCTGGTCTCAGACCACAGATCAGGGCACTATGAACAGGGTATACTGACAACCAGCCTTCACTGTTCCTGACATCTGCCACCACTGCTTTATCATCTTAATCAGACGTCACCACATTCTTATTTAACAGTAGTTTATAGTTATTTGAAGGAGGTTTTTTAAATCACATAGAAAAAATTTCAAAATTCAGCTTCATATCTACATGTTCAGTAATATTTTAGAGAGTTTAAGTGAGAATGAAGATCCCTCTCGCACCAATGTGTTCATGTTGTTAATTCTCACTGTTACTTATATGAGGAGCTCTATTTGGATTTGAGCATCAACAGTCACACCTAAATCTAATGACAGAAAATGTTTTTCAGAAGTTCTCTGAATCCGACAGATGATGACAAGGTTTTGAGGTACAAGCTGCCAAAATAGCTGGTTACAAAGTAAACCACTGGTTTTTAGGTTAGTGTTGGGCTAACTTTTCATCCGTGAAATAAAATAATTGGTGATATTGATCGACTTAGTCATCTGATTGTTCTCGCTCTGGGAACACTCAGTCTTTGAGACAGAAGGGTGCTTAGCCAACAGGCAGACCCTCCCTGGCCACCTCACTTCAGCCCTGGTGAAGTGTGGGGATGCAACCCAAGCAGCACTAATGCAACGACAGGTTTAACAGACAGAACCAAATTTATCACAGCACAGTTCATTCATGCAGCCGCCGGATCTACACTTGCTGCCTCCTCAACACGGGGCAAACGCAGGTGTGGGTTTGCTCAGCTTTGCCTTGGCAAGCACAGCTTCCCGCCGAAGCCCCCCAGCTTCAAGCATGATCACAAGGGAGCCCATCGGAACGAGAAGGATGCAAACACACATGCAGACCAATCAATGTTTTAACAAGAAAAGTGCCCACAAGGGATGAGGTCAGATTCAGTGAAACACGCAGTTCAGATTCTTTTATGCTTTCATATACAATACACAGTTAAAGTGCGGAAGGCTTTATTCTCACCTGTTAACAGTGGTCACATCAGGCAAGACGCAGTCGAGGGAAGAATTCGCCCGCTTGAAGCATTTCTACAGGGTTTGATTTTTTTTCATGATATATATTTTAAGTAAAAAGTTACTTCATTCTGCAAGACGCATACCTACGTATTCGATTTACGAGATGGCTTTTCTGCCTCGGTGCAGGGACCGGGCAGCTGCGTGAAATGTGCCCACTACACAGACGGCCCTCACTGCGTCAGGACCTGCCCCCGGGGTCGCGGGAGAGAACGGCACCCTGATCTGGAAGTTCGCAGATGCCAGCCGCGTGTGCCACCTCTGCCACCCCAACTGCACCTACGGGTGAGTCGGGGGACTCTGGGTCTGCGAGAGGAAACGCAGACGCACCAACTGAAAGCATCTTCCAAGCTGTGCAGGCAGGAACGCACAGAGGTTTCTGTTATTCTGGCCCTACGGCCGCGGCAGCGTCTGTGAAACGCTCGCGGCGGGTAACAGTGCTCACCAGAAGGCCTCTCAGCGCCTCCAGGAGTGTGTCATGCCAGGGCTCTGTTCTGCCGTGCCCCAGCAAGTCCAAACAAGAGTAAGGGACAGGTGGGATGAAGGCGGAGGTCCTACTCTATCCTCAAAGGTTTCTACACATCTTTCCAGATGACTGGGATTCCTGGAGGAATCCTTATTGTTTTACAATCAATGGAAGATAACATTGCCTAGAATGTTCCTTAAAGAAGCTTTTTCTTTTACCTCAGTTCAGTTCAGTTCAGTCGCTCAGTAGTGTCCGACTCTTTGCGACCCCATGAATCGCAGCAAGCCAGGCCTCCCTGTTCATCACCATCTCCCGGAGTTCACTCAGACTCGCGTTCATCGAGTCCGTGATGCCATCCAGCCATCTCATCCTCTGTCGTCCCCTTCTCCTCCTGCCCCCAATACCTCCCAGCATCAGAGTCTTTTCCAATGAGTCAACTCTTCGCATGAGGTGGCCAAAGTACGGGAGTTTCAGCTTTAGCATCATTCCTTCCAAAGAAATCCCAGGGCTGATCTCCTTCAGAATGGACTGGTTGGATCTCCTTGCAGTCCAAGGGACTCTCAAGAGTCTCCTCCAACACCACAGTTCAAAGCATCAATTCTTTGGCGCTCAGCCTTCTTCACAGTCCAATTCTCACATCCCTACATGACCACTGGAAAAACCATAGCCTTGACCAGATGGACCTTAGTCGGCAAAGTAATGTCTCTGCTTTTCAATATGCTATCTAGGTTGGTCATAACTTTTCTTCCAAGGAGAGTAAGCGTCTTTTAATTTCATGGCTGCAATCAACATCTGCAGTGATTTTTGGAGCCCCCCAAAATAAAGTCTGACACTGTTTCCACTGTTTCTCCATCTATTTCCCATAAAGTGATGGGACCAGATGCCATGATCTTCGTTTTCTGAATGTTGAGCTTTAAGCCAACTTTTTCACTCTCCTCTTTCCCTTTCATCAAGAGGCTTTTAGTTCACTTACTGCCATAAGGGTGGTGTCATCTGCATATCTGAGGTTATTGATATTTCTCCCGGCAATCTTGATTCCAGCTTGTGTTTCTTCCAGTCCAGCATTTCTCATGATGTACTCTGCATATAAGTTAAATAAGCAGGGTGAGAATATGCAGCCTTGACGTACTCCTTTTCCTATTTGGAACTAGTCTGTTGTTCCATGCTAGTTCTAACTGTTGCTTCCTGGTCTGCATACAGATTTCTCAAGAGGCAGGTCAGGTGGTCTTGTATTCCCATCTCTTTCAGAATTTTCCACAGTTTATTGTGATCCACACCGTCAAATGCTTTGGCATAGTCAATAAAGCAGAAATAGATGTTTTTCTGGAACTCTCTTCCTTTTTGATGATCCAGCGGATGTTGGTAATTTGATCTCTGGTTCCTCTGCCTTTACTAAAACCAGCTTGATTGCTAAATTGTTAATACGTAGGTTAAAACTGTTTTGACTACAATTAGCTGAAGCACTCTGACCATATGCATCTTGTTTACTAAAATAATAAATTTGGCAATGGAACTAGACTACTTCTAGAAATCAGAAGAAAAAGTTGAAGCCTTTATATATTTTATATTCCCTTCTATCTCTCAGTCCTCAACCTTATTTAGAACCATTACTCTTCTCCAGAGCCATCTCTGACTAGCTCTGTGGCCTTCTGAAAGAGTGTTAACCTGTCTGCGCCTTGCTTTTCTCATCTGTAAATTAGGTTAATACTACTGCATTGCTCACAGGATTTCTGTGATCTTGATTAAGACACATAATGTACTTAAATAGTGTCTGGAACACATGCGTGCTCAATCAAGGATTGCACAAAAGGAGGCGTGGGGCTGCTGGTGGTGGTTATGATGTTCATAAGGGGTGGTGGTGTCAGTGTTGGTGGTTGTGATGGTGGTAATTGTGATTGTGATAAGGATTAGTGTTCTGAAGGGATGCAGAACCTTCCAATTAGACTTCCAAAAATCAAGAGTCTTGAAAATTTTCCAAATATATCCTAATATTTTAACTGTATTTGCATATACAAAAATGGTCTTAATGACACAGAAAACCACGACGGTGTGATCACTCACCTAGAGCCAGACATCCTGGAGTGTGAAGTCAAGTGGGCCTTAGGAAACATCACTAGGAACAAAACCGCTGGAGGTGATGGAATTTCAGCTAAGCGATTTCAGATCCTAAAAGATGATGCTGTTAAAATGCTGGGTTCAGTATGCCAGCAAATCTGAAAAACTCAGCAGTGGCCACAGGACTGGAAAAGTCAGTTTTCCAGTTGTTTTCCCCAAAGGAAAACAATGTCCAAGAACATTCAAACCACTGCACAATTGCACTCATTTCACATGCTAGCAAGGTAATGCTCAAAATATTTCAAGCAAGGCTTCAAAAGTATGTGAACCAAGAACTCCTAGATGTACAAGCTAAAAAGCAAAGGAACCAGAGATCAAAATGCCAACACCAACTGGATCATAGGAAAAGCAAGAGAATTCCAGAAAAACATCTACTTCTGCTTCATTGACTATACTAAAGCCTTTGACTACATGGATCACAGCAAACTGGAAAATTCTGAAAGAGATGGGAACACCAGACCACCTTACCTACTTTCTGAGAAACCTGTATGCAGGTCAAGAAGCAACAATTAGAACTGGACATGGAACAATGAACTGGTTCCAAATTGGAAAAGGAGTCCATCAAGGTTATATATTGTCACTCTGCTTATTTAACTTGCATGCAGACTACATCATGTGAAATGCCAGGCTTGATGAAGCGCACACTGGAATCAAAATTTCCAGGAGAAATGTCAATAACCTCAGATTTGCAGATAACACCACCCTAATGGCAGAAAGGGAAGAGGAACTAAAGAGCCTCTGATGAAAGTGAAACAGGAGAGTGAAAAAGTTGGCTTAAAACTCAACATTCAGAAAATGAAGATCATGGATTCTGGCCCCATCATTTCATGGCAAATAGGGAAAAAATGGAAAGAGTAACAAATTTTATTTTCTTGGGCTCCAAAATCACTGTAGACGGTGACTGCAGCCCTGAAATTAAAAGATGCTTTCTCCTTGGAATAAAAGCTATGACCAACCTAGACAGTGTATGAAAAAGCAGAGATCACTTTGCTGAAAGGTCTATATAGTCAAAGCTATTGTTTTTCCAGTAGTCATGTATGGATGTGAGAGTTGAACCATAAAGAAGGCTGAGTGCTGAAGAACTGATGCTTTTGAATGGTGGTGTTGGAGAAGACTCTTGAAAGTCCCTTGGACAGCAAGGAGATCAAACCAGTCAATCCTAAGGGAAATTAATCCTGAATATTTATTGAAAGGACTGCTGCTGAAGCTGAACCTCCTACACTTTGGCCACCAGTTGCAAAGAGCTGACCCATTGGAAAAGACCTTGATGCTGGGTAAGACTGAGGGCAGGAGGAGAAGGGGGTGACAGAGGATGAGATGGTTGGATGGCATTCCTAACTCAAGAGATTGTGAAGGACAGAGAAGCCTGGTATGCTGCAGTCCGTAGAGTTACAAAGTCAGAGGCAAATAAGCGACTGAACAACAGCAAATATGGAGGAGTCTGGGCCTGGACAAGGGATTTGGAAATAACTTGTACCCTGGTCAATTTCCATCATTTAACCTTCTTCAGTTTCAGCTGTTACAGAGGTAAATGGAAGGGCACCATCTTCCCATGACCCTGTGGTCCAGGAGTTTCAGTCCTGGGTGACTAAAAAGTAATCCCAGCAACAAGGAGCAAGTCTAGGCATCTCCTGTGTGGTTTACATATGATCGTCTTCCCCTTCTAATGTTAGCCTAGCCTACTGGTGTGTTCCAAGTGGCCTGGAGTACTCTACCAAGCTCAACATCCAAAATCCCCACTAAAACCAGTAAGTTAATTTGACGAGGGCTGACATTTGTATAATATTTTTTATTTCCAGTCAGGAAATGATTTCTTCATAAATTCAGATATTCCTTTTTATATTTCAGTTAAGTTTTCCAGTTTTATTCTTTCGTGTTCTGTTTGTATTACATTGTCTATTGTGAAATGGTCCTTACTTAAAGTATATCTTCTAATTTGTTATTCCTAATATATAAGATAGTTTTTGATTGTTTTGGTGGAGGTGTATAGTCATCTCATATTGATGGTCTTTATTGAACTTCCTTTGAAATTAATGTTTTAGTTCATGTTGTTGAAGTTTCTGAGAAAACAATCATATTGTCTCCAGTAATGGTATCTTCATCTCTTTTCCAAAAGTCTCAAATCATATTACAAAGGCCAGAATTTCTAGAATAATGTCAGATACAATAGCAGTGGATATCTGAGTTTTATATCTGATGATTGTGGAAATGGCTATAATAAATCACCATTAAGAACAGTATTTGCTGTTACTGTGAGTTACTATCTTATTCAAGATACAGTTATCCACAGTTATTCCTACTTTTGAGCTATTTTTGTTAATCCAGAATGAATTTTGAATTTTACCAGACCCCTCCTTGGCAGCAATTTTAAGGTTTTTCATATTTTTCCCTTTGGGTATATCAACATGCTGTTATACTGACTAATTTACAAACTCTACAAAGCATGATATAAATGATAGTAACTCAATCTATACTTTTCATATTTCTCCATAATAAGGAATTTTGAAACAGATTCTCTTAAATAGAATTATATTACCCACTAAAATATATTTTTCCTATGTTTTTCTGTCTTTTGGAAATAACTATTTATGTATGTATCTGTGAAGATGTATCACTGATAGAAAAGCATGTAGTTTTATGCAGTCTTTTTATTACTATATATCTCTTCATCAAAAAGAATTACTTGATAAAAAGTGGGTTTAATTTTTTAAATATGGAGAAATATTGATAGGATAAAGGGAAATAAGAAACCATATCTTTTATTGTGTATCGATGATGAATACAGCATCATCAAACAGATAGTCTCATTGATGTCTCAGAGCGAGCTCACTGCTTTTCCATTTGTATTGCTAAAGCAACACTTAGGCTCTGGAGTGACAGAGCCCAGGTTAGGGGAGCATACCTGCTTCAAGAAGCCATCCTCTTCCCACAGGGCAGGTCTGGTTACCCCAGGGAATGGGTCAGGAAACTTAAAGCCCATCCTCTGTTGAATGGACCCATACTTTATAATGTATCAGAGAAATGTGTCAGAGAAAGGTTTCTTTGAAATTTTATGCCGAAAAACTAAATAATATAACATTCTGCCAATTTTAATTACATATAACAAAAAATAATAAATGGGAGATTTGCCTGATATTCGACAATGATTTCTATAGACTTATGCAGGGCACCATCAGCTTTATCATGGACCTCTTAATCCTCTGATACTCAGATCATCCCCTCTTATCATATCTGTCCTGTCATTGCCCTCGTCCATCATCTCTTCAAATGTAAACTGGCTGAGCTCTGACTGTGAGTATCTCTTCTCAATAACTTCTTGCTAGAAACCCAGTAGGTTTCCCAGCAGCACTTTCTGAAGCTGCATGAAACCTGCTTCTTGTCTAAAGTTTGCAGTTCCAGTTTGCACCACTTTGCATAGAGTTCCCATTTTGTTACTTTCTAGAGACTGACAGGCATAGTGGAAAAATATAAAAACACTAGCGAAGATGGATATATTGAGTAGGGTTTAACTTTACCAATGGTCATCCATTCAGTTCAGTTCAGTCGCTCAGTCGTGTCCAGCTCTTTGCAACCCCATGGACTGCAGCATACCAGACTTCCCTGTCCATCACCAACTCCTGACACTTGCTCAAACTCATGTCCATTGAGTCAGTGATGCCATCAAACCATCTCATCCTCTGTCATCCCCTTCTCCTCCTGCCTTCAATCTTTCCCAGCATTAGGGCCTTTTCAAATGAGTCAGTTTTTCACATCAGATTGCCAAAGTAGCGGAGTCTCAGCTTCAGCATCAATCCTTCAAATGAATATCCAGGACTGATTTCCTTTAGGCTGGACTGCTTTGATCTCCTTGCAGTCCAAGGGACTCTCAAGAGTCTTCTCCAACACCACAGTTCAAAAGCATCAATTCTTTGGTGCTCAGTTTTCTTCACAGTCCAACTCTCACATCCATACATGACCACTGAAAAACCATAGCCTTGACTAGATGGACCTTTGTTGTCAAAGTAATGTCTCTGCTTTTTAATATGCTGTCTAGATTGGTCACAGCTTAGGAGCAAGTGTCTTTTAATTTCCTGGCTGAAGTCACCACTGCAGTGATTTTAGAGCCCAGAAAAATAAAGTCTTTCACTGTTTCCACTGTTTCCCCATCAATCTGCCATGAAGATGCAACTGGGTGCCATGATCTTCATTTTCTGAATGTTGAGCTTTAAGCCAACTTCTTCTCTCTCCTCTTTTACTTATATCAAGAGGCTCTTTAGTTCTTCTTCACCCTCTGCCATAAGGGTGGTGTCATCTGTATATCTGAGGTTTTTGATATTTCTCCTGGAAATCTTGATTCCAGCTTGTGCTTCAGCCAACCTGGCATTCAGCATGATGTACTCTGCATATAAGTTAAATAAGCAGGGTGACAATATATAACCTTGATGTACTCCTTTCCCCATTTGAAACCAGTCTGTCAGTCTATTGTTCTATGTCCAGTTCTATTATTTCTTAACCTGCATACAGATCTCTCAGGAGTCAGGTAAAGTGGTCTGGTATTCCCATCTGTTTAAGAATTTTCCAGTTTGTTGATCTGTGACTGATCCACACAGTCAAAGGCTTTGGCATATTCAATAAAGCAGATGTTTTTTCTGGAACTCTCTTGCTTTTTGATGATCCAGTGGATGTTGGCAATTTGATCTTTTGTTCCTCTGCCTTTTTAAATCCAGCTTGAACATCTGGAAATTCACAGTGCATGTAATGTTGAAGCCTGGCTTGGGGAATTTTGAGCATTACTTTGCTAGTGGATGAGACAAGTGCAATTGTGCGATACTTAGAACATTCTTTGCCATTGGCTTTCTTTAGGATTGGAATGAAAGCTGTCCTATTCCAGTCCTGTGGCCACTGTGAATTTTCCAGATTTCCTGGCATATTCAGTGCAGCACTTTCACATCATCATCTTTTAGGATTTGAAATAGCTCAGCTGGAATTCCATCACTTCCACTAGCTTTGATCCTTCCTAAGGCCCACTTGACTTTGCATTCCAGGATGTCTAGGTGAGTTATCACACCATCAACGTTATCTGGGTCATGAAGATCTTTTTGTATAGGTCTGTGTATTCTTGCCACCTCTTTGTAATATCTCCTCCTTCTGTTAGGTCCATACCATTTCTGTCCTTTATTGTGCCCATCTTTGCATGAAATGTTCCCTTGGTATCTCTAATTTTCTTGAAGAGATCTCGAGTTTTTCCCATTCTATTGTTTTCCTCTATCTCTTTGCATTGATCACTGAGGAAGGCTTTTATCTCTCCTTGCTATTCTTTGGAACTCTGCATTCACATGGGTATATCTTTACTCCTTTGCCTTTCACTTCTCTTCTTTTCTAACTATTCTCTAAGGCCTCCTCAGGTAACCAGTTTGCCTTGCTGCATTTCTTTTTCTTGGGGATGGTCTTGATCACTGCCTCCTGTGCTATGTCACGAACCTCTATCCTTAAATCTTCAGGCACTCTTGTCTATTAGATCTATTTGTCATGCCTACTGTATAATCGTTAGCGATTTGATTTAGGTCATACCTGAATGGTCTAGTGGTTTTCCCTACTTTCTTCAATTCAAGTCTGAATTTAGCAATCAGGAGTTCATGATCTGAGCCACAGTCAGCTCCCAGTCTTGCTTCTGCTTACTGTATAGAGCTTCTCCATCTTTGGCTGCAAAGAATATAATCAGTGTGATTTTGGTGTTGACCTTCTGGTGATGTCCATGTATAAAGTCTAGTCTCATGTGTTCCTGGGAGAGTGCTTGCTATGACCAGTGCACTCTCTTGGCAAAACTGTGTTAGCCTTTTCCCTGCTTCAGTTTTTACTCCAAGACCAAAGTTGCCTGTTACTCCAGGTATCTCTTGACTTCCTACATTTGCATTCCAGTCCCCTATAATGAAGAGGACATCTTTTGGGGGTGTTAATTCTGGAAGGTCTTATAGGTCTTCATAGAGCCATTCAGCTTCAGCTTCCTCAGCATTACTGGTCAGAGCATAGACTTGGATTACCATGATATTGAATGGTTTGCCTTGGAAATGAACAGAGATCATTCTGTCATTTTTGAGATTGCATCCAAGTACTACATTTTGGACTCTTTTCAACAAAAGAGTTGAGGAGGGCTGGGAGGGTTATTCCATTTCTTCTAAGGGATTCTTTCCCATAGTAGTAGATATAATGGTCATCTGAGTTAAATCTACCCATTGCAGTCCATTTTAGTTTACTAATTCCTAAAATGTTGTTCACTCTTGCCATCTCCTGTTTGACCACTTCCAATTTACCTTGAGTCATGGACCTGGCATTCCAGGTTCCTATGCAATATTGCTCTTCACAGCATCGGACTTCACTGCCATCATCAGTCACATCCACAACTGGGTGTTTTTGTTTTGTTTTGTTTTTCTTTGCTTTGCTTTGGCTCCGTCTCTTCATTCTTTCTGGTGTTATTTCTCCACTCTTCTCCAGTAGCATAATGGGCACCTACCGACCTGGGGCGTTCATCCTTCAGTGTCATATCTTTTGCCTTTTCATACTGTCCATCCATTAGCAGATATTTTTTGTCTTTGATGATTATGGTTTTCCTAGGAGATAACAGATTATGAGAAAAGGAGAAACCTGTGTCTGGTGTAGGGAGGAAATTCCATAAGCTTTTAGGGCCAAGACTACATTGTCTGACACCATGGAAAAGGGGTCTTAGACCATCAAGACCAAGAGGAGTACAGTGCAGAGGTGAGAGCCCTTTGAATGAGACAGAAAGTGACTAGAACCATATGGCGGTGCACACCAAACAAGCACAAGTCCTCTTCACACACCTGAGCGGGGCTTCTTCATCTTTCCCCCAAGAATGATAGGCTGCTCCATCGAACTGGAATATTCAGTCTTGCTGTTGAATATCCAGTCTTGCATTGACAAATATTGCTGTACTTCAAAACCAACTTATTCTGCCTTTTGTCCGTCATCCTGTAATCAGAATAGCAGATGGTGGTGTCCCCCCAGAACGGGAACCCAGGTGCTGAGGGGACACGTTAAGACAAATGCTATCTATGTTTCATGTACCACATCTCAGTTGTGTGGAAGTGCGTGAAGCCAGTTTCTGACTTTCTGGGTCTGACATCATCCCCATTTCCCTGCCCTGAGATCCACGTTGTTACTTGTCTGCCCCCACCTTAATCAGCATGGCCCAGGAAATGGTTCTGATCTCAGCTCCCTCCACCTCCTGCCCACATGGATGTTCCTAGAGCCAGCTGTAAGGCACCTGAACCTCTGTTAAAAGTAAGACATGGAAACATTTCAATAACAAAGACTAGAAGCTGCCTACTCTGTTCAATCCCTATCACAAACTGGACCCTCAAAACTACTTGCTGAGTGAGTGAACAAATGAATAAATGCATGATAAGCAAATGATTAAGCAATATTGAGACACGTGAGTCTAATGATTTAGAAGTAATTTGACACATGTCACCTTATGATTTAATAAAAACTCTCCAAGAAAAAATAATAAATAAAATGATTGAAATGTGTCTTTACCTTTCAATTCTTACAGCTGTATAGGGCCAGGTCTCGAAGGCTGTGCAGCAAATGGGTAAGTGTGACACTTTGTGTGTGATGGCCTGACCAGAAACAACCGATAGTTCTGTGGGCACGGGTAATGCTTTCTCACTTTTCCAACTCCCCTCTGCCCTGGCAGGTTCTCACTTCTCCCGGGTCAGACTGGGCATTCCTAGCAGAACCCACCCTGCCTGCATTACTGGCTGTGTCCCAGGGATGGGAGAGTGACACAGGGCATCAGTGCCAGGCTTCTTCCACATATGGAACCAGCCTTACCACCTGGCGCTTCTCTTTCTATACAACCTGTCATTGCTCCCTGGCTCATAGTATTATTGGATGCTTCTTCTCTTCCAGCTTCTCTTCTCTTTCCTCGCTAACCCAGTTGACCCTCAACTTGTGTTTGAATGACCTTTCTGTTTGATGACAGAGCTCTAACTGTGGGGATTTCTCCCCTTACTTCCTTTTCCAAACACATGACTTCCTTCAGTATTTCAGTTGTAATCTGTTTGCCATCATTGCCTGAAATACTACACAGAGAAAAGCAGAATGGAGACTTTCTATTCAGACTCATCAGGAAAGAATGATATCATCAATTAATAGTATCTGTCATGGAATCAGAATTATACACAAGACACCAACCAGATACCCCCAAACACTAGCCAAATATCCAGGCACCTCTGCCATCTCTACTAATGTTTACAAAACTCCTCCCCTCAACAACTTTCTTTAGCATCAGTCAGCTCAGTCTCTTGCCCAAGAATTAGTCAAGATAACTAACCCTTCTCCGATCAAGTGAAACATTAAAGACAAGTAGGGAGGTCTCTCAAAGACAAAGGTTGCCTTTTATGCCCCTCTTCACTTGAGCCATAAGGACACCCACAAGCTTCATCCTCTCTTCATGCTGCAGTCAGTATCTTAGCAATGAGGTTTTCCTTCATATCCCCACCCTGAAACCAGTCAATGACCTTTGTTATATTCATTCTTTGAGTTTGTTCTTCTCTTTTCACCCACCCTTACTATCCATGAAACATATACTCTGTACAAATTATTCCTTTTACCTTTCAATGTCCCCTTCAAAATAGTAAAAACCCATTAATTCAAACTAAATTAACTAGGAGAATGGTATAACTCAAGACATGACTTTGTATGTGCTAAGAAGAATGTGTTCTAAGTACTATTTACATAAGTACATTTGACACAGGAGAAATCTGTAAGAATGCTGGCACACTTTTTGTGTGTGTAAATTGTGCTACTAATTATTCTTTGATATTCATTAACTGCCTGAAAATATGAAGTTTGTATACATTTTTTAAAATTTATTTATTGCCAGAAGCTCAGATGGCACAGGTGCTTGAAAACAATAGCTTTATAAAGATTCTAAATTCAGAATCTACTCATTCAGACAGCTCTTTCCCCAGTGAGTTTTGGGTTTTTGCTCTCCCACTTTTGGGGAGGCGGGGGGACTGCAACTGCAGAATGACCTCACTTGTCTATGACAGCTCTGCTCTCTGTGTGGAAATCCTGTCCCTGCCTTACCCCTCCACACATTCATACAGCACTTCACACCATTCTCACCCCATGTTATAAGTCCAGGATCCCTCAAGCAGTCTCCACAGTTTTGAAAGGGTCCCTCCGTCCAGCCTGGCCAGCAGACATCACGTGAGGAGGGTGTGCTTCTAAAGAGTGGAGACACCCAGGGAGACACACAAATTCGTGCAGAAAGCATGACTGAGCTATTTTTCAAGTTATGTTTCCTTAATCAACAGACGACAACATACTCTTTATAACGAGAAGTCCAAATGATACCCAGTTTAAAAATCCGAAAAGGTGGGATGAGTAGGCTATCACACTGAAGAAAGTTGAAAACCTGCCCTGGGAATATTAATCTGCCTCTCTTTCTCCTTGACAAGCTGTGCGCTCTTGCACTGAGACAGTTCTAAATGATGTCCTGGCATCCACACACATGGGAAATACAGGAAATGCCAACATGACAAACCAACCCCCTGTGTGTCCGCCTTGTTCCAGGCCCAAGATCCCGTCCATCGCCACGGGCATCGTGGGCGGGCTGCTGCTGGTGTTGGTGCTCGCCCTGAGCGTCGGCCTCTTCATGCGCAGGCGCCACATCGTGCGCAAGCGCACGCTGCGCCCGGCTGCTGCAGGAGCGAGGTGAGCGGGGCGACCGCCGGGCGGTGACAGGATGAGGCTGCATGGCTGCGCTTTACTAATAAATGAGAAAGCCAGGAGAATCTCTGAATGTGCAGGCATAAGCAAGGCCGTATACACTTTGGTACTTGTATTCAGAGACATGCAGCTGTTTCCAGGGTAACTCCTGCTGCCTGTTACCTAGCTGTGGTGCCCACCACCCAGCTGGTTCTGCTCTGTGGTCGGCGAGGGGGAAGCTGGTGCACAGACGCCCGTGAGTTGCTGTAAGCACAGGAGGGGTCACTTTGTAAAATGCCACAGTTCCCACCAGTGACTGCTCTTTTTGAGCCATGACTGTGACTAGTATTGTCT
This sequence comes from Nanger dama, assembly GCA_917880005.1. Taxonomy (NCBI): domain Eukaryota; kingdom Metazoa; phylum Chordata; class Mammalia; order Artiodactyla; family Bovidae; genus Nanger; species Nanger dama. The sequence continues at coordinate 2,063,693 of CAKJTW010000127.1, forward strand.
GTGCACCATGATTTCAGGAAAAGGTCTTCAGGTGGTATCTGTGTCCATCCATGTGTCAAAGCCAGAGACCCCCAGGGGGAGGGACCCATACTAACTTCAGCAGCGTGGCTGTGCAGGGCTCAGATGGGCTACCAAAATGACCACCACACGAGCTTGCCCTCCCCCCAAGCTTTCCTAGCCCGCTCACAGAAACAGAAATTGCGCTTACTGCCCAGGAGCTGTTCTGTTCAAGGTCACCTGCTTTGGAGGACGTGGGAGGTGTCAGTACGTTCTTTCAGTGTCTGTCACCAAGTTCCCTAGAACAGATGTCCTGTCTAGGGAGTGAGTGGGGCAAGTTCTCTGGGCCAGAGCATGAGCGCGCCTCCTGCCACATGGTGTCAGGAGCTGCCATCCCATCCCTCGGCCAGCCAGGCAGGCTCAGCTCTTCCCCTTGTCTCTCACAGCTCGTGGAGCCTCTGACGCCCAGCGGAGAAGCTCCTAACCAAGCTCTCTTGAGGATCTTAAAGGAAACAGAATTCAAAAAGGTCAAGGTGTTGGGCTCCAGGAGCATTTGGCACCGTGTACAAGGTGAGCCCAGGGCTCCTAGGCTTGGATCTGGGGGCCCATCCTCTGCTGTGGTCCTTATCACAGTGGAGTGCTCTTTGTGTCAGTGAGGGTTTAGGAAATCCCAGTATTTTTCTTAGGTTGTCTAGACGAAATCTTTTATAATCAGAGTGACAAGGAAGTGGTCCACTTGGGCACAGATGATTTCATGGAGGACACGGTGAGTTTTTAGAGGATGGGTGGCGCAAGTCAATCTGAAAGAGTGTGGCCTGTCCCCAAAGGGCAGCATCCGAATAAAGCCCAGCTCAAAGCAGTTTCCTCTTCATTTAGTTTTTTCTGTACCCTCTTTGCTTAATCTGATCTCAGTTAGGCCTAGACCCAGTATCTCAGAATTCTGTACAAAATGACTCACACTGACTCTATAACTTACACGAGCTGAAGGGTTTTATCTGACTACTCTGATTCCTGGGACACAACAGCTGAAGAGCTGCTAAGCTGTCGTGACTCCCAGCCTGGATGCCTTGGGCGCAGAGCTGTGCTTCCCCACCCTTTGGGGTATGGCTACTAATGACACCCAGCCAGGCCAGGAGCCACATCCTACATGTGTGACAACTGCCAGCCAATGACTTCTCTCTTTGTTATAGGGACTCTGGATCCCAGAAGGCGAGAAGGTTAAAATTCCTGTAGCTATCAAGGAATTAAGAGAAGCCACATCTCCAAAAGCCAACAAGGAAATTCTTGATGTGAGTTTCTGCTTTGTTCTCTAGCTATCTGCAGGCCTGGACATCAGAAGCTACCTTTTCTCGTGGTTGGCAACACATTTCTGTCTTGTGGACTTTCTCATCACCACATTCTAAATGGTCACTTTTCACTTTTGCTGTATTTTTTCCTTCTGGCTACAAGAAGGCAATGGCACCCCACTCCAGTACTCTTGCCTGGAAAATCCCATGGGCGGGGGAGCCTGGTGTGCTGCTGTCCATGGGGTCGCGAAGAGTCGGACATGACTGAGCGACTTCACTTTCACTTTTCACTTTCATGCATTGGAGAAGGAAATGGCAACCCACTCCAGTGTTCTTCCCTGGAGAATCCCAGGGATGGGGGAGCCTGGTGTGCTGCCGTCTATGGGGTCGGGAAGAGTCGGACACGACTGAAGTGACTTAGCAGCAGCACGCAGTTGGTATAATTCTCTCTCATAGAGATGACTCACTCTTCTGTTCTCTTAACGCCTCAAAAGGATGGGAGCCTGTGGTCCCTGGGCACCCACCAGGGGCTGGTGGCTTCCCCCTGCCATCTCAGCGGTGCCTCTGGCTGGCCTGTGGTACTGCAGGTGCTGTGTTCAGCATGCCTTGGGAAAGAAACAGAAGCATGAGGCAGCCTGCTCAGGGTCACGAAGCTGGGTAGGTTTCCAGCACCTGGTTACTTCTGATTCTGAAATGTGTGTTCATTTTCTTCTACCAAATATCTCACTTTGAAATGGCTTTTTAAAGGTACCTAGGATCAACAATATCATGCTTCATAAACTCTATAATCTGTTGCTCACCTTCTGTACTTTTTCTCAAAATAATTTAAATGTTATTTCCAGGGTCTACTGAGTGCTATTTTATGGAGTCTTTGAAATACTCCGTAAGGTTATTATTGTTACATGCTTTTGCTTTAGATTCTGTTGAACTCTTCCCGTCTTCCTTTGGACCCCCACTAGCCAGTGAGGCCTCTGCATGGTCTTAGAAAGAGAAGGAGGAGCCGGCCGGGCGTTGGGCAGAGCCTAGTGCAGGCAGCAGCTCAGGAAGTTCTGGGGGATGCAGCCCTGTGGGCGCCAGCCAGCAGCCCTGCCACCACTCGCTATGGGTGGCTGTGGGCTTTTCTTGCTCTTTTCCCAAAGCAGAGCCAGTAAAAGAAGAGGTGGAGGGGCTCAGCACTGAGTTAGGAGAACAGTCAATGAAAAGGAAAGTGACTGCCTTTACTGACTCAGAAATTTAGTTCATCTTGCAGCCAAGAAAGACAAAGGTCAAATGTAATACTTCCCCACTCATATCTAACCAACAGAATAATATGGTAAGCAAAGCAAACAGGCCTTTTTAAAAATGTGTTCAGACACTGAGCTTCCCAAGAGGAAATCTTCTCCATCTGCATTTCTCCAGGCAGCCTTCCCTCCTTTCATTTTGCAGCAGGGAAGTCTCACTGCAGTATTTTCTTTGTGAAGGAGTAACTATTAACAGTGCAACAGGAAATCTTGCACACTCATGATATGCTTATCAAGCCCAGTTCTCTTTCATTTTAGCAGTTTACAAATTAATGTGGAGTCTGTTAATATGTCAGTTCCTATGTACGTAACCGTGAGAAGTGTAACAAGCAAGCCATTTGTGAAGTCTCTTCACTTACAACCTCTAGCTCCTGTTCCTACACCGTTAAAAATAAAATGTTAGCAGAATTTGCTCCCTTAACTCACTTTTTACTCATTCAAGAATTCTAATAACTTTCACAAAATGTGAATTTTGACAATATTCTCTGTGCAGAGTTAAGGGCAATTTTGAAGATAGTAGCAATACTTTTGGAGAAGGCAATGGCACCCCACTCCAGTACTCTTGCCTGGAAAATCCCATGGACGGAGGAGCCTGGAAGGCTGTAGTCCATGGGGTCGCTGAGGGTCAGATACAACTGAGCGACTTCACTTTCACTTTTCACTTTCATGCACTGGAGAAGGAAATGGCAACCCACTCCAGTGTTCTTGCCTGAAGAATCCCAGGGATGGGGGAGCCTGGTGGGCTGCCGTCTCTGGGGTGGCACAGAGTCAGACACGACTAAAGCGACTTAGCAGCAGCAGCAATACTTTGGGAAAAAAGTAGTTTCGCTGAAAAGGACCCTCCAGAACCCCTAAAACTGGAGGAAATCTGCTTTCATGGGGCAGGGGTAGGGTAGAAAATAGAGAAAGTAAAGTGTTTAAAGCCCTGTTTGTCTCTTGCTCTGTCTCTGGGCTCCTCTCTTTCTCTCCCTCTGGCCCACTCCTGCTTTCTTCTTTCTGCTCTGACACCCACCCTGTGGCTGTCCTGGGAGAGGACAGCAGCCTGAGGCCTTGGTCTGCTTGTCCTGAAGCTCCGTCTGCCCCACAAACATGGAGCCACTCTGATAGGGTGAGTGCTGCCATGGGGAGCCCTAAGGAAAGGGAAAACTAAGGCAAAGGCAGTTTGAACAGTCATTTAAAGGGCAAGTTAGTCCTGTGACCAGGCTGCCCAGGGGGTGGAGTGTGGGCTTGGCTCACACGCGCTTGAAAATGGCTCCAGCTCCCCATGCTTTTATTCCGCTGCCCAGGCGAGCCCTAAGGTCCAGCACACATGCCCTCTACCCCTGGTGCACGGTCCATCAGTGGTGGCTTAGGTACTGGGAAGCTTCAGAAGTATTCTTAAAGCTGGGCATACGCCTCTCCGGAAGGAGTTTAATGTTTAGTGAAATCCCTTTTCCCCAGTCCTTAACATAAACTAGTTCACAGATGAGGGAGTCATGCAAGAAAGAAGGCCCAAAAATCAGGTTGACAACTGGATAAAATAATAGATTTTCAAGGTCGCCAAGCCTCAGAAGCTCTGCTGCCACGTGACTCTGACCTCAGCCTTGGGAGCCTTTGAGCGTGAGTTCTGCCTGCCAGTCTGCAGACTGATCATAGATGGTGAGGAATACCAAGCATTCTTGCTGTAGGTCACAGAGCACCTTTGAGATTCCAAGATAAACAGCTAAGAACAAAGCTCACATTAACTCCTGCACACACTGAATAGGACACGTGACTGGACAGCATCCCCATTGAGCTCAGGCTGAGACATGCAGAAGGGACACCGTAGCTCTGGTGCCGCACCAGATGTTAAAAGGAGCTAGGGCCTGGCAGGGCTCCAGGCTCTGTGTGGCCCGGACACCCACACCCATGCTCCACTCCCTGAGCCCTGGGTCAGCTCCTCACGGCCCGCAGCAGATGGGCTGCTCAGACTGCTCTGCTCTGCAGATTTTTCTCCTCTCTGAAGCGAGTACAACATGTTTCCAAATCTCAACCAGATCTTGAGAAAATAGAAACAGCCAGAGGATTACTTTGGTGTTATGGTTGTACAGTTTCCCAGACTCGGGAGAGAGACGTGATTTCTGCTTTTCTGGCAATCGCATGGCCTATTAATCTTTTCATAGACTTTCTAGTTTAAATTTGGGTGGACACAGAAAACAGCATGCACAAGAGATTCACATATGTGCTCTGTGTTATAAAGTCTAGGGCTTTCTTTCTCAGCAAGTCTTCCCTGGTCTGTGGGGTTAGTTAGCAGCAGGAAGGATGGCTGAGGGCCCCCAGAGCCCAACAGCGTGGGGTGGGAAGACTCTAGTGGGCCCAGTCCTGACAAGAAGTGTGATCTTGGGCGTGGTTCACCGGGTCTCAATTTCCTCTTCTGACGAATAATAGCTTCAGGGGGAACCACTTGCCTGCCTTCTCCAGCCCTAACTTTTTATCAGTTGTTGTTCAGTTGCTAAGTTGTGTCCGACTGTTTGTGACCCCATGGACAGCAGCACAGCAGGCTTCCCTGTCCTTCACCATCTCCCCTAAACTGGCTCAAACTCAGGTCCACTGTGCCAGTGATGCCATCCAACCGTCTCAATCTCTGTCATCCCCTTCTCTTGCCCTCAATCTTTCCCAGCATCAGGATCTTTTCCAGTGAGTCAACTCTACGCATCAGGTGGCCAAAGTATTGGAACTTCAGCATCAGTCCTTCCAATGAATATGCAGGGATGATTTCCTTTAGGATTGACTGGTTGATCTCCTTGCAGTCCAAGGGACTCTCAAGAGTCTCCTCCAGCACCGTAATTCGAAAGCATCAGTAGCTTTTTATCAATAGCCGTCTGAAAAATGAAGAGCTGTCTGAATGCCCATAGTATCAAATATCTGCTCTGCTCTTTAACATTGTGATGCTGCATTTACAACCAGAGAAGGGCCGCCTGCCCATGAAGGTGGGGTATCGCCTACTCAGGGTGCTTGTTCTGAAACAAGTAGCAGAGCTGCAGTCTCTCTTGTTAATGAAAGTGACAGGGTCTCTGATTTGTGTAATTTCAGTGTTGTTCCGCTGTGATGTTTCTGAGATATTTCTAGAGGTGTGTCAGGCAGCACAGAAGCACCACAGGGGAACAGGTATTGGGGAGAGGGAGACAGTAAACAAGCTCCCCCCTCCCTGCAGCTCACACAGCACACCCGCCGGGATGGGTCCAAGAATCAGCATTTCTGGCAATCTGGCCAGCAGCACTGAGCCTGCTGCTGTGAGGGGACAACTGCGAGAAGCCAGGAAAGTTTAGCTCAGATGGGAGTCAGGGAGGCCTTCAGAGGAGGGCTCAGCCGGGAAAGCGGAGGTGGAGGGGCATTCCAGACAAAGCCCCTGCTAGCGGCGAGTATGGGAGGGCAGTGAGCGGACGGAGCAGCAGGGCCTGTGGGAGGGGAGGCCCAGCAGGGCGTGCGGGCCTGCCCGGAACGGAGAGGCCCGGGGATGGCCACTGCTGACACTGGTATTTAGGACATTGAGGACGTTTGTGTTTCAGACTCTGCATTCGCCCCAGGCCCTCCACCCATCTGCTCTGTCCCCACTCTCTGCTCCTGGGGCACAGCTCCCAGCAGCCCCCTCACGTGGCTTCGCCGCCTCCCAGGCTGTGTTGGCTCCTGCACAGGAGCCCAGCCCCCACCACATCAGTGGGCAGAGCGGGAAAGGCACCTCTGAACTTTCTCTTGGAGACGAGGTGGTCCCTTTTGTGTCTGTGTAAAAGGTCAGCATCCTTGTAATCTAAAGGGAAAGAGACTGAGTTTATTGGCTCCCTAATTCTTAGACAAAAACGAGGCCCAGCTATGTGCTTGGTTTAAATGAAGTCAGCTTCCTCCATCCAAGGATAGCAGAAGAGTTAAAATGAAATCTGTAGTTGTGAGTCTGTGTCAGGCCTCTGCCCTGGCCGCGTCTGAGTCAGCAGGGGTAGGGTTGGGGGAAGTGGTTTTCCTTTCCCAACACTGCGGCCAGCAACACAGACCCCCTCTTAAGAAACGAGTCCCGGGTCGCCCGCAGAGTCTGCGATCACTGCAGGTGTAGTGCCCTCCCTCCGTTTCAGAGCCGGCACATGTGCACAGAAAGGCCTTCTTTCCCCGCTGTGTGTGGTGGAGGCGCCTGTGGCCCCAGCAGTGTTGAGGGCGGGGTGGTGGATGTGGGGGGTCCTCCTCTGCCCCACAGAGGAGAAGTGAGGACTGACTTCCCAGAGCTCTCACCATCACCTCGGGGCCCGTGGTGAGGGTTCCTTAGTCAGTGGCCAGGTCATCATCAGGATGTGGGTTGCCACCCGCCCCAACAGCGTTTTAAACTGAGGCTTGTTTGGCTCTGAGACGGAGGTCCTCGTGATGACTCAGCATCACCCAAACTTGGGGACATCAGGTCTTGTTTTCACCCAGCACTTTGCCAGTGGCGAGCTCTGCCAAGGTCTCTCTGTGGTGCCAAATGCTACCTGCAGTCAGAGGGTGCCTCCGCCCACCAGATGTCTGGTCACTGCCTGGCCTCACGTTTCAGAGGTCCTGTGTGAACATCCACTGCTCTAGATGTTTTATGCGCCCATTTCCACACTTAAACTCAAGTTGGGTTTTTAATCTAGGAAGGGTCTGCCTGCTTGTTCCCGTAGCTGTGGCGGGGAACCGCGCTGACGTGCCTTCTCCTCCTCTCCCGCAGGAGGCCTACGTGATGGCCAGTGTGGACAACCCCCATGTGTGCCGCCTCCTGGGCATCTGCCTGACCTCCACGGTGCAGCTCATCACACAGCTCATGCCCTTCGGCTGCCTGCTGGACTACGTCCGTGAGCACAAAGACAACATCGGCTCCCAGTACCTGCTCAACTGGTGTGTGCAGATCGCAAAGGTAACTCGCAGGCAGCCCGCGCTGGGTGCCAGCAGGCAGGGCCACAAAGCAGGGCCAGCAGCTACCTCTGCTTCTTGCTGTGTCCTCACCTCCTGGGCTGATGTGATCGTTACAGGGAGCCCCAAAGAACAGCGGCAAGGAGCAAAAAACAACAACCAGGGAGTCAACAATTACATTCTCCGTCCTAGGAAAGCAGAGAGTTTGTCAGGAGGGGTGTGTGTGTGTGTGCATAGACACAGCATAGACTTTATTTTGGATTAAGTTGAATTGATTGTCTTTGGCGTCAGATTAGTGCCTCTCCCACTCCACATTGAAAATCTAATTATTCAGCTACATTTGCACAGTTGGGTGCTCTCAGAATGGTTGATGTTAGTGTCTTATTTTCCTGGCATTCTTTTTGTTGAATACTATGGTAATTTGTAGCAGAGAATGAGGTATGGCTTTCACGCAGGCAGAACTGGTAACAAAACCAGCAAACATGAGGCTGTCAGGTGACAGAGTGCTGGGTGGACAGGCAGGTGCTGGCTCTGATGTGTGGTGGCAGGAGGTAAACAGATACTGCTTCTGCTTCTTGCGGCTCCTCACACGTTCCGCTGTCAAGGCTAGAACGAGGAAGGAGCTGGTAGGGGCAGTGGGCAGACGGTGACCAGGTGGCTACACCTGTGAGCTGAAGCCAGGAGCTGAGCGCCAGGTATTTAGCTGCTCATATGGCCTCACAAAGACTTTCTTTCATTTCACATCTCTCTTTCTTGATCACAGCACTACATCAGTTATTTGCAACCCAACTTGCTAATTCTGTTTCTTCTAACAGTGGGTATACCTTTCACTCAGTTGAATGAATGGAATCTGTGGATGAATCCACCCCAACCCCCTCAGCCCTGAGAGCGGTTATTAGCTGGAGGAGACCAGGGAGGCAGGGAGCTTCTCGTCTCCCAGCCCTGTCAAGTCCTGGTTGCTCCTCTCACCCAGGGCAGCAGTGCAGCTCGGTCCTGTGGATTTACAGTTCTCCCAGAACTGAGGGGCTCCACCAGGCTGTCAGGCAGCAGGCTGCCTCCTGGGGAAACAGACACTGTCTTTCCGCTGCCACTGGGCTTACTATCTCAGCCACAGCCCCAGAGGCTCCAGCACCCTAGGAGTGGGAGAGCACCTTCTCAGACCCCCGCCCATCACCCAGGGCTCCTGTCACTGTCACGGCCACAACCCTGGTTTCAGAACAGGGGGAATCACGTGGCCACGCTAAACAGTGGTCCTGACAGAGCCTATGCGCCTTAGTGCTGCGGTCTCCTGAAGATGCGGTTAGTTCTGTGTCTGACTGCGTTAGTTTCCTGGGGCTGCCGTCAACAATCGTGACAGACTTGGTGGCTTTCCACAGTGGAAACTTATTCTCTCACAGTTCCGGAGGTTGGAAGTCCAGAATCAAGGGGTCTGCTCTCAAGGCACTGCTTTCTGTTTCTGCAGAGAAACCTCACTATTGTGCTGGCACAGCTGTATCGATGCAGCATCTATCCTGCCAGGATAGGAAAGTAATGGTCTCCTCAGTTGTAAGAGAAGTTTGCTGTTGGGTTAGTTACTATTTACCTTAAGTATTAAACAGTTTTCTTTGTAAAGCTTAGAAATGAAACTACTCAGAAACACTTAGTGGCTGACCAGAAACTAAACTTGCTGGCATTTTCAAAGTGGGATTTATTGACTTATAAATGTCCTCACTGATTCACAAAGGCACAGGCTCTCTTGGGAAGTTTTCCAAACATTGCTGACAAGTCAGGTACTATTACACAGGTTTATTGTCTTCACTTAACTGGTAGGAAGACAAGTAACATTACATCAACCAGGCACAAGGAAAAAGAAAAGAAGCAGAGGTGGCCTGGGGGGATTCCTGTTGGGGTTTGGAGACCAGAGGCGCCCTTCCATACAGGGGGCAGAGTGGATTCTAGACTCAGATCTCAGGAGGCTGTGGTCCCATCACTCACTCCGTGATCCCCTCGTCCTAAGCTCCCAGCTCATGAAAGTACAGAGAGCTCACTCACGGGCAGTAACTTAGGTGCTTCAGAAAGTGTGTCCATTCTTTCTGGCTACTTAAACTAGCTAGTAAATTCCAAAGTAATTAGATGGGATGATCATGTCATAAAATCTTAGAATCCAAAAGATGTGCCAGACTTCAGTTGAGAGAACACTGCTGCCGTGCTAGGCTGTTCCTTGGAGCACCACAGAACACATACTGCGAATCCTATGTAAACCAGCTCCCCAGGCTGATTCATTTAACATTTTCTCCAGCCTTTGGGACAGCAGAGCTTTCTTTCACCTAACCTGGATTAAGATCTCACAGAAGTTAGTTTTCAGAGAGATAAGTTTCAGATCTTGACCAGGCCCCAGTGAGATTTGAAGGCAGCTGTTGGGGAAGGGGGATCTGGAGGAGAAGCTGTCAGAGAGAAACTGACCACAACTTTGTAAGCACCAGACTACGCCTAGTGCATTCTAAAGATGAGACTTGATAAGGAGGAACTTCAAAAGGGATTCCATCCAAAGGATCCATTTCTTAAGCACATGGGACACTTAGTTTGGTCTCAGTTCATTTGAAAACGCCCCAGGTGTTTTCACAGTTCACACATTTATAGGAGTTCTCAGGTCATATGAACAGCTAAGAGAAGACCCATCCAGGTTAGGGGAGGAAGGTGGTCCTACCTCTAACGGGAGAGAACGAAAATCGTGCTGGCAAAGGAGCTGTCATCCGTCACCCTCGCTCGGCCTTTGTGTGGGAGATGCTAACCATCTCATGCAGCTCACGTGCACAGCCTCCTGTCTCGGCCCGGGTGCTCTGGCCTTTGCACCTAGGTCTGCTCCACTTCCCCGCACCACCCAGGTTTCCTGTTCTCCAGATCAGGACTCCTAAAGGTGAGCGTCCAGGCAGCCCCAGCCCCGCTGATGGACTTTGCAGCTTAAGGGTGGTGATTCAGCCTGCAGCCTCCATCCGCGGGGCCAGAGAACACTCCCTCCCAAGAGCTGATTCACCTGCAAAGCACACACCGGCACAGCACCCCGAGGCACCAAGACCACAGACAGGACAGAGACAAACAGCAGATCCAGTCACCAGAGGTTTTCAGTTATTTGGATTTTCTTTTCATTCTTACATTGTTCCGTAAAGATTACAGTTGAACTTAACCTAAATGATCACTTTACATTATGTCCTTATAAAGCCAAAAGTTGCTGTGCGATTAAAGCATATTCTTCAGCTCTTAGACATTTCATTTAGTTATTTCTTGAGCATTTATCTATCAGTGTCCAGTATCATGTGAAATATATATATATATAATTAAGACAAAATTTCTTATCTCCCTAAACTTATGAACAGGTAAGGAAAACAGATCCATAGAGAGCTAACCATGCAGGAGGAAATGAGGGGGTGAGATCAGGAGAGGTGGGGACCAGACTCCCAGAGGCTGCTGTACAGGCCACATGGGGACCAGCAAAGTGGGCTCAGCCTGCCAGCCAAGTGCCAGGTGTGGGGGCGGCAGTGGTGAGGCAGGCACCCCACACCCTCTGGAGTCCTGGATGTGGCTTGGTTCTGTCGACGGGAATGAGAGCCAGGTCCTGTCCTGGGAGCTGTCTGAGGGAGCAGTGGGCGGTGATGGAGAGACGCTGAGGGCTGCTGAGGAATGAGAGGCAGGGCAGGAGGGGAAGGGGATACCCCCAGGGACCTGCAAGCCCAACTTCATCCTGGAAGCCAAGGGCGCCATGCAGGTATTTATTCATGATCTTACATGGCAGCGGCCTAATTCAAGGTCATGTCCAAAAGGGTGGAGTAGAGAGGGTGGATTTGGCATCCAGGAGGAAATGATGGCAGTCACAGCAGTGATGCACCACTCTACTGGGTGCTGTCCTAAGTGCTCCAGAGGGATTAGCTCATTTAATCCTCTGAGCAGCCTGTCTTACATGTGGAGAGAGTGAGATAAGGGTGTTTAAGTAACGTGCCAAGTTCTCAAGCACATAAGCAGCAAAACCAAGATTTGATCCCAGGCATCCTTGCTCCCACATCTGTGCTTTTCCCCAGCCCTTGATGTCACAGATCAGAGGGGAGCCCCCCAGACCAGTGAGCCTGCAGGCCTCCAGTCCCTACCCAGCAGAAGCTTGGGGGTCTGGAACAGAGCATTCTGACACTTGCCTGCCTCTCCTGAGGGCAGGGCTCAGTGGTGTGGAGGCTGTGCTTCAGTGAACTCTGCCAGGGCCTTCTGCCTGCCCTCCACTTCCTACTTACACCGTCTCCATAGTCACCAGGTCACATCCCCCTCTCCCCACACAGTGGTTAAAAAGTCTGTTAGAAACGCAGCTCAGGTCTGCCTCTCCCTCTGGGCTCCTACTGAGAGCTCCAGGATGCTGCAGTGCCTGGGAAAGCAGTCTGTGAATGTCAGACCCAACCTGGGCCGCCTTCTGCGAGCGCTGTGCCAGGAACATCTTCATATCCCTCATGGAGTATCCACAAGTCCCAGCGTGAAGGGGGGCACTTCAGATCCCCTATTAACATCATATTTGCAACATCCATCTTCGCTGTCCTATGTTAATTGACAAAATAATATATTCCCTTAAACTGAAGTGAGGATCTCAGAGAAGAACCAGGGCAATGCTTTTCCAAGAGGCCCCACGAGGCTTAAACACTGGTGTTGCTCCTGCGGTTCTGTTTGGGTTCTGAAAGTGTCAGGGCTCTTATCTTTGGTGCTGGTTAAAATCTTAACTGTGTGAGGCACTGAGATGGCCTTTCAAGCCCTCTGTGTTATGTGGGACAGAAACCAAGGAATAGTTTCGCGTAAGTTCAAAGGAGGCTAATCTTATCCTGTAATTATCGCTGACTTTAAATCCCTCTGGCTGATTGGCTGTCTGCTCCAGAACACGTAAACTGCTTTCTTCTCCCCTTTCCCAAGCCTTCTCTGAGAAAACATTGCTCTGGTCCTTTAAAGACCTCAGGAGTAGGAGGAGGGTGGGGTGGAGGTGCCTTCCATTGTTTATTTACACAGCAGCAGATAGGAGCAGTGACCCCACAAGAGACTGACCCAGACTTGCCCTCGAGTGTCCGGGACTCTCTGGTAGAGGCATGGGTTGGTGGTGGCCTGCTGCGGGGTCAGGGACGCTGAGTGCTGCAGTGCATGCACAGAACCTTTTGAAGGAGATGCCTTATCTTCGTTACCTCCACCATAGTTTGGTCTCAGGTCAAACAACAGCCCCACTCATCAACAGAAAATTGGATTAAAGATTTACTGAGCATGGCCCCGCCCATCAGAACTAGACCCAGTTTCCCCTACAGTCAGTCTCTCCCATCAGGAAACTCCCATAAGCCTCTTATCCTTCTCCATCAGAAGGAAGACAGAATGAAAACCACAATCACAGAAAACTAACCAATTTCATCACATGGACCACAGCCTTGTCTAACTCAATGAAACTATGAACCATACCACGTAGGGCCACCCAAGATGGACGGGTCATCTTGGAGAGTTCTGACAAAACGTGGTCTTCTGTAGAAGAAAATGGCAAACCACTTCAGTATTCTTGCCTTGAGAACCCCATGAACAGTATGGAAAGGCAAAAAGATATGACACTGAAAGAAGTCCCCAGATCGGTAGGTGCCCAGTGTGGTACTGGAGAAGAGTGGAAAAATAACCTCAGAAAGAATGAAGAGACAGAGCCAAAGCAAAGACAGCGCCCAGTTGTGGATGATGTAACTGGGGATAGAGGAAAAGTCCAATGCTGTAAAGAAACATATTGCCTAGGAACCTGGAGTGTTAGGTCCATGAATCAAGGCAAACTGGAAGTGGTCAAATAGAGATGGCAAGAGCGAACGTCGACATTTTAGGAATCAGTGAAATAAAATGGACTGGAACGGGTGAATTTAACTTAGATGACGTTTATATCTACTACTGTAGGTAATAATCCCTTAGAAGAAATGGAGTAGGCCTCTCAGTCAACAAAAGAGTCCAAAATGCAGTACTTGGGTGTAATCTCAAAAATGACAGAATGATCTCTGTTCGTTCCCAAGGCAAGCCATTCAGTATCACAGTAATCCAAGTATATGGCCCAACGAGTAACGCTGAAGAAGCTGAAGTTGAATGGCTCTATGAAGACCTACAAGAACTTCTAGAACTAACACCCCAAAAGATGTCCTCTTCATTACACAGAACTGGGATGCAAAAGCAGGAAGTCAAGAGATACCTGGAGTAACAGGCAAATTTGGCCTTAGAGTACAAAATGAAGCAGGTCAAAGGCTAACAGAGTTTTGCCAAGAGATGCACTGGTCATAGCAAACACTCTGTTCCAACAACACAGGAGGAAACTCTACACATGGACATCACCAGATGGTCAACACCGAAATCAGATTGATTATATTCTTTGCAGCCAAAGATGGAGAAGCTCTATACAGTCAGCAAAAGAAGACCAGGAGCTGACTGTGGCTCAGATCATGAACTCCTTATTGAAAAATTCAGACTTAAATTGAAGAAAGGAGGGGAAACCACTAGACCATTCAGGTACGACCTAAATCAAATCCCTTATGATTATACAGTGGAAAGGACAAATACATTCCAGGGATTAGATGTGATAGAGTGCCTCAAGAACTACAGACAGAGGTTTGTGACCTTGTACAGGAGGCAGTGATCAAGACCACCTCCCAGGAAAAAGAAATGCAACAAGGCAAATGGTTGTCTGAGGAGGCCTTACAAATAGCTGAGAAAAGAAGAGACACTAAAGGCAAAGGAGAAAAGGAAAGATGTACACATTTGAAGGCAGGGTTCCAAAGAATAGCAAGGAGAGATAAGAAAGCCTCCCTCAGTGATCAGTGCAAAGAAATAGAGGAAGACAATAGAAGGGGAAAGACTAGAGATCGCCTCAAGAAAATTAGTGATACCGAGGAAACATTTCACGTAAAGATGGGCACAATAAAGGACAGAAATGGTGTGGACCTAACAGAAGCAGAAGATATTAAGAAGAGGGGCAGAAATACACGGAAGAACTATACAAAAAGATCTTCGTGACCCAGAGAACCATAACAGTGTGATCATGCACCTTGAGCCAGACATCGTGGAATGCAAAGTTAGTGAACCTTAGGAAGCATCACTATGAACAAAGCTAGTGGAGGTGATGGAATTTCAACTCATCTGTTTCAAATCCTAAAAGATGATGCTGTTAAAGTGCTTCACTCAATATGCCAGCAAATCTGGAAAACTCAGCAGTAGCCACAGGACTGGCAAAGGTCAGTTTTCATCCCAGTCCCAAAGAAAGGCAATGCCAAAGAGTGTTCTAACTATTGCACAATTGCACTCATCTCACACGCTAGCAAAGTAATGCTCAAAATTCTCCAAGCCAGGCTTCAACAGTACATGAACTTCCAGATGGAAGGCCTCAAAAATAGCCCTCCAAGACTAATTCCTGGTAATGTCTTTATAAGACCCTATCTTCTTATGAGGACTTCCCTGGTGGCTCAGACAGTAAAGAATATGCCTACAAGAGACCTGGGTTTGATCCCTGGGTTGGGAAGATCCCCTGAAGAAATCCATGGACAGAGGAGCCTGGTGGGCTACAGTCCATAGGGTCACAAAGTATCAGACGAAACGAGTGACTTTCATTCACTCACTCATCTTCGTAATTTTTCATTTTGCTTTGATATGACAAGTTAATTTTTAGTTTTTACCTAATATGTATCAAAAGGAAGGAAGTAAAGAATTTGCCAGAAAATTTGGGATCTACTCTTATCTACAGGTGTTCCCTGCACTTGCACTAGAATAAAGAGAGCTATGTACAGAAAGCTCAAGAGTAATGAAGAGTTGGTTGCACCCATTCATTTCCATTTTTGTCCTCCAATAAGCATTTCCATGGTGCCTGCCCTTCGCTGGAGAGGTCATGAGTGTCAGCCGTAAAGGAGGCTAGAAGTGTGGTCCACTTCCCTGACTGAGAGAGGAGAGGTACTTCTGTGAATAAGTGGGAGAGAATGTGGTCCCAACAACACAGGCTTCTCCTGCCTGCCAGGCCTGGCTTGGGAGCGAAGGCTGCCAAGCTTGTGACAACAGGTTAGAGCTTGGGAGGGTCAAGGAGTTTAGCTCATCTGGGCAGGTGAATTTAACTCATCAAGCCAGAAGTAGGGGCAGGAAGTGACCCCATCTGTCAGGGGAGGAAGGGCAGGTAACAAAGACACCAAGGAGGCTGTGGACAGGGATGAGAGGTCAGGGTCACAGTCAGCCCTTCATATCCACAGTTCTGCATCTGCAGAATCAGCCAACAATGGCTGTTTACATAGCATTTACATTGTATTTACAACTAGTTACTTTGTATGAGGTACTATAAGTAGATCTAGAGATAATTTAAAGTATGCTAGAGGATGTGTGTAACACACAAATACTGTGCCATTTTTTATAAGGGACTTGAATATTTATGGATTTTGGTTGGGAGGTGGCAGTGGGAGGGGTTCCGGGAACCAGTTTCATGGGTACCAAGGGATGTCCATCTGAGAATTCACTAAATGTCAGGCACTGTGCTGGGTGTCTCAAATAGTCTTTCTGTTACAGCCTTCTTTTTTTAAATATTACAATCCATTTATTAGTTTTTTAAAAATTCAAATTACAAAGCACAAAAGACAATTTTGTGTCTATTTTGACAATATCTTTGAGATTTTTCTCAGTTTGAGATGTTATGAGAAAGCAGGTCTCCATACAGTTAGTGAGAACAGAAACTCTCTCTTAACATAGTTCGTTAAAGAAAACTGGAACACAGGCCAATTAACTCATTTTATTCCATGAAGATAGAATGAGAGATTATATGAGCTCTCACAACTGGAACAACCAAAAGAGAACTATAGATGATTCATTGTATCCAAATAGAGGACAATTTTCAGCACAGATTAGTTCCTCAGATTTGTTCATTCTGAAGGCCTTGTGGCAATTTATAGGGCAGACTGCATTTCTATGAAAGGAATATGATGTATATAAATCCTGAGCCCAGGGAAGTGTATGTAGAGAGTAGTATCCTCTTTGGCCTAGTAGGTGGTCAGGGAGCAGGGTGGGGTAAATACCAAAGTCATCTCAACATCAAAGCCTGGAAGTAAACAAGTGTTTGTAATATCAATAACACATACATTAAACATTAAATAATCAAGATTTTTCTAGATTTCTATGCATATTGGCATATTACTCAAACACTGATGGTGTTAATGGGAAAAGAATTCCAATATTATGAGTAATGAATAATACCTAAGATTTCTCCAGATAAACTGCTGAGGCTCTCTTAAGTACAAAAGCAATTTGAGAAAAGCAGGTTTTTTTAATTGAAGTATATTGCTTTACAGTGTTGTGATAGTTTCTGCTATACAGCAAAGTGAGTCAGTTACCTGTATACATATATCCACTCTTAGATTCCTTCCCATCTAGGCCACCACAGATCATTGAGTAGAGTTTCCTGTGCTACACACGAGGTTCTCGTTAGTCATCTGTTTCATATACAGTAGTGTATATATGTCATCCCCTCCTCCCTCTTAGTTTCCAGGCATTTGTTCACTACATCTGCCACTCTGCTTCTGTTTTGCAAATAGTTCATCTGTATCATTTTCTAGAGTCTATTATATTATACAATGTTTTTTTTTCTCTTTCTGACTTGCTTCACCCTGTATAACAGTCTCTAGGTCCATTCATGTCTCTACGGATGGCATTCCATTCCTTTTACGGGCTGGGTAATATTCCACAGTATGTATGTACCACGTCTTCTTTTTCCATTCCTCTGCTGATGGACATTTAGGTTCCTTCCATGTCCTGGCTGTTATAGATAGTGATGCAGTGAATTTTGAGATTCATGCATCCTTTCAGATCATAGTTTTCTCTGGATTTATGCCCAGAACTGAGATTGCTGGGTTACATGGTGCCTCTGTTTTTAGTTTTTTAAGAAACTTCCATACTGTTCTTCATCATAGCTGCACCGATTTGCATTCCCACCAGCAGAGTCAGAGGGTTCCCTTTAATTCACACCCTCTCCAACATTATTATAGATTTTTGATAATGGCCATTCCAGTGGTGTGAAGTGATACTTCATTGTAGTTTTCAATTTTGTTTTTCTAATAATTAGTAATGTTGAGCATCTTTTCATGTGCTCCATGGCCACCTGTATGTCTTCTTCAGAGAAATGTCTATTTAGCTCTCTCCCCCACAATTTTCTATGGGGTTGTTTGTTTGCTTGATATTGAGCTGAATCAGCTGCTTATATATTTTGGAGATTAAACCTTTGTCAGTTGCTTCATTTGCAAATATTTTCTCCCATTCTAAGGACTGTCTTTTGGTTTTGATTATAATTTCCTTTGCTATGCCAAAGTTTTTGTTTAATTATATCCCATTTGTTTATTTGTGTTTTTATCTTCATTATCTTCATTAGGAGGTGGACCAAAAAACATCTTGCTATGCTTTATGTCAAAGAGCGTTCTGCCTGTGTTTTCCTCTAAGGGTTTTATAGTGGCGAGCCTTACATTTAGGTCTTTAACCCATTTTGATTTCATTTTTGTGTATGGTGTTAGGAGTGTTCTAATTTCGTTCTTTTACATGTAGCTGTCCAGTTTTCCTGGCACCACTTCTTGAAGAGGTGTCTTTTCTTCACTGTATAGTCTTTCTTCATTTATCATAGATTTGGTGACCATAGATACATGGGTTTATCTCTGAGCTTTCTGTCCTATACCATTGAGCTATATTTCTGTTTTTGTGCCAGTACCATACTGTCTTGATGATGGTAGCTTTCTAGTATAGTCTGAAGTCAGGGAGCCTGATTCCTCCAACTCCATTTTTCTTTCTCAAGATTCCTTTGATTATTCAGAGTCTTTTGTGCTTTCATACAGATTGTAAAATTTTTGTTTTAATTCTGTGAAAAATGCTGCTGGTGACTTAGTAGGGATTGCATTGCATCTGTAGATTGCTTTGGGTAGTATAGTCATTTTCACAATGTTCATTCTTCCCATTTGAGAACATGGTATTTCTCTCCGTCTGTTCGTTTCATCTTTGATTTCATTCATCAGTCTCTTACAGTTTTCTGTATATAGGTCTTTTGCATCCTTACAGCCTTAATTCTGATTAGCACAGTTATGGAGGCAGCCAGGGAGAAGGTGGGGATTGGTAGTTTGTTAAAGTAAATTTAATAGCCATGTGATTTCAATTTAAAAAGAAAAATAAAACTGGACAAAAACCTTCACTGGTAGTGAATCATGTAAGATAGTCCAGGACAGTGTGATGAGAGCCTGGGCCCTGGGGAGGCGGTGCCCCATATGAAGTGGCCCAGCGTGGCAAGGCCAGGCAAGAGGCAGCAGCCATTCTGAGTAGCGTGCGGCCAGGTTTTGGCCCTAGAGTGGGGCTCCTTCTCTGTCACTGGCCTCCTCTACTTGTTCATTTGAGCTTGAAACTTGAATAACTGGATGGAGATCAGTTAGCCTCTCCATCCTTGGAGCAGATTGACGGTCACTGATGTTGCCAGGTCCAGGTCACTGATATTGCCAGGTCCAAGTCACTGTATCTACGGAGGGCAGTTCGCCCACGGGTAGACTTCAGGTCAGATACTGTTGCATGACACTGAACGCTGCACTGAGAACCCCCGTGGCCCTGTGTTTCAGGGAATGAATTACCTGGAAGACCGGCGCTTGGTGCATAGGGACCTGGCAGCCAGGAACGTGCTGGTGAAGACGCCGCAGCACGTGAAGATCACAGACTTCGGGCTGGCCAAGCTGCTGGGTGCCGAGGAGAAGGAGTATCACGCAGAAGGAGGCAAGGTATGCACTCTCCTGAAGCAGACTGACCAACTCAGGGCCATTCTCAGGACCTTCTAGGTGAGGTCACAGTGCCACCACCACTGGGTCTAGCCAGGCTCCAGAGCTGCCTGGGGAGAAGCGTTTCCTGGGAAGGTGAATAGAGATGTTTCTGACACACCCAGAAGCCAAAGGCAGTAAATGTGAATTCAGCTTCATCTCTAGGGGACTATTAGCCAAAGTTAGGTTTCCACCTCCAGCTCCAGGGTAAAGACCCTTCAGAAGAACATCTTGAAATGTCATAGCTGATTTGGCAGCAAGGAAAGTTTCCTGTGATTGTTCTAGGATCTCCCCAGGGGCGCTGGCCACGATGGACTTGGCTTCTTCCTCTAGACAAGCCTGGGGCTTCTCCAGGGTCTTTCCCAGCAGTGAGGGATGCAGGTATCCAGATATACCCTTCAGAACACTCTAGATCAGCTGTACATATCTTTAGTTTCACACTGGCTTGCATGATTCCAAGCAGCTGGCCCTGAAAGCACCCACAAACACAGAGTGCAACCAGGGTCCCCAGCTATCAGCCCATGCACCCAGCTCAGCAGAGGAGCCCACAGGCAGACCAAAGGCCCTCCTCAGTCCTGGGGTCTGACAGAGACCCTGTCCTCTGCCAGACAAACCTCTCCTCCTGCTGGGAAGGAGCCCTGGGCCTGGGGGTGCAGGGTGTGGGTGGCCTGGTTTTCTTACCTTTGTCATTTTCAGTTTCTGCCTTTGTCATTTTGTTTTTCAATAGAAGGAAGCTAATAGTTGTCTTATTACTTTTATCTCTCATCATTCCAAGGTTCCTATCAAATGGATGGCTTTGGAATCAATTTTACACCGAATTTATACCCATCAAAGTGATGTCTGGAGCTATGGTGAGTCAGAACCCTGAGGCTGGTGAATCAAGGCTGAGACTGTGCTGGCTTGCAGTATTGCTGTGCATTGTACAGTCTGCCATGTGAGACACTGACAGTCACGTTATCATTGTTGTCAGGCTGTTAACAATATAAAACATGAAAAAGGAAATTGAGTGTAACTACCATCCTAAGCATCACTGGAGGTAACAGTGAGCTCGTAAGGGAGAGAGAATAACAAGAAGGAAAGAATGTGAACCTGGGAAATGCCTGTACCCCAAAGTCAAGCAGGTGTAACCTCTTGCTATGAATTTGAAGTGAACCAAAGGGAGATGCAGAGAAGGCAATGGCACCCCACTCCAGGACTCTTGCCTGGAAAATCCCATGGGCAGGGGAGCCTGGTGGGCTGCAGTCCACGGGGTCGCGAAGAGTCGGACAAGACTGAGCGACTTCCCTTTCACTTTTCACTTTCCTGCATTGGGGAAGGAAATGGCAACCCACTCCAGTGTTCTTGCCTGGAGAATCCCAGGGACGGAGGCGCCTGGTGGGCTGCCGTCTGTGGGGTCACACAGAGTTGGACATGACTGAAGCGACTTAGCAGCAAAGGGAGATGACAAATCAGGTTTCGTGTGGAAGTGTTTCCAGTAGAGAGTGTGGTTCTACAGCGGACTGACTCGGTGGCTGTGGTTCCGTGTACTAAATGGTTCTCTTTCTGCATCAGAGAGAATGGCTTGACAAAACGCACTCTGAGAGTGTGTCTTTGGGGAAATATGAGGACAGGGAAGTACTGCTGCTTCCAGCTCTCGTGAAGGCCATCTCACCAGGACCTGCTTCTTTCTTCCTCCAAATCCCACGCGGCCTGTGCTCTGTCCTCTGCCCAGCTTCCCTCTCCTCAGACACACCTTTCATGCTCTCGTCTTGTCCTCTGTCAGAGGGGCTCCAGAGCCTTCAAGGGCCTCGCCTTTCAGGAAAGCATTCCCACTGGTTGCTGAGCTGGGTACTACCCCCTATTACTGAAGTCAGCACCCCCACCCCACCCCCACCCCACCCCCACCCCCTCCTACCGCCAAATCAGCCCAAAGGCTGCAAAACATCTCATCTGCATTGAATGGTGAACATCAGTCTATCCCAGCTATCAAAGCAATAGAGGGGAAGAACGTGAGTCTGAGTGAACTCCGGGAGATGGTGATGGACAGGGAGGCCTGGCGTGCTGCAATTCATAGGGTTGCAAAGAGTCGGACTCGACTGAGCGACTGAACTGAACTGAACCCACCCATAGTACATGTATTTGAGGAGAGCAATATTATAAGGAGTTTCCAAGAGGAATGCTGTTATTATCACAAAAACAGAATCATTCAAGATATCTTCCACTTAGCATTTCTTTTACAACATTATTAACTTCCTAATATTCCAGTTAAATTTTTAAGAATTTCATGGGTTTTTTTTTTCTATCTCTCCTGCTATTAAATTTTTAAAATTTCATGGGTCTTTGTCTATCTCTCCTGCTATATAATATAAGCTTTATGAAGACAGAAATCTTTGTGAATGAATATGTGAATTTTCATTTGTACCTGTGAGCTGAGCTGCTTACAATTGATGAACTAGATAAGGAAACAAAGCTATTCTGTTACCTTGTTATTTTCAGCTGTGTTCAAGAAGTGTCTGCTCCCCGGAGGGACAGGGAGAAATGCTGCTTTTCCTGTTTGTGGTTCTGCCCAGAGCCGTCATGGTCATTGTCACAACACAGCCCAGTGTGGTGACACACACCTCCTTCCAGCGACACTATGCAGGGGCTCCGCCTGGGTCTTCTCTGGGCTTGTTTTGTACTCACTCATCTATTCTCCAGACAGCTGGCAAAAATATTTTAAACTACATTAGACTTTTACTTCTCTGCTTAACCTCCTTCTCTGATTTTCCAATATGTTCCAGATAAAACCTGAAACCCTGACTGTGGTTGAGTGGTGTGGGCCCCTGCCTTTCCCAGCTGCCCAGCCGTGTTCTCCCCATGCCCCATGTGCCCACTTGCAGACTGCAGGGCCATGTCTGCCCAGTAAATGGAAATTCTCAAACTCAGTGACTTAATCCCTTTGAGTGATTATAACCAGCATCAGAAAGTCAGCATCAGCGCAGGGGCTATGTTTTTCATCTCCGTGGAAATTGTGTTGTCAGTGATTACGATCTGCTGTTCTGGCAGTACATCAGAATTGTTACAATATGAACCTGAATTTTTAGTTTAAAAACATATCCTGTTACTCTACTCTCTAGACTCTAGTCAAGGCAAAACATTTCAGTCAGGAACCTGTATGTTCCACTTACCAATTGAAAAGAGAGAGAATTCATACCAACTTCCAACCCCACTCATACCCCGCAGCCAGGCATACACATGGCCCTCTTTCACCATTTGTCCAAAGACCTGAAAAGATTGCTTTCCTTTAGGAAGTCATTGGGTGTGTGTATTAAAAGCAGTGTTTAAACCTAGTTAGAATTAACTGACTATAGACCTGGATAAGAGATTTTTTTTTTTGATCAAGTCCATAATGACTCTGTGATGGGAAGGACAGAAGGATTATTAATATCTTCTTGTTCCTGGATCACTGCTTTTTTCATTCTTCAGCCTTGCATTCTGCTTGTTAATTCAGATCATTCCGTTTTGGAATGGTCTTTAGAAAATCCACCATGCAGATCCATGGTGATATGCATTTAGAGGTCAATTCTAAAGAAAAGGGGTCGTTAGACTAGTTGGAGATAAGAAACCACCCCCCACACTGGGTTCCTGGGTCTGGCCCCTCCCTGTGTGGTCTGGGGACTCAAGACTCAGGCCCACTGTGCTCATCACTAGAGACACCCAGGGCGTCGTGCTCTCCAGATGGGGACATACTGCTCATCACATTTGTGTGTTTCTGGAGCAGAGAATTCCATCAAGGGAGGCATTTAGGTAGAAAGACCATCAGAACTTCAGAGCATTCTGAAAAAACACCAATTCTAATAGTACTCTTGCTTTAATTTTTTAAATCATGGTGATTGATTGATGTTGAAATTTAAAATATGGAGTTTTTATATTTATCAAAAGAAAAACAGAGGTTTTTATCTCTAATTTTTTTAATCTTTAAAAACAATTTATAGTTAGTTAAGTCTCTTGGGGCACGTCTGACTGTGTAACTCCTGCTCCATAGACCAGGCATGTCTCAGAGAGGTGGTGTCTTTTGCTTTTAATACTAAAGTTTGCTATTTATTGGCTACTTACTATTTGCCTGGCATTGTCCGAACTTTGAAGTTGTGTTATCTTGTTTGATCTCACAACCATCTTATGAGACGGACGCTGAACTGAGGCTTCCAGCACCGAGCAAATTGCCCAAGGGCACAGAAACAGGGGTTTTTAAATATTGGAACAGTATGTCAACAATGATGACTAAAGACAAGATGCTGTGATTATTATTGCCTCATAAAGCAACCCCTTCTTCCTCTTAGGAGTCACTGTTTGGGAGTTGATGACCTTTGGATCCAAGCCTTATGATGGAATCCCTGCGAGTGAGATCTCGACTGTCCTGGAGAAAGGAGAGCGTCTCCCACAGCCACCCATCTGCACCATCGACGTCTACATGATCATGGTCAAGTGTGAGTGGCCAGCGGGACCTGTCACCAGACTGCCCTGAGCCACACCCCAGGTCTTAGACTCCCTAAGACACTGTATCACAGCCTATAGGCAGGCACATTCGTCAGCCCCTTCTCAGGGCACTTTACCAGAAGCACTTACCTGCTGCGCTGAGCACTGTGAGCTTTTGTCACACTGAGCATTGTGAGCTGATATTTTCAAGCAAACAAGTAAAGTCAGAATCCCCCAGAAGCTGTTATACCAAACACTCTTCTCTCTGAGTTGCTCAATGAAAACCTGCCCTGCATTTTGAAGCCTGTTACCAGAGACTGTCTTTAAATGCCTAACAGTAAATAGCCACACAAGATTAGCAGAAACAACTCTTCTGCTTTGACTTAGACCTTTCAGATAGTGGATTCATGTGAGGCCTTCTGCAGTGTAGCAGGTAAACATTGTAACCCAAGTAAGAGTGTATGGCTTGATTGTGACACTCCTACGCTGTCAGAATCCCAAGTTCAGTAGGCTGTGGGGGTAGTATTACATATATGATGAGAATTTACACAGAAAGCAGCCCAGGGAATGTGAGAGAGCCCAATCCATATCAGTACTGAGCCTTTCTGAGCTTTAGACCACAGAGCGAATCCTTGTGACTTCCTTGCTTTAGGTTGAAGAAGCTGGTATTCAGAGAGGTCACATGATTTGTCTGAGGTCACATAGCAGCCTGGCCTAAAATAGCTTGACATCCTGCTGATAGAAAATAAATATGAACTCTCAGGGTCATAAGGATTTCCAGTCAACAGCTGTTCCTCCAGCGTGTTTAATCTAGACCTGGATCATTGTGTCATCAGATGCAGTGGCACGGTCAACAGGAGCATCCTCCACACGAAGGCACTGAGCATCCTGTCACGTGCGTGTGTGCTGAGTGTGACACAATAAAAGGCCAGGGAACGGTATTCCCAAGCCCCGAGGGTCTTAAGAAAGTTCCTAAATTTCCCTAAATCTGGTTTCCAACTTGCTAGACTGCTGAGTGAATGTGGATGAGGCTGAATGTCAAGTGAGGACTTTACGGAGAGTTGAAACCCAAGGCTCCCTACAGTCAGAGCAGTTCAGAGAAAGTGAAACCTGTCATACAGCTTCTGGGTCACTTAAGATGATGACACCATAATGACCCTTGCAAGGGAGGCACAGGAAATTAGAGCATGTTATTGCCATTCTGACTCAAATATGTGATGTCATCATGGTCTTTAAACAGTAATCGGTGCCTGCTTGCCAAGACTGAAAAACCTGTCACAAAGATTAGGTTTCATCCTCATTTATTTGTCTTAAAAAGAGTCCCCCCATAAATACTTTCAGGGATGCCATCTTTATCAGTTCTTTTAGGGTTCTAACTGAACTGACTTCCCTCCTTCCTTCCCCAGGCTGGATGATAGATGCAGACAGTCGCCCAAAGTTCCGTGAGTTGATCCTTGAATTCTCCAAGATGGCCCGAGACCCACAGCGCTACCTTGTCATCCAGGTACAGTCCCCTCCCCCTCTGCTCCCCAGGAGGATCCTGCTAGTGAGGTCACACATCCCTGTAATACCACTGCGATGCAGCTTCCTGCCTCCCAGGCTGCACCAGAAACCCTCAGGCATTAGAGCAAGCACAGGCCAAGGTGGACTAAGTCAAGCTCACCATGGGCCCCCCACCTGTGTGCCACTGTGTGAGCCCTGCACACATGGCGCCCCCTCATCTTCATGGTCCCTTCAGCCAAAGCTTCATAGCTGTCTCGGGAACCAGGGCTTTGATGGGGGCAAATCTGGCTTCAGATTCTTGGCTCTCCGCTTCAGGGTAACAAAACCAAGGTCATGGAACTGTTTTAAAGATTCAGTGAAATAATCAATGCAGAATGCATTGCAAAGTGCCTGAAGCAGTTCCAGGAATGTGTGTGTTTGGGGAGGTGGACCCTCCAGGCAAGCACTTCTCCAGCACCAGCTGGTGTCCTGCAATTGAGCTCAGTCTGACGCTGTCCACCTGGGACGGCATCAGAGGCCATACTCCTCCACGTCAGATGCCAGTCCCAAGTCCAGATGCCTCCTGACCTACCAGCTAAAGACTGGAGGTTCTCACTCCCTCTCTGCTTGGGTTCCATTTATTTGCTAGAGCAGCTCATAGAACTCAACGAAACATTCTACTCACTTGACCACTTGTTGATTATAAATGGATATAATGCAGGAGCAGCCAGATGGAAGACACACAGAGGGGAGGTATAGGGGAAGGGCATGGTTTCCATGCTTTCTGGTGCACTGCTGCTGCTACTGCTAAGTCACCTCAGTCGTGTCCAACTCTGTGCGACCCCACAGACAGCAGCCCATTGGGCTCCGCCGTCCCTGGGATTCTCCAGGCAGGAACACTGGAGTGGGTTGCCATTTCCTTCTCCAATGCATGAAAGTGAAAAGTGAAAGTGAAGTCACTCAGTCGTGTCTGACTCAGCGACCCCATGGATTGCAGCCTACCAGGCTCCTCCGCCCATGGGATTT
Source organism: Nanger dama (assembly GCA_917880005.1). NCBI lineage: Eukaryota > Metazoa > Chordata > Mammalia > Artiodactyla > Bovidae > Nanger > Nanger dama. The sequence continues at coordinate 2,089,871 of CAKJTW010000127.1, forward strand.
TCCAGGCAAGAGTACTGGAGTGGGATGCCATTGCCTTCTCCGTGCTCTCCCGCAAATCTCCCCATGCTCACCACCCCAGAAAGACTCTGAATCTCATCCTTTTGGGTTTTTATGGAGACCTCATTACATAGGCATGATTAAATCATTGACCCCCAGTAGCTTTGACCCTCATGCCCTCTGCCCTTAGACTGAAAGTTCTAACCCTCACATGGGATTCTAATCATGTGGCTCTACTGGTCACCAGCCCCCATCTTCCGGTGCTCCCAAAAATCTCCTCATTAACATAAGAGACACTGAGGAAATTCCAAGGGTTTAGGAGCTCTGCAATGAGGAAGACCTGAGTTCCATCCCTAGGTTGGGAAGATCCCCTGGAGAAGTGAACAACTACCCACTCCAGTATCCTTGCCTGGAGAATTCCATGGACAGAGGAGCCTATCAGGCTACAGTCCATGGGGTCACAAAGAGTCAAACATGATTGAGTGACATTCACTTTGAGGAGCTCTGTGCCAGGAGCAGGGACGAAGAACAAAAGTGCATTTTTACTGCACAGAGCACAGCAGGCAGTGAGTCCTGAGCTGTCTGCATTTCCTTTGAGGATTTGGGGCATCAGGGAATTCTCAGGGTTTTTATTTCAGGCAGTGGGTGGGGAACAGGGGAAGGAAGGAGGAACTGTATTTTGGAGAACTGGCAGGGGAAGGCGGCGGGTTATTAGAGCTAAACTGGCAAATATGCAGGCACCTGCAGACCACAGACCACACCTCGATAGCAAGGGAGTGGGACAGCGGCTCTCTGGCCTTTCTGATGGTCTCACAATCTCTGTGCCAGGGGGACGAGAGAATGCATTTGCCAAGCCCTACGGACTCCAATTTTTACCGTGCCCTGATGGATGAGGAGGACATGGAGGATGTTGTGGATGCAGATGAGTACCTCGTTCCCCAGCAAGGCTTCTTCCACAGCCCCGCCACCTCCCGGACACCGCTCCTCAGCTCCCTGGTACCAAAGTCACTCTTTCTTAAGCTCTGCCTCTTGGTTTGAACAGATTGAGCTTTAGAGAAAATAATACCCATCTTGTGGAACTTAACCAGATGGTGAAGCTAAAATCAGAATGAATCAATTCAGTGTATCAGTTATTTTATTGCATTGCAACAACTGGATCATAATCTTTCTGGTCCGTTAAGGAACAGAGTTAAATCAGAACTAAACCTAGTTTTCTTATGCTAATGCGTCAAGATGAAATCAAGCCCTTCAGGCCCCTTCCTGCTCTCAGTGGAGACGGTTGAGTGTCCGCCTGCATCATGAACACTGTGATTCTTTTTCAGAGTGCCTCCAGCAACACTCCCACTGTGACTTGCGTTGATAGAAATGGGGTAGGTATCAACATCTACAAACCAGAATTAAATAACATCTCTGTACCCAAGCTCTATTAGACATAAGAAGTACCCACCTTAACCTGAATAATTGTGATTTCCTTCCTGTATTGCTTCCTCCCTTGATTCCTACTGTGTGGCCAGCAATTAGCTATTATTTCTCAAAGTACTATTGAAAATGTGATTCAGGGACTAGCAGCATCATGCAGTTCCCGGACCTGACAGTTTGTTAGAAATGCAGACTGTCAGGCCCCCACCAGACCTACTGATGCAGCATCTGCTGGGAGGGGTCTGGCCATCTGTAAGCTCGCCTTCCAGGCGTCGCTGATGCTTGATGTGTGAAGCCCTGATTAGACCCACACTTACCAATACAGAAGTCACTAGCCATGTGTGGCTACTTAAATTTAAATGTTAATTAATTAAAGTTAAATAAAATTTAAAATTCCATTCCTCACACATGTGGTAAGGAGCTACCATATGGAAGAGCGTACATTACAGGGCACATCTGTCATTGCCAAGAGCCCTGCTGGACAGCCCTGGTCCGGGCCATCCACTTGCCATGGTCTGGGCCAGGAGTGAGGTACCACCTGTGGGCAAAGTGGTTAGAAGTGCAGCATCTCTGGTCCTTTCCCCGGATCTCCTGCATCAGAATCTGCATTTTAGCAAGCTCTCAAGTGACCTTTATCCCCGCTGAAGTGAGCAGCACTGGCTGGGGTTAACCTTGCCTCATCTCCTCCTGACAGAGCTACCCTCTCAAGGAAGACAGCTTCCTGCAGCGCTACAGCTCAGACCCCACTGGTGCCCTCACCGAGGACAGCATGGACGACGCTTTCCTCCCAGTACCTGGTGAGTACCGCTCACTGGGGGAGTTCTGTTCCATGGCCTCAGGCCCGGGGCCAGGTCAGCTGTTTCCTTCAAGCTGGTTCAGAGGTGGAGCCCATGGTGAGAGTGCAGACAAAATGAAGGGAGAAAAAGGGCAGTCAGTAGACAACAACCAAGAATGCACATAGGTCCAGGCAAGTCCAGCTTGTCTAGAAGGAGTCTGCATTTTCTAGAATTTGAAGCTAACAGTAAAGATTTACATGTGTGAGTGCTCGAGAGAGAGGGTGTGGTGTATCTGTGTGAGAGAGAGAGTGTGTGTCTGTGAGAGAGAGAGAGTGTGTGTGAGAGAGAGAGTATGAGAGAGAGAGTGTGTGTGTGTGAAAGTGTGTGCGAGAGAATGTGAGAGAGACTGTGTGTGTGAGAGAGAGTGTGTGTGAGAAAGAGTGTGTGTGAGAGAGTATGTGAGAGAGACTGTGTGAGAGAGAGTATGTGTGAGAGAGAGTGTATGAGAGAGAGTGTGTGTGTGAGTGTGAGAGTGTGTGAGTGTGAGAGTGTGTGAGTGTATGTATGAGAGTGTGAGAGAGTGTGTGTGTGAGAGTGTGTGTGAGAGTATGTGAAAGAGTGTGTGAGTGTGAGAGAGTGTGTGTGAGAGAGTGTGTGTGAGAGTATGTGAGAGAGAGTGTGTGTGAGAGAGAGTATGTGAGAGAGAGAGTGTGAGAGTGTCTGTGAGAGTGTGAGAGAGACAGTGTGTGTGTGTGAGTGTGTGTGAGTGTGTATGAGAGAGTGAGAGAGAGTGTGAGAGTGAGAGAGTGTGTGTGTGAGAGTGTGTGTATGAGAGTGTGTGTGAAAGAGAGTGTGTGTGAGAGAGAGTATGTGTGAGAGAGTGTGTGAGAGAGAGTGTGTGTGTGAGAGAGTGTGTGTATGAGAGTGTGTGAGAGAGTGTGTGAGAGAATGTGTGTGAGAGTGTGTGAGAGTGTGTGAGAGAGAGTATGTGTGAGTGTGTCAGTGTGTGTGTGAGAGAGTGTGTGTGAGAGAGTGTGTGAGAAGAGAGAATGTGTGTGTGAGAGTGTGTGTGTGTGAGTGTGTGTGAGAGAGAGAGTGTGTGTGAGAGAGAGGTGTGTGAGAATGTGAGAGAGAATGTGTGAGAGAGAGTGTGTGAGAGAGAGGAGAGAGAGAGAGTGTGTGTGAGTGTGTGTGTAAGAGAGAGAGAGAGTGTAAGAGAGAGAGTGAGAGAGGGTGTATGTGAGAGAGTGTGTGAGAGAGAGTGTGTGTGTGAGAGAGACAGATTAGATCCCTGTTCTCTCTCCTGGTTCCATTTCTGGCCTGTGAAACTTGCATTTACTTAAACAAACACACATCTCAGGGAAGCAGTAGGAAAAGCATGCACGGAGCAGTACAAAAAGAACACAATTCATTTTAGCAAGAGAGTCCTCTCCCCAGGCTTCCCTGCCTCTGTAATCCAGTGCCTCATTGAAGAATAGTCACAGGGTTCAGAAAGAGCTGTGAAATCCTGTTGGGGGTGATGCTTTGCTGATTACACTTGATTTCTTTTCAATTTCAGAATATGTAAACCAATCTGTTCCCAAAAGACCTGCAGGCTCTGTCCAGAACCCTGTCTATCACAATCAGCCTCTATATCCAGCTCCTGGCAGAGACCCTCAGTACCAAAATTCACTCAGCAACGCCGTGGACAACCCTGAGTATCTCAACGCCACCCATCCTGCCTGTATCAATGGTGTACTCGACGGCCCTGCCCTCTGGGCTCAGAAGGGCTGTCACCAAATTAGCCTAGACAACCCTGACTACCAGCAGGCTTTCTTTCCCAAGGAAGCCAAGTCAAATGGCATCTTTAAGGGACCTGCAGCTGAAAATGCAGAATACCTGCGGGCAGCACCAGCAGGCAGTGACTTTACTGGAGCCTGACCGTGGAGGACAACATCAGCCATAAACTTCCAGCCCCTTCCTCCCCCAGGACCAAGCCATGGCAGCTGTTGAGTCCTGACCACCATGCCGACGTTATCTCTTGGACCCACAGACTGGTTTGTCCAAATTTGCCCTGATCAACCCACCTTTCAACCAAGAAGTGCCCCGACTCAGATGCGCTTTGCAGAGTTGCAGGGACATTCCTTTGTGTTCAAACTGTGAGGCTTCCACAAAAGGCATCCAGAAAGAATGTTGTCCATTTGGGAAGAAGTTCACCTTTCAATGAGGAATATTTGAAAAATACTGAATATGTTTAAGGAGTTTTATTGCTTAGGAACATCTGAGTTTTTTTCATTGACACTGATTTTACTTTTAATGAGCTTTTCTAATAAGGAAAAAGCTTGCTCATAGCACCTGTGGTACTGAGTTGACCCAGGCCCAACTGTGACGGAGACGTACAGACCAGCCTTCCAGGCAACAGCCTTCCAGGTAACACGTGATTCCATTGGCTCTGCTGGGAGACTCCTCTGTTGCAAGACAGTTGAATAACCAGCCAGTCCTGAGTCCTCAGCAAGCCACAGTGGTACTATATCAGCTCAAGGCAGGTACAAGACAGTAAGCCACTTTGAACCCTTCCTGAGCAAGGAAGAAACAGAGGGAGTAGAATTCTTCCTCAGACTTACTTTTATATAGATGTCTCCACGGTACTTTCTCTCGTATTAGACTTCTTTATTTTCCATTCCATAGTTTTGAAACCCAGCATGCTTTCCCCGTACAGCCAAACGGTAACCGCGGTCAGCTTATGTGTCATTCATCGGGATTCAGATCATTGCCTTTAACTGAGATGGAATGACAGTGCAAAAAAGGAACAAATCCCACAATTTGAGTCTTAGAGGAAATATATCAAGTCTTTGGAGGTCAGGGGACAGGAGTCTGTCTGAAGACTGCATATGTGATGTTGCTCTTGAAACTCTTAGCTCCCCCAACACTCTCCCTGACACACACACAAAACAATTTGTTTAGGCTACTCCCAGAAGATAATTATTTTACTTCAAAGGTTTTTTTATTCAAAGGGCACTTTGCTCCCCACTGGAAGCTTTCCAGATCCCTCCTTGCTCTTGGTGAGCTGAAGGGTCCAGGCACGGGTAGCTGTGCAGGAGTGCCTCAGCACTGTGGTGCTATCACAGGTGAAATAGAGACAGCATTGTGTGTCATGTGAAATTCAGCTAAATATGAAATTTGACTTTGAAGTTGATGATTATGCTTTTATAACATCTCCAGGTATGTGGGAAGAAGAAAACAATCCCCCCTTAAAATAACTCCCTGTAATTAGAGGACCCTCTACTTAGGACACAAGCATTTTCTCATCTGTGTCCCCAAACCCTGAATGTTACATAGTTCTTTGTAGACAGTGTTGTAAACACTTTTAGTCAAGATCCATCTCAGCCAGCAAGAAGTGTTTCAGACAGTATTTTCAGCCCATAGTTTTATTCAGCTCCCCACTTCCCCCCGCCACACACAATTTTCCTTTAGCTTTTAAGTTATTTACTGACTCAGGTGGATTAGGGCCCCACAGTTTTGTTATCAAAGTATTTAATTTTGTCTCAATAGAAATATAAACTCTATTCTGTTCCATCATGTTCCACACTTTAACACCTTACCAGCCTGGCATAGGTATTAAAGATAAAAAAAATAAATCATAATACCTGATTCCACAAAATTCACAATTTAGCGATGAAAATTGACTAACAAATACTAACCTGAAAATGACATGACAGATGGCAGGCAAGACTTGTCAGCCCAGCACGGTGATAACATAGGGCACAGAGTGATGGGCACCTGGCGTGGGGGGGCCGTGGAGTCAGGTCAGAGGACCCTAGGACATCAGCCAGCGAGACCTGGAAAGTGCAGCGGAGGGAGCCGGGCCGCGAAAGGGGTACTCCAGAGAAGCCGCCCCTGCAGCAGCTCCACAGGCTCCGCTGCCCCGCAAGCCTGGGCTAGGCTGGGCGCGCTCCCGAGTGCCCTTCCGGCCCAGCCCCACTGGGGGGCTACACATGCTTCATGGAAAGACTAAACAGTGTCTCTAAGGATCTGAAACTTTATGTCCTTGTCAGCAAACCACTCATTATCTATCCACCTCAGAACATAAGTGCTTTAGCCAGATATGTATCCAGCACTGAGAGACAGAATGACCCACATTCTGCTGTCACTAGTTTGTCAGGAGACAGTTGAGGAGGGAGCACCACAACATCCTGGTCCAACTGTAGCAGTAAGAGCTTAGTATTTTTGTAATTTGAAATATTTTGCTGTAAGATAATAAAGTAGAGAGATTCAAGATTTTTTTTTTTTTATTTCAATTTCCTGGCATAAAATCTACTCGCTAAATTTTCTTAAACATTGTATTTCCACCAGTTTTCTCACTGTGTCTGTCCAGGGAGGTTCAGGGGCCCTGTAGATTCTTGAGAGCCTAAGAGAGCAGAGCCTGAATCCAGGTCTGAGGGCCCCATGGACAGTCAGGAGAGGGGCTCTCACACCTCGGGGCTCTGAGGGGCCATTCAAAGCTTAACACTCACCCCTTTGGTTTCTGCTCGTTGACACAAAGCCCTGAAGCCCCACAGAGAGACTGTCTGCTGTTTTCCTCCCCAGCCAGTCCCTGGAGCATTTCCCCACAGCCCAGTCAAGCCAGGCCTTCAGAAACAGGTCAGGGAAAGTAAGAGTGAGAGGCTGTTTACAGCTGACCCTTGAACCTCATGAGCTTGAATGGTGTGGGTCCACTTAGACATGGATTTCTTCAATAGAGGACACAACAGGCCACATGAGCACCAGTCAGCTGAATTCATGATTAAAGAACCGGAAGCTCTGGAGAGCCAGCTTTGTACAGTTACAGGCGAACCCACTGCCCAGAGGGCCAGGGCCCCAGCGTGGGCTGTGCTAGAGTCAGCTGTCCAGTGGGCCATACATACATCTTACCACGTAATCTTTAAGGAGGCCCTGTTGTCTCACACTATGGAAAACAGTTCTGTCACCTCAAGATAGAGATGAATCTTCCAAGCTCTCAATTTGCCCAGAGTTCAGGTTGTCCTGAGTTACAACTAGGAGCACAGTGGAGGGTGCAGATTACATTCCAGTTGATGGCACGGCTTAGCGGTTTGTTGAAAGTTCTTAATTTTGAGCTTTAGACTTCCCTGTCAAAACTGCAGACATGCATGAACCGTGAAGTGCAGAGGCACACAGGCAGTGGTTCTCAGGCTGACTGCCCTTGGGTGTCTCCTGGGTCCCAACCAAAAAGACTGAATTCGTCTCAGCTGCAGCCTGGGCCAGGCGCTTCTCAGAGCTGCCCTGGTGATTCTGATGGACACCAAATTTGGGCAACAGCTGTGTAAGGAAAATGTCCTTTAGGGAGACTCGGGCCTGGGCTGACAGCCTCCCCACTCGTGGCACGCCGGCCGAGGCCCGGGGCTGCACTCGCGCAGGACAGGCCGTCAGGCTGTGGCTACACCGTGCTCACGTGCACTGCCGCCAGGACTGCCTGTAAGCTCGAAAGGAGCAGTTTAGTCATAATTGCAGGGGCTCCCCGTGTGGTTCTAATGGGCAACCAGAGTGGGAACCCTCATCTCTCAGGTCACCTTCCCTTGGACTAGCCTGTGCATCGACACTGCGCCCTCGATTAGGGCAGGATCAGACTGTGTGTGTGGAAGAGGTTCCCGAGGCAGCTCCGGGAATGACCACCTTCCCTGGTGTGCCTGGAGCCTCGGCTGCTGCTGGCCGTTCCAAAGCCTCTCATTCCTTGTCACCAGCAGCTAACTCATGCCAAAAGTGGCAGATACCCCAAATCTGAGCCTTGAGAAAGCAGTTTCTTTTCTAAGAAATTGGTTTAAAAACCCTTCTCCTGCTACAGGGAATGAGCTGCTCACCTCAGTGACAGTTCTTGAAGTTGCCCTTGGTCTGTTCTGCATTTATTACTTGGTGACAAACACATTATTTTTTTTTCCTTTGTTTTCCTTACTGGGGCTATAAAACCTTACTGAATAGAGTCTCTTGCCTCTAGTCATATCAGCCATATCAGGGGCACACATTTTTGTGCTATAAAAGACACATTCCAACATGATTTTTAAATGTAAGTCTATTTTTATAACTTTTTAGAGCACTGAGCTTTGTAAGGTATATTTTTAGGAAAACTCATTTTTCTGCTAAAGGAAATAGTTTACTTTAGAAAGACTGCAAGAAAATCAAAATTTGAAACTGAGATTGTTGTTTAAACAATTGTAACATTTAACAGTTTTAATTGTTGTTTAAAGGGATTTAACTAAAACAAGAAAAAAGTCTCTCGTAAAAAAGCACAGTGTCATTTCAGAACTGGGCTAGGTTGTTGTCCTGATGAAGAGGAGAATCATTTTTATATTTATAAAATGAGTAAAGAATACAATTACATTTAGTTTCTTTGTCTGAATCAGGTTCATTTGACTCTGGGGCAATTCAGTGGGAAAGAACCACCGTCTATTACAACTAATAGACAACATCAGCTTCACGCTGTACACCACTCATTTGCCGATGGGACTCTGTAAATGTAAGAAAAATAATAGCAGAGCTCTCTATTGGTTTATATATACCAATCTGACTGATGTAGATTATTTTCGTGTTTACAATTGATATATATTTACAATATAGACTAGAAATATCTGCAGAGCCCTAATGTTTAGCATGTTTGATGAACACCACCAGCAGTCTTCCAAACTAAGCATAGTCATCCTAGCGATGGGGTTTTTATTTCAGGCTGCACAGTGACATCATGGCAGTAGGGGAAGGGGAGCTTTTGAAAATCTTGAGGCCCAACGGTGCCTCAGGCAAGTGAAACCCAGGATTTATACTTTGTAAAGCTCCTAAAATCATTCTGAGGTACAGCCAAAACTGAGACCCACTAGCCTAGGGATTTGCCACAGGTGTGTGGACTTGCAGGTAGATTCTCCAAGTGTAGGTACGTCAGCATTGGGCGAACTCTAAGCATGAAAACCCCAGCATCCGTTGCTGCAGGTCAGGACCCTGAATGGATGGGGAGAGGGCCTAATCCATCGATGAAAAAGAAATGTAAAGCAAACCCCTTCTTCATGTCCTCTGTCAAAGGCAGATGGATAGCAGGCATCCTTGCTACTTGTCAACCAGTGGCTGCCTTGCCTCCAGCCACTGCGCAGCCATCACTGCCCAGGGAGAAAGGAGACATGGACTCAGAGTTAGTCACAAAGGGAGATGGCAAAGATACTGCATGAGTAGTTGGATGGTGTTTACAAAACAAAGCCAACAGAAGGATTCCTGCTAACTGCTTTATATATATGACTGTGAAGAAAGCTGAGCGCCGAAGAATTGATGCTTTTGAACTGTGGTGTTGGAGAAGACTCTTGAGAGTCTCTTGGACTGCAAGGAGATCCAACCAGTCCATTCTGAAGGAGATCAGCCCTGGATGTTCTTTGGAAGGACTGATGCTAAAGCTGAAACTCCAGTACTTTGGCCACCTCATGCGAAGAGTTGACTCATTGGAAAAGACTCTGATGCTGGGAGGGATTGGGGGCAGGAAGAGAAGGGGGACGACAGAGGATGAGATGGCTGGATGGCATCACCGACTTGATGGGCACGAATTTGCGTGAACTCCGGGAGGTGGTGATTGACAGGAAGGTGCTGCGATTCATGGGGTTGCAAAGAGTCAGACATGACTGAGCAACTGAACTGATACATACATAGGATAAAAACTGAAGCAATAACTAGCATTATTTTCTCTTCCACAAGCACATTATGCCCTCTGAGGTTACAAATTCCTGTCTGAATTGCCAGCAGAAGTACTAAGAATCCCTACTCTATCACCTGGTAGATAAAACTGTGCATTTTTAGGTGCATTTACTTATTTTTTCTTAAAGAAATCCTTTTGACTTACTTTGGCTACAAAGTAATCTTGCTGTATGATATGAAATTTTGGAAAGGAAGATGTACTGTGGATCTGATGACATCTTAGAGGTGATGATGTAATCAAGTAGCCTCAGTCAGCAGTAATTTCATTTTTAAAACAAGCAAGCAGTTAGCTTTATAGCCTCTAATATATGGTACATTTTAACATTATAAAGTTTTTCTGTGATGAAATCAATATTTGTACAAATGGAAAGGAAGATTCTCTTTTATATGGTTTACACTGTTGATCAAAACATGTTGATTGTATATGGAGTATTAAAAAATTAGATGTATACTATTCATGTTCTTTACTCATAAGTATCTTATAAAAACATTGTATTCTTGTTAACAATGCAGTGTTGATAATAGTTATTAATCATATCTGACCTACTGCAGATTGTCCTTTCCTGACAACTTTTTAAAGTTGATTAATAAACTTTATTTTTAGAGCAGGTTTAGTTTCAAAACTGCAAAATTGAGGAGGGATTATGGAGAGTTGCCATGTGGCCTCTGCCCCCGGGCTCCCCTCTCCCGTGCACACCGTGGGGCCTGGTGCACTTCAGTTAGTGGGGTTCCTGAGCCTGGGCTGGCCGCCCCAGCTCCTTGAAATACAGGCAAACCTTCCCAGACCCCCTGCATGGCCTCTTCTCCTTCCAGAGCCGAGAGGGAGTTCCTTGATGATGATTCTATAGCAAGTTTAGTTCTGCTCAGTCATAAACACTGGAAGTCTGAGGCATTAACAGACCACAACCATGTGTTCAGGGCCTCAGGCCCAGCTGCTCCAACTCTTCCCCAGCAGTGCTCCCCCCATGGGGAAGACCTGCCCGCGCCCCCCACTCTGGGCCTGTGGGGAGCCCTTCTGAGCCCATCAAGAAATGACTAGTGCTGAGGGAAGTTGTGTTGAGATGAAATACTTGAACAGCTAAGGGAATCAAGGGCATTCGAACTGCCCTTAAGAGTGGGTGCGGGAGAATGGGTGCGCAGGCGGGAGGCGGGTGCTGGTGGGGATTGCCGCAGGAGGCCAGCACCTGGAGCCCGCCCTACCTCCCCCAGGGGACCCCCAAGGTCCTTCTGTGCCACAGTTGCCCTGATGCTTGGGGAGACCCCCATCACCAGAAAAACTGTGGCTTTGTTTAATATGGTTCATTCGGGAAGACCATTATCACTTACAAACACAGGTTGAGGGGGCTATCGTACATGTGGGAGCAGGACTTCAGGATAACTAGGTTCTGGGAGAATAAGCGGATCCAGGGACCTTTCTGTATCCCTGTGGGACACCCCCCCACCCAGACCTCCTCAGGCTCCTGGCCTCCCCAAGCCCCCACCCCCTCACACACAGCACGCTGGATGGCATGAGCCTCTCAGCATCACAGCCTTCCTCAGGGCTGAGCCATGGAAGAAAGGTCAGGAAACCGAGATACATGGACCATGTTTTGGGGCCTGGCTGCCTGGAACCTTCACCCCCAGGGGAAGGCGATGGCTTTCATCCAGAGGCTGACACCCCCACCTGAAAACAAGTACAGCGGCCCCTCAGCCTCCATCCTCCCGCCCCCTGATCTGAGCTGAACCTCAGTGCAGACGGGGTTTCAGCTTGAAGAGATTTTGCCTTTAGGCCAACAATCTTGTAAAAGTAATCAGAGCTCTCTGGAGAGAGAAAAGCTTCGCCAAGTATAGGAGAGTCTGAAAAGTCTGAGTAGCTGGTTCCTCCTGCCTTTGTGTGGCTCTCCCCTAGCTCTGGCCTTGGGCAGGGCCTCCTGCGGCCCTTTCTGCCGGCTCTGCAGGATCCTGGCTCCTTCGGGCTCTTCACGGCCTTCCTCCACACGCAGAAAAGGACCTTTAAAACCTGGAGTAGGAAAACTGCATCACATCTAGCTTTTGCTCTGGTCTCAAAAAACAATAAACAAAATATAATAAAGAGCCTGCAGGCATCCGTTTGTGGTTTGTAACTGGAAGGAGGCTTGCCCCCTGGCCCACCAGGCACACTGAGAGACTCAACCTTGAGGGATGCTGTATCTGCCCTGAGGTCTTTCCACTGGTTCTGCTTGCAGTCTCTTCCTCCCTGCCCTGGATACTAGGTTTTAAGGAAAACAAAAATACATCTTTCATATATTTTACTCCATTCCTGGAGTAAAGCCCAAGCGCAGAGCTATCCCATCCAAGCCCCTCACACGTGCAGGTCAGCAGCAGGACAGACAGAGCCTCTGGCCAACCATTCTGTCCTCCGCCGGTGGCTCCCCTCGCACACAGCAGGCCGCCCTTGCCTCTCAGGTGGTCTTATGGAGAAGGTGCTGCCGACCAGGGCTTAGAGGAGGACTCCCCTAGATGCCTGCCCCCCACACCAGCATGAGAAGGGAAGGCAGGCTGCAGAGAGTCTCTGCGTACTTCCTACCCCTCCCCTAGGAAAGGCTGCATCCCGGGATCCAAGGGTGTGTGGGGGGATGCAGCTAGGATTACAGCCCAGGACCCCAACACCTGGGACTGAAGCTGCTGTGGCCAGCAAAGATGATCTGTCAGCTCGGCCGGGGGTGGGGGGTCCAAGGCTCCCAGGAGCCTTTGAAAGGCCCACCCAGTTTTCCAAAATGCAAAACCTTTTCTTCCCTTGAACCAGTGATGCCGTTAAAAAGCCCAGCCCTGCTCCCTCTGGGTGGAAGGAGAAGTTGAAGGGGTACCTGCCCTCTATTCTATTCCAAAGTAGCTCGGCATTTCTCCTTTCCAATTTTTTTCTTCCTAAGGAGCTGGCCTCTTCTGCCTTTTCTGCTTCCCCTCTATCTTTCTCTATTGTATAATTTAACCATTCTGGAACCAAGCAGAAATGGGCGCATATGCTAACCTATGATCAGTTTCCTCTGGTCTCATGTCCACTCAGCTGAACAGTTTCCATAAGGGCAAGTCTAAATGGATAGACTCCACGCAGCACACAGCCTTTAGCCACAGGGACAAAGAGGCTCTGTTTCATCAACAAATAACAGACAAAACGGAAATGGCACAACACTGCACTGAAGAGTACTAGACTCAGGTGACTTCTGGACATTGTAGCAAACCTGAAAAAAAAGAGTTAATTTTCATATCAGTTAAAGTGTTTCAAAACATTAAAAAAGATGAGGAGTTTCCCAATTCATTCTACAATAGTTAGAATAGTATTGTAAAAATCAAAGAAATATTACAGAAAGAAAACTGTAGCTTCATTTATGAATGTAGATATAGAAATCCGAACAACAGACTGGTTCCAAATAGGAAAAGGAGTATGTCAAGGCTGTATATTGTCACCCTGCTTATTTAACTTCTATGCAGAGTACATCATGAGAAATACTGGGCTGGAAGAAGCACAAGCTGGAATCAAGATTGCCAGGAGAAATATCAATAACCTCAGATATGCAGATGACACCACCCTTATAGCAGAAAAAGGGGGGGAGAAAAAAAACCCCCGGGGAAAAAAAAAAGAGGGAGGAAAAGAAGGTTTAACGCAAAACAAACAAAAAAAAAAGAACATGGCCTCTGCCCCCCCCCCTTCTGAAAAAAAAGAGGAAAAGGGAAGAAAGAGAGTCAAACTTTATTTTTTGAATTCCAAATAAATGAAAATGGTAGCTGTTAGCATAAAAAAAAAAAAAACTTACAATTAGAAAAAAAAATAAAAAAAAAACAAAAAAAAAAAATAAAAACAAAAAAAAATTATTTGCCAACAAAGTTCTGTCTAGTCAAGGCTATGGTTTTTCCTATGGTCATGTATGGTTATGAGAGTTGGACTCTGAAGAAAGCTGAGCACCGAAGAATTGATGCTTTTGAGCTGTGGTGTTGGAGAAGACTCTTGAGAGTCCCTTGGACTGCAAGGAGATCCAACCAGTCCATTCTGAAGGAGATAAGCCCTGGGATTTCTTTGGAAGGAATGATGCTAAAGCTGAAACTCCAGTACTTTGGCCACCTCGTGCGAAGAGCTGACTCATTGGAAAAGACTCTGATGCTGGGAGGGATTGGGGGGCTGGAGGAGAAGGGGATGACAGAGGATGAGATGGCTGGATGGCATCACTGACTCGATGGACATGAGTCTGAGTGAACTCTGGGAGTTAGTGATGGACAGGGAGGCCTGGCGTGCTGCAATTCATGGGGTCGCAAAGAGTCAGACACAACTGAGCAACTGAACTGAACTGAACTGAATGAAATACAAGAAATGGAATTATTTATTCCATTAATTCAAGGACAGTTTATATAAGATATTTCATTTATATTCATGAAGAGAATAATAGGGAAAATGTGAATATTAAGAGATTCACAAAGGATTTGATAAAATTCAATCACACTGCTACTAATATTTCTTAGTAACCTAAGAAAAGATGAAAACACCTTTAACTAGGTAAAAATATCTACCAAAAATTTTAAAAGAATAAGAAGCCTTGGCCTTAATGGTGAAATACCAACACAATACCAAATACAAAATAAAGAACAGGTGACTGTATCACTTCTGTTATTCAACACTCTTCTGAAATCCACTGTTTTGGAGACAAGGAAAAACATATTATTCATATACAATATATCTGCATCCATAGAATATAGTCAGCAAACCTTGTTCCATGCCCAAGAGTTAAATCTAGCCAGCAGGCTAGTTTGTAAATAAAGCTTTATTGGAACATGGTCACATTTATTGCCTAGGGCTGCTTTCACAATGCAGCTGCAGAGCCAATTAGGGGCAACAGAGCTCCTGCAAAGCCAAAAATATTTCCTATCTGTCCCTTCACAGAGGAATTTTGCTGATCTCAAACAATGGAATGAAAGCAATTATTAACAAAATTAATAAAATAAGAGAATTCAGTCCATAAGTAAATGTCATTAATCTTATATACCATCAATCATTAATTAAACAAAGTACTGGAAAATAATCCCATTTAAAATAGCAATTAAAACTACAAAGTAACTGGATGTAAACTTAAATGTGCAAGCACAGTATGAAAACAGAAACTATAGAACTTTGTTGAGGCATCAAAGAAGACTTAAAATATATATTGTATTCATGGATAAGAGTTCTTAATCATGTTAAAATATCAATTCTCTCCTAATTATAAGGTAAAGTCAATGTAGTTCACTTGAAAATGTCAGTGATTATTTTGGGAAGTAGAAATTTTAGAGCTTGGAATCTAAAAAGAAAATGCCTGGCTGCAGCTAAGGGCATTTGGAGAGCGACTGAGGAACGACATCAATGGCGTAAAAAGACACCCCAGAGATCTACAGTAATTGAAGCTACCTAGGGCCAGTGTAGCCACAGGGAATAATTCATGGAAAAAGATAGAATTCTGGAAACAGATGTGCGCATGGAAATGCAGCATGTGGTGGTGATGCCATTTCCAGACAGCGGAAGAACGGAAGTGTGTTTAGTCGCTCAGCCATGTCTGACTCTTTGCAATATCATTGACTGTAGCCCACCAGGCTCCTCTGTCCATGGAATTCCCCAGGCAAGACTACAGGAGTGGGTTGCCATTTCCTTCCTGAGGGAATCTTCCCGACTCAGGGATTGAACCCAGGTCTCCCACACTGCAGGCAGTTTCTTTACCATCTGAGTCACCAGGGAAGAAGGCTCTCCAATGAATGATTTTAGAGAAAATGTTTATACCTTTGAAAATTAGAGATCTACTTCAAATTCCAGTTGGACTAAAGATCTAAACCTAAAAGAAATCAAAGCAACTGGGTAAAATGTGTGTGAATACTCTCGAAACTCAGGCAAGGTGATGCTGACACATAATTCCAAAGACAGGGAGGAAAGGACTGTCATCACGTCTACCTAAATTTTTCTTTTTAGTTTTTAAAGAAAAAAAGTAACACATAAAATTCATATAAGGAGAAAAAAATCCTTGAGGGGTATCAGGGATTAATATTAGGGATTAAAACATGAAGCCCAACAGACTCATACAAATGTTAAACACACTACTGAGACTTTGACAGTGTATAAATGGACAATTCGTGATACAATTACTCACATCCACATGCTAGCAAGGTAATTTTAAAATCCTTCAAACTAGACTTCAACAGTATGTGAACTAAAAACTTCCAGATGTATAAACTGGTTTTAGAAAAGGTAGAGAAACCAGAGATCAAATTACCAACATCTGTTGGATCATAGATAAACAGGAGAATTCCAGAAAAACTTCTGCTTCATCGATTGTGCTAAAGCCTTTGACTGTGGATCACAGCAAACTCTGGAAGATTCTTTAGGAGATAGAAATACCATATTAGCTTACCTGCCTCCTGAGAAACCTGTATGCAGGTCAAGAAGCAACAGTTAGAACTGGACATGGAACAATGGACTGGTGCAAAATCAGGACAGGAGTACAACAAGGCTATATATTGTCACCCTGCTTATTTAACTTTTATGGAGTGTACATTATGCAAAATACTGGGCTGGATGAATCATAAGCTAGAATCAAGATTTCTGGGAGAAATATCAACAACCTCAGATGTCCAGATAATACCACCCAATGGCAGAAAGTGAAGAGGAACTAAAGAGCCTCATAAAGAGGTAAAAGAGGAGAGTGAAAAAGCTGGCTTAAAACTCAACATTGAAAAAACTAAGATCGTGGCATTTGGTCCCATCACTTCATGGCAAATAGGGAAAACTGGAAAGAGTGGCAGATTTTATTTTCTAGGACTCCAAAATGATTTGGGGTGATGACTGCAGCCATGAAATGAAAAGATGCTTGTTCCTTGAAAGAAAAGCTATGACAAACTTAGACAGCATATTAAAGAGCAGAGACATCACTTTGCCAGCAGAGGTAGTACAGTCAAAGCTATGGTTTTTCCAGTAGTTGTGTATGGATGTGAGAGTTGAACCTTAAAGAAGGCTGAGCACTGCACCAAAGAATTGATGCTTTCAAACTGTGGTGCTGAAGAAGACTTCTTGAGAGTCCCTTGAACAGCAAGGAGATCAAACCAGTCAATCTAAAGAAAATCATCCCTGAATATTCATTGGAAGGACTGATGGTAAAGTTGAAGCTCCAAAACTTTGGCTACCTGATGCAAAGAACTGACTCACTGGAAAAGACCTGGGTGCTGGGAAAGATTGAAGGCAGGAGGAGAAGCGGGCAACAGAGGATGAGCTAATTGCATGGCATCATCAACTCAATAGACATGAGTCTGAGCAAACTCTGGGAAATGGTGAAGGACAGGGAGACCTGGCATGCTGCAGTCCATGGGGGTCACAAAATCAGACAAGGCTTAGAGACTGAACAAAATGGGGAAGCTACAAATGACTAATAACACGGAAGTATATGCTTGGCCTCACGAATAGTCAAGAAAATGCCAACAGGATGCTTGGGGCTGGTGCACGGGGATGATCCAGAGAGATGATATGGGGTGGGAGGGGGAGGGGGGTTCAGGATTGGGAACTCATGTACACCCGTGGCTGATTCATGTCAATGTATGGCAAAACCCATACAGTATTGTAAAGCAAAATAAAGTAAAAATAAAAATTAAATTTAAAAATGAAATTATAAACCCTTTTCTTCACACATGGTGATAGAAATATAAAGTTTCATAAACTTTATGGAGGTCAGTAAAACCCCAAGAGACAGTGAAGGGCAGGGACACCTGGCAGGCTGCAGTCCATCACATCGCAAAAAGTCAAACACGACAGAGTACAAAAACAACAAAGTTTAAATGTGGGTCTCCCCTGGTGGTCCAGTGGTTGAGAGTCTGCCTGCAATGCAGGGGACATGGATCCCTACTCTGGGAAGATCCCACATGTCACAGAGCAACTAACTCTGTGCACCACGACTGCTGAGCTTGCACTGTAGAGCCCCAGCTCTGCAGCAAGGGGAGCCACCGCAGGGGAAACCTGAGCCCTAGAGCTAGAGAGCAGCTCCCTCTCCTCGCAACTCGAAAGTCCACGAGCAGCATGAAGACCCACCACAGCCCAAAATATTCAATAAATCAGTTAAATGAATCTTCAAAAAAGTTTAAATGCGCATATCCTTTGATAGGGTGATTTCATATTTGTAGAAATAAACTCCCACTCCACTTGCCTGGAAAATTCCATGAATTGAGGAGCCTGGCACGCCAGATAGTCGCAAAGAGTCAAACACGACTTAGAAACTAAACATGCATGCGAAATATTGTTATTGACCGAACCTCTCCCCACCCCAAATTCATGCTGAAGACCTCATGCTGGTGTCTGAAGGCTGGGCCTTTGCGGGTAGTTAGAGTTAAGTGAAGTCAGGAGGTTAAGACCTCGTATTGGGATTAGTATCCTTGTAAGAGGAGAGGGCCCAGAGCTCACATGCTCTCAGCCACATGAGGACATAGTGAGAAGGCAGCTGTCCGCAAGCCAGGAAGAGTTCCCACCAGAACTGGATTACTCTGGCACCCTGATTCCACACTCCCAGCCTCCAGAGCTGTGAGAAGCAGCGTCTGCTGGTTAGGCCCCCAGTCTGGGGTATTTTGTTTTGCCAGTTGGAGGTAAGACAAATATTCAAACAATTATACAAATATACAAATTACAAATATATGAATAAAAATGTTCACCAGAACATGATTTGTAATAAAGAAAAAAATTTTAATTTTAATATCTATCAAAAGAGAAATTATCAAATAAATCATGCAGCATTCATAATATGGGATTCTGAGCAGCTGTGAGAGAGAATAGGAGAAATCCATATGAATATGGAGATAGAGCCTCGTGATACAGTTCTAAATGAATAAAGCAAGTTGCTAAATAGCATTTTTGTCATTTTTAAAAGCTTATATTTCTACATATACCTACCTTTGAGTGCGTGCGTGTGTGGGGGGTGTGCACACAGTCTGGAAGCCATCTGGGAATAGTAATGTCAGCCCATTCATGCTGGGGAACTGTGAATAGGGAGCAATGTGTGAAACAATAAAGTGGCAAGGAATGACTTTCTGTTCTGTTTTCTATCCTTCTGTGTTGCTTGGCTTTCCATAATGAATATATATTGTTTTGGCAGTTGTTTGGGGACAAAATTTAATGTTTGTCAGTTCCATTCCCTCCGCTCACAGCAAAGCATTCAGCGGTTTTCCGTTTTGTTTGCCTTCCTTCCTCTCCTCCCCCAGAGCAAATCCTTGCAGCGCAGTCTCCGGGGGGCTGGGCACGGAAGGGGAAAGCAGTGTCGGGGCTTCAGGCCGCCAGAGGATGCGGCTGCGGGCAGTCGAGCTGAGCACACAGGTTCCTGGCTCACCGAGGATGGGACGGCATAGCCCCTCCACAGCCAGGGGGTCTCAGTCAGCTTAAGACTTGTCGCAAAATCACACCGCAGACCAAGGGGCTTAACCAACATACATTTATTTCTCACAGATCTGGAGGCTGAGAAATCCAAAGTCAAAGTGAAGGTAGATTCGGGTCCTGAAGCCTCTTCCTGACCTTGCAGAGAGCAGACTCTTCACTGCTTACCCACATGGCAGAGACAGAGGCAGAGGGCAAGCTCCCTGGCACCTCTCCCTATAAGGGCACTGGCACATCAGGGGGCCCCACTCTGTGCCTCTTACATCGTCTCTGTTTTGAAGACATCTATTTTGTCTGATATGAGTATTGCTACTCCAGCTTTCTTATAAATTCCATTTGCTTGGAATACATGGTTCCTATAACCCGTACTTGCAGTCTGTAAGTGTCTCTAGGTCCCTTGTAAGCAACATATATACTGGTCTTGATATTTTTTATCAGCCCAGCTAGTTTATGTCTTTTGGTCAGTGCATTTAATCCATTTACATTTAAGGTAATTATCCATCTGTATGATCCTATTACCATTTTGTTAGTTGTTTTGGGTTTATTTTATTGTAGATCTTCTCCTTCCCTTGTGTTTCCTGCCTAAAGAAATCCCTTTAGCATTTGTTGTAAAACTGGTTTCAGTTCAGTTCAGTTCAGCTGCTCAGTCGTGTCCGACTCTTTGCGACCCCATGAATCGCAGCACGCCAGGCCTCCCTGTCCATCAACAACTCCCGGAGTTTGCTCAGACTCAAGTCCATCAGGTCAGTGATGCCATCCAGCCATCTCATCCTTTGTCGTCCCCTTCTCCTCCTGCCCCCAATCCGTCCCAGCATCAGAGTCTTTTCCAATGAGTCAACTCTTCGCATGAGGTGGCCAAAGTACTGGAGTTTCAGCTTTAGCATCATTCCTTCCAAAGAAATCCCAGGGCTGATCTCCTTCAGAATGGACTGTCTGGATCTCCTTGCAGTCCAAGGGACTCTCAAGAGTCTTCTCCAACACCACACTTCAAAAGCATCAATTCTTCAGTGCTCAGCTTTCTTCAGAGTCCAACTCTCACATCCATACATGACAACTGGAAAAACCATAGCCTTGACTAGATGGACCTTTGTTGGCAAAGTAATGTCTCTGCTTTTCAATATGCTATCTAGGTTGGTCATAACTTTCCTTCCAAGGAGTAAGTGTCTTTTAATTTCATGGCTGCAGTCACCATCTGCAGTGATTTTGGAGCCCCCAAAATAAAGTCTTGACACTGTTTTCACTGTTTCCCTATTTCCCATGAAGGGATGGGACCAGATGCCATGATCTTCGTTTTCTGAATGTTGAGCTTTAAGCCAACTTTTTCACTCTCCTCTTTCACTTTCATCAAGAGGCTTTCTAGTTCCTCTTCACTTTCTGCCATAAGGGTGGTGTCATCTGCATATCTGAGGTTATTGATATTTTTCCCAGCAATCTTGATTCCAGCTTGTGCTTCTTCCAGCCCAGCATTTCTCATGATGTACTCTGCATATAAGTTAAATATGCAGGGTGACAATATACAGCCTTGACGTACTCCTTTTCCTATTTGGAACCAGTCTGTTGTTCCATGTCCACTTCTAACTGTTGCTTCCTGACCTGCATACAGGTTTTTCAAGAGGCAGGTCAGATGGTCTGGTATTCCCAGCTCTTTCAGAATTTTCCACAGTTTATGATGATCCACACAGTCAAAGGCTTTGGCATAGTCAATAAAGCAGAAATAGATGTTTTTCTGGAACTCTCTTGCTTTTTCCATGATTCAGCAGATGTTGGCAATTTGATCTCTGGTTCCTCTGCCTTTTCTAAAACCAGCTTGAGCATCTGGAAGTTCATGGTTCACGTATTGCTGAAGCCTGGCTTGGAGAATTTTGAGCATTACATTACTAGCATGTGAGATGAGTGCAACTGTGCAATAGTTTGAGCATTCTTTGGCATTGCCTTTCTTTGGGATGGGAATGAAAACTGACCTTTTCCAGTCCTGTGGCCACTGCTGAGTTTTCCAAATTTGCTGGCATATTGAGTGCAGCACTTTCACAGCATCATCTTTCAGGATTTGAAATAGCTCCACTGGAATTCCATCACCTCCACTAGCTTTGTTCATAGTGATGCTTCCTAAGGCCCACTTGACTTCACATTCCAGGACGTGGGGTAGCTCCTCCCGGCCACTGCCCCTGACCTCGGACATGGGGTAGGTCCTCTCGGCCGCGCTATGTGCTTCGGGTCGTAGCCGCCGGCACTGTGTGCGCTGCTCGCAGCTGGTTTAGTGGTGCTGAATTCTCTTAACTCTTGCTTCTCTGTAAAGCTTTTAATTTCTTCATCAAATCTGATCCAGAGTCTCACTGGGTAGAGTATTGTTGGTTGTAGGTTCTTCCCTTTCATCACTTGAAATATATTGTGCCATTCCCTTCTGGTCTGTGGCACTTCTGTTGAGAAATCAGCTGATAACCTTATAGGATTTCCCTTGTGTGTTATTTCTTTTTCCCTTGTTGATTTTAATATTTTATCTCTGTCTTTAATTTTTGTCAGTTTGATTCCTATGTGTCTCGGTGCATTCCATCATGGGGCCCCACTCTCATGACCTCACCTAATCACCTCCCAGAGGTCACATCTTCAAACACTACCATAACTGGAGGTCAGGGTTTCAACATATGGACCTGGGGACAAAAGTATTCAGTCTATAACAAAAATTTTTCTTCATTTTAGAACACAAGAGCCCAGAGGAGGATAGAGGACTTTAGTGAGAGGTACCCTTTAGTTTAAGTGATATACAAGTATGCTTGTGAATTTCTGTGTGTTTTTTTTTCCTTTTTAGTGGGATACTAATCCAAGTATTCAAGCCTTGGCTATTATAGGTCAAAGTTTCAATATTTAATGCTTTTTAATGCTTAAGAAACAATATTTTTAAGTTTACTGGCTTCAGGGACCAGCAGCAGAAAAATCTGGGATATGTTTTTAAAGTGAGGTGGGACAAGAGGATGTTAAGAGTTTCCTTAAATATATTCACTTCAAGGAGCACATCCCAAAGACAGTCTCAACCCAGTTCCACAAGAGGATTCAGCCTTAATGTGGGAATCTACTGTATGTGGATTAAAGAGATGGGAATACCAGACCACCTTACCTGTCTCCTGACCTGTATGCAGGTCAAGTAGCAACAGTTAGAACTGGACATGGAAAAACAGGCTGGTTCAAAATTGAGGAAGGAGTATGTCAAGGCAGTATATTGTCACCCTGCTTATCTAACTTATATGCAGAGTACATCATGTGAAATGCCAGGCTGCAAGAATCTCAAGCTGGAATCAAGACTGCCAAAAGAAATATCAACAACATATAAGCATATCATACCACTCTAATGGCAGAAAGTAAAGACAAACTAAAGAGCCTCTTGATGAAAGTGAAAGAGGAGAGTGAAAAAGTTGACTTAAAGCTCAACATTCAAAAAGCTAAGATCATGGCATTTAGTCTCATCACCTCAAAGCAAATAGATAGGGAAAAAGTGGAAAGAGTGACAGATTTTCTCTTCTTGGGCTCCAAAATTACTGTGGATTGTAACTGCAGCCATGAAATAAAAAGACACTTAGCTCCTTGGAAGAAAAGTGATGACAAATCTAGACAGTATATTAAAAAGCAGAGACATTACTTTGCCAACAAAGATCCGTGTAGTCAAAGCTATGGTATTTCCAACAACCATGTATGGATGTGACAGCAGTCAAGTCAAGATGGCAGAGTAGAAGGACCTGTGCTCATCTTCTCTGAGAACACTAAAATCTCAACTAGCTGCTGAACAACAATCAACAAGAGGATGCTGGAACCCACCAAAAAACAGATATCCCAGGTCTAAGAACAAAGAAGAGGCTGCAACAAGATGGTAGGAGAGCCTCAATTGTGTTAAAACCAAACCCCATACCTGCCAGAGACTCTAGGAAGGCATAACCAAAACCTTGTATGCTCCAGGATCCAGGGGAAAGGAGCAGTGACCCCACAAGAGACTGAGCCAGACAGATGTGAATGCTGGACTGTGAAGAAGGCCAAATGCCAAAGAATTGATGCTTTCGAATTGTGGTGCTCAAAAAGATATTTGAGAGTCCCCTGACTACGAGAAGATCAAACCAATCAACCCTAAATATTAATTGGAAGGAGTTATGCTCAAGCTGAAGCTCTGATACTCTGGCCACCTGGTGCAAAGAGCCTACTCATTGGAGAAGACTCTGATGCTGGGAAAGATGGAGAGCAGGAGGAGAAGGGGCGACAGAGGATGAGATGGTTGGATGGCATCATCGACTCAGTGGTCATGATTCAGAGCAAACTCTGGGAGATAGTGTGGGACAGGGAAACCCGGTGCCTGTAGCCCAAGGGGTCGCAAAGAGTCAGGCACTGCTTAGCAACTGAGCAACAGCAGCTGCGTGCAGCTGAGAACCTTCCCCTGCCTGCCCAGCACTGTGCTAGTTATGCGCCATACTCGGGAGAACCAAGACGATAATCACTTTGATTACTTCCTATAGGGCTTAATTCTCTCTAGGTATCAAAAGGCCAGCTGACCACTAAGAGTAAAGAAGGATTTCAAGCTGCAGCCGTTACACTTAACAGAAGAAATGCACTCAGTAATGAAGCGCTAATTAATACTTAAAACTATGAAAGAATTAACTAAAGAAACGATAATAATTGATAGCAAATACTGATTGTTAAGACAGATCAGACACTGTGCTAACTGCATATCTACACTATGAGAGAAAAATGATTTTCCCATTTCACAGATGAAAAAACATTTAAAATGCAGTGTTATATTACCATTCTGGACATAGGAAAATTCATGTCAACCTTTATGGGAGCAGAGCCCACAGAGGTGGGGTATTCCCTGGGGGTCAGCTGCACATTGCCTGGGCTGCAGACGCAAAGTCAAAGCAGGCAACCACGGGATATAGTCCTTCTGGGCCCCCAGAGAATGACAGGCCAATAGAGTGTCTATCAGCAATGAAGGACACTGGCTTACTGCAGCAAACATCTACAGATTCACTCTGTGCCAAGAGAAGTGTCAGGCACTGTGAAGAAGGCTGGTGTTCTGCAGCAAGTAAAGTAGACACGCGCACACACACACACGCACACACACACACGCACACACGCACACGCACATATGAAAGCTGCCCAGAAGTCACAAAGGGGGACACTTCCCCCTCTGCTGCCGGAGGACATTCTGACAACAGAAAGGGTTACAGCCAAGCTGAAACCACACAACCTGATAAAACAGCCAATGTGGAAGCTAAGATGATATATTCTTTAATCTACTTTTGTACAGACTGTAACACGGGAGATACAGAAGCAGAGCAACCTTTGAACAAAATAAAGAGAAGAATTCCCTGGTGGTCCAAGGGCTAGGGCTTCCCTGGCAGCTCAGTTGGTAAAGAATCCACCTGCAAAGCAGGAGACCTGGGTTTGATCCCTGGGTCAGGAAGATCCCCTGGAGAAAGAAATGGCAACCCGCTCCAGTACTCTCGCCTGGAGAATTCCATGGACAGAGGAGCCTAGTGGGCAACAGCCCATGGGATCTCAAAGAGGCAGACACGACTGTAACGAACTCAGTTTTCACTTTCCAGGGGTTAAGACTCTATGCGTCCCCTGCGGCGTGCACAGCTTCCATCCCTGGATGGGGAACTAAGATCCTGCGTGCTGTGCAGTGTGACCAAAAGTTTAGAAAAATAGAGTTCAAAAATAAAAGGATCGTCTCAAAGAAAAGAGAAGCGCCTTTTAAATAAATCCTATATTAGCAGGGTCAAAACTGTTCAGATCTTACCACTGGGAAGACTTCATTCATTCATTCATTTTCTTGACAAACATCCCTGAGACCCACCAAGGGCCAAGAACTGTTCTGGACACTGGGGATGTGATGGTAGAAAAGCTGACAAGACCCTGCTCTCCACCAGAGCCGCAGCTCGTTTCTTACATCCCCCCTTTTCCTGCTGCTGCTAAGTCGCTTCAGTCGTGTCCAGCTCTGTGTGACCCCACAGATGGCAGCCCACCAGGCTCCCCCATCCCTGGGATTCTCCAGGCAAGAACACTGGAGTGGGTTGCCATTTCCTTCTCCAATGCGTGAAAGTGAAAAGTGAAAATGACGTCGCTCAGTCGTGTCTGACTCTTCGTGACCCCATGGACTGCAGCCCACCAGGCTCCTCTGTCCATGGGGTTTTCCAGGCAAGAGTACTGGAGTGGGGTACCTGAGACAACATAGATGATTTTAAAGTTTCTAATTCTGAAGGCACCAAGGAGTTCCAGAACAACCACAGTGGGTTCTCCAGGTGACTCCTTATTCTCCTTTTCCCTATTTACTTATTTCTAGGACCGCCAACACTTCCTCACTGAGTTTTCCTTTAAGCAGCTCTGCCCTCCTTCCTAGACCTGGTACTTAACGCTGCCCAGATACGTCCTCTGTTACCATCACAGCGGAGCTGGCTAGGACTCTCTGCTCTTACCGGCGAAACCACCCACCAGCTCATCTCCCTAACGCCAAAGACAGGTTTCTCCAATATACCCGCTAAACCACCAGTGCCAAGCAGATCTATCTAGCACCCAGATCTGACCACATACCTCAGCATCTTGACTGTGTTTGTCCAAATTCTTCAGTGTGACATTCATTCCTGGTGACCCAACCCAGCCTGTCCACCCTCCCAGCCCGTAAACAGCCCACCACTGCCCAGTCCAGTGATGCTGCACCTCACACCTTCCCCAGGAGATCCAGCTGTCACTCACCCGACAACACCCCGCCCTGTGCCACCTCCTCCAGGAAGCCACGTCTGACCCCTACCTCATACTAAGAATTCTGCTGTGTGGAGTATTTCCCACACTAGACAAAATTCCTTGGAGTCAATATTGTGTCATACTATTATTCTCTGGTGCCTAGAGCAGTAACGGACACTTAGTAAGTGCTCAATAAAGATTTGTTGAACCAAACTAACATGATCCCTGCCTTCTTCTATACTTAATAACCAATCCTTCACTTAGATCTGGAAATAGTCCCACAGTGATTTTCTCCTTGTTCTATAAAATTAATTTCTCAGCGACCAAAGGCATAATTAGCAGAATGAGATGACCAGCAAAACTCCAGCTGAAATCTCTAGCCATGAGCTGTCCTATATCTTATTTCTCTTTTATGACCTGTATCAGACACAGCATCCATCCCCACCACCCACCCTCAGCTCCACATCACTGTGACCCCTGTGTCACCACACTCCTGTTCTTCCATAAACCTTGAAATCCTTGGAGACAGTCTTTGATACTACACCTATGTAATATCAATTCATCCCTCTTTATAAAAACTAAGATATTATCATGTAATCAATTTTTTGTGTGTATGAGGAGAGAGAAGTCCCCAAAACATTTTCCTGAGGGAGAAGAGCAAGCTACAAAATTATAAAAGAGACTTCTCTCTGTTATAACAGAGAAATCCAGCCTATTCTATCCAAATACTGCATAGCACTAGATATGGTAACCCACTTCAGTAGTCCTGCCTGGAAAATTCCATGAACAGAGGAGCCTGGTGGGATACATTCCATGGGGCCACAAAGAGTCAGACATGACTGAACACACGCACCAGTGCATGCACACACTCCACTCCACAGTATAACTTTGTCTTTCTTTTTTTAAGCCACTATCTCTTTGCTCATAGCCCGTTGGTAGTTTGTTTCCAGTCATTCAGTATTATAAACAATTTTGCAATGGACATTGTATATGCCCTCCTGTATACCTCTGCAAAGCTGTCTCGGGGGTATGGCAAGAGGGAATTGCTTTGTCAAATCATGGGATATTTTAAATACATACTGTCAAATTGCCATAAGAATGAAAGGCTCATTTTTAAACATCATTGTCAATTCTTAGTATTGTCAAACTTTAACATTTGTGTCAGTTCAGTGAATGTTAAATAGCTGTTTTGGTTTTTCTTTTGCTTTTTATTTTTGTATTGGTTTTGCATTTTCCTAGTGAATATGGACATTTACAAAATGCTTAAGTAAAACATTAAATACAGATAAATGAACATTAAAATATATTTATTTTTATTATATTACACATTCAAATTTTGTTTGTGATCTTTTTCTATGGGGATGTCTGTTTCCTCTCTGTGGGTATATAGGAGTTCATTACATACCCTGGATTCTCATTTTCAATTTTCTAGTCACATACAGTATATATTGTAACTATTACCATTGGTAAACGTAATTTTAACATTGTTCAAACAAATGATTTTTCTTTCTGGTTTTTGCCTTGTGCATCTTATTTTAGAAGGTCTTCCTTTCCCTAAGGACATAAAAATGTTTTCCTATATTTTTGTTTGTCTCCAGGATATTTTTATTCTCAGCTTTATGTGTTTTAACAGCATAGCTCCCCCTCTGGTGCTGGACCACACATCCTTCCAATGAGACGGTTTCCTTAGCCACATGCTCCTCAGCTGGCACTTCTTAGGCCAAGGCACACCCAGCAGGTCCGCTCCCTCATCGCTGTTAAACCTGCAACCTCCCAGCAAACCAAGTCCTAGCCTCAGTGAGAAAAGTTGAGGGAAACATTCCAAGTGGCCCTGCTGCTTTGGGTTTCCTGGTTCTGACTTCATGGCCCTAGTGATTAAATGCCTCCCACACCACCCACAGAGGCTGGAAACCTAGGAACAGCCCTGGGACTTAACTAGTAGGAGGTTCATGTGATGCCTTAAAACTGTTTTCCTGGCAGAGGAACACATCCCCACATAACTCAGCAGGATGGGGCGGCAGTGAGGGGTCTGAAGAACCTTGGCAGATTCTGTCATAGCCAGGACCATCTTTCCAAGAAGAATTTGTGGACGCTGTTGGCTGCCAGGGTGCTACTTAGCCACCTCCAGACTAGAGAACCAATCCATACGACCATCTCTCTCCTCCTTGTTGGGTCAGAGAAACACGCTGTGTACCTCAAGTGCATGCCAACTCCATCAGTGTCCCCCTGCCTGGAGTCGGGCAGGCTTTAGACCACTGCAAATTTTCAGCAGGAGACACCTTCCCCTTTGTCATAAAACAATTCCAAGACTTCCAGGCCTCAAACAGAAAGAAGCACCAGAGTCTTCCTTCCAACAGCAACAACAATCCTCATGATGTTGGCTTTCATTAACATCTTAGTTTGCAGGATGGCTGCTGTGCTTCCAGATGACAGCAAGAAGATGGAGACAGGAGAAAGAGGTAAAGAGAAATGCGAAATAAGCACCTTCAGGTCAGAAACTCTAGAAGTCTGATTATCTATCATCTGTCAGACACTGATCAAGGGCAGCAAGACACCCTGACCCTTCTAGACCCACCATGTTCCATCCGTCTGAGCTGGAGCAGGCACTCACCCTCTCAGAATCAGAGAGTCTCTGCCACCTAAACAACTGGGACTACTACAGCAGAAAGTAAGAGAGAGAATAGCCACTCCCACAAGGAGAAACTGGGGGAAACAGAACTATGGTAAAGGTATGAATTCAACCGAGTGGTAACCAGGGATTTCATCACAGTTCCACAGGCAGAGCAGCAATGGAGGCTTGGTGTGGAGAGGGTCCAATGGCTGGGATGTTGGAGCCCTACAGTTACCCACATGCTCTTTTCAGTGTGGAGCAGAGCCTGGAAAGCTAACAGTGATGTGAAGAGCAGAGTCCAACCCAAGAGAAGGACTGGAAAACTGGATCAGGGTGTGTGGGCTCAGCTAAGTAGGTCCAAGTGCAGGGCTAGGCAGCAGCCTCAGGAGGAAGCCAGAAAGTAGCCAAGAAGCCAAGGCAGAGCTGATCACCTGGCCCAGGGAGACGCAGCTGGCACTAGACACGGAAGCCGGGACTTAGGAGTCAGGCAGTGACCAGATCAACTCCGGGTGTAGCCCAGGTATTCTGAGAGCAAGGCTCAGAGCAGGACAACCGAGTCTGGCCTCCATCCTGGGGGTGGGGATGAGGCTTTCATAGTACACTCCGCCCCTGCTGGATGTGACTAGGTCCTGTCAAAGTTGACCTCAGCTGAGCCCACACGGCTGGAAAAGAAGCCCAGGGAAGAGGGGCTAACACAGGCCTCACAGCTCCCACTCACTTGCTCATCAGCCGCCTTCACACCCATTCCTGTGACAGAGGAGACAGCCCCTCTCCCTCCACTCTCTCTGCATGTGCTTCTCTGTGTCTGTGATTCTAGAGAAAGGTCCAGAACAACTACTCTCCCTTCTTTCTCTTCCCATGATGCCCTTCCCATTCTCTTGACAGGTTGTGCCAGATTTGGGCACCGTCTGGGTTATTTCTACCTCCTTTCCTTTCATCCACTAGGGTGTGGAGAGAAATTGGAGTCCAGGAGCTGTCCATGCTTCAGGCCACACCCAGCAGGGCCCACTTCCCACCTGGAATTGTTGCTTGGAGGTGCAACAGCCATGTTTTCAAGCACCTTAATGTATTTATTCACTAAAAGCAAACTTTCTTCTATGACTTTGTCATCTCTTGCATACTGCAGCTCAGCTTTCACTCTCACCGTTTAGTCTCCCCAACCTATTCCATCTAACAGAATACAGCATATTAGTTATGAAGACCATTTACCACAGAACAGGAAACAGTAAGGCACATTGCCCATGGCCTGATGCATTTTGGAGTTCTCATTACTAAACAACATAGAATGTAATTAAAAGACACCTGCTCCTTGGAAGAAAAGCTGTGACAAACCCAGAAAGCATGTGAAAAAGCAGAAACATCACTTTGCCAACAAAAATCCGTATAGTCAAAGCTATAGCTTTCCCAGTAGTCATGTATGGATAAGAGAGTTGGACCATAACGAAGGCTGAGCACTGAAGAACTGATGTGTTAGAGAAGACTATTGAGAGTCCCTTGGACAGTAAGGAGATCCAATCAGTCAATCCTAAAGGAAATCAACCCTGAATATTCATTGGAAGGATCGATGCTGAAGCTGAAGCTCCAATACTTTGGCCACCTGATGTGAAGAGTTGATTCACTGAAAAGACCCTGAGGCTGGGAAAGATTGAGGGCAGGAGGAAAATGGGCGATGGACAATTAGATGGTTGGATGGTATCACCAACTCAATGGATAAGAGTTTGAGCAAACTCTGGGTGATAGTGAAGGATGACTTAGCAATTAAACAACAGCAACAACAAACAATAAAGAATAGAGAGCATCCTGTTCCTAGTAGATTTATTTGAAATTGCTGGAATTAGACATCTTGCTTAATAAAGACTGCTAACAAGTCAGAGGTTCTGTCCAAAAGTTGGCTTAATATCTTATACCTTTCCCCACTTTTTGACCCACCACCCAATTTACAAATCATCAAAGTTTTGCATCCTTCTCTTCACATCCCCCTAAAGCCTTTTCGGATGTAAGTACCATCCAGAATCATGTGTTTGATCATCTTCTCACTTTTTTAAAAAGTGGTTTTATCACAAATGAATGAATTTGACTTATACTGCTTCTGGGGCTGCTTTTCCCATTCTACATTGTATGTTGGTAAGATTCCTCACGTTTGTTAATTCATTTTCAGTGCTGTGATTCCTTTTACATTCAGGCAAGAGTCAGTGAGAATTACAGGCCCCCTGTTCCTCCTGCATTTCTTGCATTTCACCTGAGTGGCCTCCCGTCCTGCACCATGGATATGGGGGTGGCTTACCTCATCACAGTGCACAGCGTCACGGTATTTCCCGGCCAGGTATGCGAGGGCTGCCGCGTGTGTAAGATTTGCTAATAGAGACAGGAGAAATTTCTATAAGTCAAAAATGATGTCATTGCTACTCTGGTTTCAAATAGCTCTGCAGAAAACAGAAATGGTCATATTGTAACTGACGAGTGCATTTAGTGGGCTCTCCAATGACATCCTCACCACCTGTACTGTTCAGAGCCAGGGGAGCCCCAGTACAGGCAGGCCTCAGGATGAGCCACATTTCTCTTGGTCTTGAATGCATGCAACTTCAACCTCAAATTGCCTTCCATACAGTATTAACAAACAGACTTCAGCAAGAAATGAGAGTGCTTATGATATAATAGGTACAGAGCGTCACCTGGAACAGGAGATACAGAGCTGATCTAGTCCAGAGCTAGAGAGCTATTCACTGTATGCCTGTGAGTGGGCTTTCCTCTGTGAGTGCATCTGAAAGGAGGAAGCTGGCCCAGATGATACTTTCTGCCTTCACAGATCTAACATCCTTTAATTTAGGGAAAAAACAAGGAAGTAGAAATATTACTGGCAAATTCCAGGGCAGAGAAATGTTTAGGCTGCACTGCCTATCCCTCTGCACACTCCCCCAGATGTCCTCAGTGGCCAAAGGCGCCCTGTCACTTTATTAACGTGCTTCACCAAGCCCGAGTCTGGGTTGGAGGTGGACTAAGACTAGTTGCAGGAGGTAGGAGCTGCAGATTGCCTTTCTTCCCAACAGAACAACAATACCGCCTGAGTCCCACCTATCCATATGTACTTTTCAGTAACAAAGGAGCTTTCAGTTCAGTTCAGTTCAGTCGCTCAGTCGTGTCCGACTCTTTGCGACCCCATGAATCACAGCACGCCGGGCCTCCCTGTCCATCACCAGCTCCTGGAGTTCACTCAGACTCACGGCCATCGAGTCAGTGATGCCATCCAGCCATCTCATCCTCTGTCGTCCGCTTCTCCTCCTGCCCCCAATCCCTCGCAGCATCAGGGTCTTTTCCAATGAGTCAATTCTTCACATGAGGTGGCCAAAGTACTGGAGTTTCAGCTTTAGCATCATTCCTTCCAAAGAAAAAGGCTGCCTAAAAAGCATGAGCTTATGTTGACTCTTAAGATGCTAAAATTAGAAGGTAGAAGAAACATCTGCACCTCTTTTATACCAGAGTGTGATTTTCTCTCCCAGATGAACAAGGAAAATACCCTTCCCTCCTCATCTAGGGGGTTCATCTGGGCTCTGCCACTCATTGCTGGGTGTGACCTTGGGTAAACCTGCATCCACCCTACAGTGAGCAGTTAGGTTAGAGATCCTGAAGGTTTACCACCTCTGAAATCCCAAGATCAGATAATCTACAATAAAAGAAACAAGTGCATGGAAGCAACCTAGATGTCCATCAACAGAGGAATGGATAAAGAAGCTGTGGCCACATATACAATGGAATATTACTCAGCCAGAAAAAGGAATGCATGTGAGTCAGTCAGTGCTAATGAGGTAAATGAACTTAGAGCCTATTTTACAGAGTGAAGTCAGGGAAAAACAAATATGATATATTAACACATACATATGGAATATAGCAAGACGGTGCTGATGAACCTGCATGCAAATGCAGGGCAGCAGCGGAGATGCAGACATAGAGAGCAGAGCTGTGGACACAGTAGGGGGAGGAGAGGGTGGGGCAAACTGAGAGAGCAGCATGGAAACATCCATTACCGTGTGTGGAAGAGCCAGTGGGAATTCGCTGTGTGACACAGGCCGCTCAAAGCGGTGTTCTGTGACCACCTAGAGGGGTGGGGTGGGGTGGGAGATGGGAAGGAGGATCAAGAGGGAGGGGATGTGCGTGTACCTATGGCCGATTCATGTTGATGTACGGCAGAAATCAGCACAATATGGTAAAGCAATTATCCTCCCTCCAATTAAAAATAAATATATTTTTAAAAGTAAAAGGAGCAAGTGAGGATGCCCCTTTTAGGAGAGGGGTCAAAGCACAGCAGAAATCTGACTCTAGATGCTTCCTTCCTCCACATGTGGGGTCTTCACTGAGTGTCTGTCCTGCGCTGGGCCCCAGCCTCGTGCCTTACACATCCTGCCACTGTCAGCACGTCAGTGGTGATGCTCCCATTTCACAGATGAGGAGACAGCACCTCAAAGACAGTAGGTCGCTTTCTTAATGGTTCGCTGCTTGTCACACAGATCATGGGCGTCAGTGCTAGGATCTGAGCAGAGGGCTGCTCTGTTGTGTGTGCTGTCCAAACAAAGCAGGATCCTAGATGTGTTCGCTTCTGGGAGACAAAGCACAGGACCCCTCTGCCCTTCACAGGGGTCTGCAAACTGCCCGAGCTGAGGACTTCACATTCAGGGGGCGAAAGCATTGCTGTGCTTACCTTGTTTTACATTCTTTGAGAAAAGGAGGGCGCTTACTCAGGGTATAACCTGAGGAGCCACTTCCCTGGCAGAGAGAGTCTCAAATCAGCCATTAACATGATTTACAAGCTTATGTGAAATAAACAGCAGGCAGAACAGGTGCTTCTAGCCTCTCCTACAAAGGTGCAGCGACTCTACGGAAATGCACTTTATTATTTGTAAAGGACTCACCTCCAAGAAAGAAGGCAACGGCACCCCACTCCAGTACTCTTCCCTGGAAAATCCCATGGATGGAGAAGTCTGGTGCACTACAGTCCATGGGGTTGCTAAGAGTCGGACACGACTGAGCGACTTCACTTTTCACTTTCATGCATTGGAGAAGGAAATGGCAACCCACTCCAGTGTTCTTGCCTGGAGAATCCCAGGGATGGGGGAGCCTGGTGAGCTGCCGTCTATGGGATCACACAGAGTCGGACACGACTGAAGCGACTTAGCAGCAGCAGCAGCAGCACCTCCAAGAAAACCAGACTTTTTAATACATGAGCACAATTACCTTGTCAGTTCAGTATTTTACAGAATGCCTACACTCCCCAGCCTGTTCCCAAACATGAGGACACTGTAAGCCACAATGTCACATGCAGGGTTATATAAAATGAGATTCTCTTCCCAACTGGGGAAACAAAAGTCTTCTAGGGCAACTCAGATTCTGGTGAAAAATGATTTGTGACAGCAGGACAGGCGATGGCTGCCCGCCTCTCCCCTCCCTGTTCCTCTTCTGTCGGGTCACCACGGACACACGGGAGCGGGCAGGGCAAGCAGCAGCGGCCAGGGGAGGTGGGCTGGCTCAGCTCTGGCTTGCAGGGGGTGCCAGACCAAAGCCCAGGGCTCCAGTGGGATTCTGGAACAAGACCGAATGTCATTAGCTCTTTTCTGAGGGCAAAAGCGTCCGGATGAGGTGACAGGAGAGCCAGGTGGCTCCGTCCACAGAGCAGAGGGGGCTGGAGAGGCCTGCTGGCACCGCTCTGCCTCCCTGGACTCCGGCCAAGGCCTCCAGCCACAGCCTGAAGCCTGGTGAACCACTAAGGGCCGGCGGGAACTGATGCTGAAGGGCAGGCTTGGAGTAAAGAGCAGCTTCTCACTTGAAGGGGAGAACCTCCTGCCATTTATCTGCCCGCCTGGGCTCCCTAGGTCAGTCTTTCCCCAAGGCCCCCTACCTGCCTATCTCAGCCCTTCTCTTCCTCGAGAAGCACCTGCACTGGGGATGCAGCAAAGAGAGACCACCATGGGGCCTGGAATGCTCCAAGGCCTCGCGGTGGCCCCGGGCTGGGCAGGCCGCTCATTACCCACTTCAGCTCAGCTGTCAATCTGGCTTAATAACAAGGAGACAGTGCAGGTGAGCTGTGGGCATCCAGGGTGGGTGGTGCAGCCTCCCCCAGCCTCTGCTGTCCTGGCCACCAGGTCGCTCCTCTTTCTGAAGCCACCACTCTGTCCTCGGCGCCCACTGATGGTCCAGGGGCATCCTCACAGCTGCCCTGGAGCAGAGGGACAGACGGTGTCAGCCGCGGGCCATCTGCTTCAGAGCCCCTGCGTGCCCCCTGTGCTCAGCCGAGTTCCTCTGCCGTGAAAGCAGCCGCCCCTCCAGACTCAGCCTGGCACCTCTCCTGTCCCTCTGGACAGAAACAGCCTGATTCCAGCCAGCTCCACAGGCCTCGCACCAGTGCCAGGGCTCGCCCAGCTTTCTCCGTGCTGCGGGGGCTCGTCTCTGTGATGGAAAACTCATAGAAGCAGGGGAGGGAGTCTCCAAACTCCAAGTGGGGAGCCACCAGCACACACCGGGCAGGCCTAGTGCATGTGACCTTGAATGCACTAGTGCGTGCAAGGAACTTTCCTTTTTCTAGTTTGTCATTATGTTTTCACCCTCATCCGTGTTCAGGTGTCATTGAAAAATAGATAATAAAGAAAGAAACATACAAAAAGAACAAAATACATTAACCAAAGGTTACCCTCTTTATGTATATCTGTCACATCTCTTTCACAATTTATACTCCATGAAGACAGAGACTGTTTCATTTGGTTTGTCAAACACAGCTGTTAATATATATAAACACCTGGTCAAAAACCAATACAAAGGAGAATTTAGAAATGCCACCTCTGCAAAGGAAATTCTTCTAGGTAAGTATCCAGATCTTCTGTTGAGTCAGTAATCTGAGGGAATAAGATTTTCAGTAGTGTTCAGCCTGAAATTCCAAACCAGTATAAATATTGATCAGTTCAGTTCAGCCGCTCAGTTGGTTCCGACTCTTTGAGACCCCATGAACCACAGCACGCCAGGCCTCCCTGTCCGTCACCAACTCCCGGAGTCTACCCAAACCCATGTCCATTGAGTCGATGATGCCATCCAACCATCTCATTCTCTGTCGTCCCCTTCTCCTTCTGCCTTCAATCTTTCCCAACATCAGGGTTTTTTCAAATGAGTCAGCTCTTCGCATCAGGTGGCCAAAATAAATATTGATAAATCTCCTGAAATGAAAAGACTGTGTTACAAACTAACTCCCTTCCAGACAAAGGTACATGAAAAAATGCTATAAAAGAGAGAGAAAAAGACATCACTATGTTACCTTTCAAGGCTAAAATGCAAGGAGAACTTGCCATAGCCCCAAGTCCACATGGCCTTGCAATTTCAGGGCCAGTAGTGGTGGGCAAGGACAGTAAGACCATCTGTGATAAGAATGTGTGGCAGAAAGAAGCAGATTTCCAAAGCTGTAACAATCTGAGCAACAAAATAAGCAATGATCGTAACAAGATTAGAGCTCATTGAATCAAATAGGAGTTGATGAGTCCACACTAATAAAAGACATATAAATGAGAAGCGAAAGCTCTTTATTAAAGTAGGATGCCAACTCATTGACACAGAATAGAGATGGAAGCCTCACGTGCTGACACGCACACGGAGAGCGCGAGTGCAGTGCGCCTGAGCCTGCTGGAAGCTCTGCGCGCACCAACGCAGCCGCTGCAGACCGCCAGCTGCCGCTCGCCCGCCGGGCGCAGGCGTGAGCGAGCAAACGGGGCACCAGCGGCAAGTGATGGCAGTTTCTCTTAAAAATAACCTTGAGAAATTGGGGAGGGGGTATCGATTTCACTAAATCTGGGCCAGTAATACACGTCCTCTACTACCGCGTGAGGTGGGATGAGGGGGCTGGGGGAGGCGCGGGCGCCTCGTGCTCCAGGGTGATGGTCTTGGCGCCGAGGAGCCTGGCGCTGGGTGGGGTTTGGCGGTGGAGCTGACCAGCTTTCTCACGGACACCAGTCTTACTTGAAAAACCTTATAGACAGATTCACACTTTGGGTATTAGGGAGACATTTCCCCAAAAACTGAGAAGCCAAGCCTGAAGCTTCAAAGGAAATAACTGAGAGCAAGAGTTTCCAATGAGAAATTTCAAGCTTTTAAACAAAAACTAGAATATTGGAACACTTGAATCTGGCACCATGAGCTTGTCTGTTTCCCAGTATCTAATTACTTCTGTAATGAGATCAGTGGTGATAGAGACAGATGTGATATTTTGGTATTGAAACATGAAATGTGTCAATATTTGAAAAACTTCAAAACTCAAGAATCCAGTATTTTCTAAATGACCAAAGTCACAAAATGTGACAAAATAATACAATGGTAAAACATCTATTCAAACTGCAAGATAGAAAAATGGATTTTAATGTAATAGACTATAAAAATTTAATTGATGTTTCAAATTCCACATTGCAACTAACCTTTTAAGAAATTACTGTTGTTCAAAAGAGACACAGAGGTATAGAACAGACTTTTGGCCTCTGAGGGGGAGGGAGAGGGTGGGATGATTTGGGAGAATGGCATTGAAACATGTATACTATCATGTAAAAAATGAAGCGCCAGTCTATGTTCGATGCAGGATACAGGATGCTTGGGGCTGGAGCACGGGGATGATCCAGAGAGATGATATGGGGTGGGAGGTGGGAGGGGGTTTCAGGATTGGGAGCTCGTGTACACCTGTGGCTGATTCATGTCAATGTATGGCAAAACCAATACAGTATTGTAATGTAGAATAAAGTAAAAATTAAAAAAAATTACTGTTGTTGAGTTTTGGTGTAATATTGAAAAAGAAGACTTGTAATTTTCCAAAGCAGATATTTATTAATAAATACCCATCCTTTTCGTGGATTTTCTGCAAACATTTCTGCCATAATAGCATACTACAACAGATCAAAGAGGTGTGTAAAAATACAAAACAGAGGCACTTTTCTCACTAAACTTTCTTTTGAAAATATTATTTTTCCTAAAATTGTTCATTTATGTTAACATGCAATTGGTTTATTATTGTTATTTTAAATGAATTAATAAATAGTTTAAAGGTTTCCTACCTTTAATTTCTTCTTCAATAAATACTGAGAGATCTAAACTATATTAACAAAAGCCCTTTGGAGCGCTAGTTTTTTTTGTTTTTTTTTTTTTTTAGTAAGTTTTAAAAATGAAAAGGGAGGACATTCCTAGTGGTCCAGTGGTTGAGAATCTACCTTCCAATGCAGGGGACGTGGGTTTGATCCCTGGTTGGGAAACTAAGACCCACATGCCACTGGGCAACTAAGCCCACGTGTTGGAACCACTGAGGGCACTCGCTCTGGAGCCCGTGCCCAGCAACGAGAGGCCCCCACTCACTGAGAACAGAGAAAGCCCGTGTGCCTCAATGAAGAGCCAGTGAAGCCAAAAGATAAAAATAAATAAAGATAAAAGGAGTCCTGAAATTTAAAAGTTTAAGAATTGTTGCCTTGGGGAAAAGTATGCTTTGGGAAAAGGTATTTTCTTTCCTGCTGATTCCTCAGAAACATTGATCTGCTAACAGTTTGGAACTCTGCAGAATTCTGGGAGAGAGAGATGGCCTATTTAGCCTTGCTCAAGACTTATCTGACCCCACAGACCCTGCACGGTGTGAGCCTGTCTCCACAGACAGTAGCAGTGGAGACAGGAGCGCAGGCTCTGCCACGAACTTGCCACGTGGCCTCGGCCAAACCCTAACACTCTGTAAATCCAAACCTAACACCCTGCCACGGCGGCACGCCAGCACTCCCACGTGCATGTGACTTGGACTGAGCTGTACTCCCAAAATCATCTGTGGATGCCCAGGCCCTGAATGAGCGGGTCCAGAGATTCATCGTTTGGGGATGAGGCCTTTGGGAGGTGGCTGGTTTAGATGGGATCCTGAGGGTGGGGCCCCCATGGTGGATTAGTGCCATTCTAAGAAGAGTCACCAGAGAGCTGGTTTCCCCACCCCGACTCATGAGCACAGCCAGAAGGCAGCCATCTGCTGCCACAAAGAGGGCTTGCCAGGAACTGAATCTGCTGGCACCTTGATCTTGGACTTCCAGTCTCCAGAACTGTGAGAAACAAATGTCTACTGTTTCAGCCTCAAGAATGTGGTGTTTTGTGACGGCAGCCTCGGCTGGCTAAGACGCACACACGCCTATGAAGAGGCAGCGGAACAGAGCTAGCTGATGAGGACTGGCGACGCTGTGCACTGACACACACGAGCTCTGGGTCCCTGCTCAAGTGAGCGTCCTCAGCTCAACTCTTTCCCAAATGTTTTAAATGCATTTTTAATCAGAGTAACATGTACATGCTTTCTAAAATCCAACTAGTGAGAGACACTGATAAAGAAAACCATTTGTCCCCACTTTCACTCCCTCCACCAGCCCTGCTTTTTAGAGCAACCTGATTCAATCATTTCCGATTTGGCTCTGCAGTTGCCTCTGATATTGCCTCCAATAACAAACTCACAGAGCTATTTCTGGATTTATCAGCTCTATGTATTATCCATTAGCTCTCTGTTATGATGAATGATGGTTTTGTTTTCCTATATACTCAATATCTTTCTCCATAACACATTCATCTACTATATACAAATACATATGTATATAAAATATAAGTGTATAATACTTTTTCAATTTATCTCTTGTTACTTTATGAATTTAAATTATATCTTTACATCTCTATTTCTTCTATCACTAATTATAGGCATGTTGTATTTCTGTCTTTTCAAAATATAATCACCCACACTCATATATTAATCAGTCAAATGGAAAATACATCTGCTCTGATTTGTAATTTAGGCTCTGTAGCTGTCAGAGATGGTAGGCATCACCTGGGCATCCTGTTTTCTTTCCGTCTTAGTGTTTTTTAGGTCTACTGCAAAATATCTATTGTGTCAGAGGTGAGAGCTGTTGAAACCCGTGAGCACAGACTGCACCTGCGGGCAGGCTCTGTTTCAGCATCCACAGGGCACCGTCACAACATCCACGGCCTGCCCTTTGGAGAAACGTGTGTGTCCCGGAAGCCCTCTTCTCCCATGTCTGTGAAGACGTGATCTTTCGAGGGCTGAGAACTGTTATCTTCCAGGAACTGTCCTCAGAGATCTCCCAACGTGGACCCGCTGTCTCCTGGACCCCACAGCTTCTTTTGTTATTTGCTCCTTGCTTTTGCCACAGCGGGAGCGTCCCAGGACAGACACAGAGGAGTGAAAGTGGACTTCCCACCCTGCTAACGAACACCTTGCAAGGGCCTGGGAAGGAAGGGCCTTTGCCTTATATTGACATGATTGTGTGTTTTTACAAAATTCTTCAAAAATTAGATACTTTAACAGCAATGGTTCAGGGCTCCATCTCTCTTTTGCCTGCCCTCTCTCACATTCCCCACCTTCCTGAGTGGTGGTGAACGTGTTAGTCATTCGGTCATGTCTGACTCTTTGCAGCCCCATGGACTGTGGCCCACAAGGCTCCTTCTGTCCATGAGATTTTTCAGGCAAGAATACTGGAGTGGGTAGCCATTCCCTTCTCCAGGGGATCTTCCCAACCCAGGGATCAAGCCCGGGTCTGTGGCATTGCAGGCAGACACTTGTCCTCATCTTGCTTGTGTGCAGCGGTTTGTCTGAGCCACCAGGGAGTCCCCTTGTGGCGGTGGGGCTGCTTGAATGCGTGTTTACAGTGTGGCTCAGGGAAGCTGAATGGTGGGCACCCTGAGTTTCGGCACCTCCATTTCCAGGCAGAGCTGGGTTCTTACAAGCCAGGAGCAACCCACTCACCATGTCCTCTCTCTCTCCATCAGGCGTCACCCCTGCAGGGCCTGAGGTCATATCCCACTAGGAACACTTAGTTTCCTATATTAGCAATAGAAAATAACAAATTTTGATCAACCACAGAGAAAGGACTGAATGTTTCTAATCGCTCTGTAAAAATAGTGTAAGACTTTTGTCATATGAAGAAGCAATCAGAAAGTACGAGGAAAATGTAGTATAAAAGTATAATAGAAATCAGTCAATGAAATGAACTTTTTCTGGACTTTATAATATTTAAAGCTAATATTTTATTTAGTTGTAACTTCTTGTACCCTTCTAAATAACTACTTACTTTGTACCTAATTATGGAATAGTAATTTTTTAATGTTTTTCTTAAAGAGAGTCCCCTAGGTTGTACAGACTTCAGGTCCCGCCAAACCTAAACCCATCATTATATTGCAGGTACATTTTATGAAGCCTTGCAATTCTGAAAATATAATTAGGGCCTTAATTATATTTAAGGTTTGATGAAACTTTACATCTGAATTTCTGAAAAGTTGGATTAGTTAGAGCCTTTTACTCTGGTTTTACCATCCAGTGTGATTACAGATTCACCCCCTTTCAGCCCACACATGACCCAACTTTAAGGTTAAAGAAGGAGGATCAGGCAAAGGGATCATTTCACATTGCACTAAGTGAAAGAAACTCGCAGATTGTAAAAACAGGAGGCTGCCGGCACTGCCAAGGACAGTGGCCATGATCCCCCATGATTCCAAATGGTTTAGGCCTCAGAACTTGGAGGCCAGCCAAGGAGAGTCTGTCTCTCCACCCCAGCTCCCACCCCCACAGGCAGGAGCCCTTGACCTGGCCTCTGAACCACATCCCAAGGGCTGGGCCTAGGCATGCCTCGTTGTTTTGTCTAAGTTTGATCAGGAATGAGTAGAAGGCCCAGCAACTACCTTCTCCCTAGACAAAAACACTTCATCAGCTTTTGTTTGGCAAGGCAGGAACACAGAAAAGAATTGCCTTTCTTATCCCTCTAGGAGCAGCTCTGCACCCCATGCCCTGATCTCTGTCTCCTTTGCTCCTTATCCTATGTTGCTGTCAAAGGAAGTCTTGGAGCTCAACTGTTTTACAGGAGAACAGGGCCAGTTAAATGTAAGGCTCAAATAAAGATCTGAATATCTAGAGAGATAAATCAGGGATCCAAATCTGACCTCTGTTGCTAGAAATTCAATATCCCTCTGTGTCAAAACTAGAATATTTTAAGAATCAAGTTATCAACTATTTATTTATTTTCTTTGATACAAGAAATTAATGGAAATCTTAATAGAGAAACTAAAATTTTAAAAAGGTCTCAAATCATGGAATTTGAGGGTTTTCTCAAATATAAACATAATGCATGTAGAAAAATTACAATAAAAAAATTTACGGGCTAATTTTCTTGGGTCTCTTCTGTGTGTACATGTTATGAGACTTTGTTTAAAAAAAGAAAACTAAATTTAATGTAAATAAAAGTTTTGATCATCCACCAGAGCCCCTGTTTTTTCTCTTGGGTTGCACCTGCGGTCTCCAGCACATAGCCTTTAACTCTTGATCCAAAAATTGCTGTTCTAATTCCAGCCATAACATCCACATTCCAGGCAAAAAGGAGACAAAGGCAGGAAAGGGTGTGCTCCTGTTCTGGAGGACACGTCTCAGAACACCTATATCCCTTTGGTGCCCTGTACTCACAGAACCGTTGCTCTCTGGGGGGTGAGGTCTGTTCTCATGGCCACATGCCCAGCTAAACACCCTGAGTTCATTTACTGGAGAAAAATGAGAGCACAGACATTGGACAGAACCAACAGCATCTGTTGAAGGAGCAAATTCCAAGCAGAATCCTTGTTAGATCAGAAAAGGGATGAAAGTGAGCAAACAAAGTGTAGAAGTCACTCTGCATAAGAAAAGAAGTGACCTGCAGTCTGGGAAGACAGGGCTGAAGCCAGCTCAGACAGAGGGGCCCAGACAAGCAGACTTGCGGGTGGAGTGACGAGGTTGCTGACTCCAGGAAAGAGTTCCAAGGGAAAGACAAAATTGCAGAGGATTTTGTAAGAAGGGGTTTGCCAGGTTAACTCTCTGCACCTCCATGAGTGCTGGCATGTGCAGAGCTGACCCGATGCGGGGAGGAAGTGCATCCTGCTTTTCAGGAGGCGTGCAACAAAGCATAGCTGGCGGAGACACCAGAGTTGGTGTGTTTTCTGAGGGAGTGATGGACACAGGCTGGGAGAGATGGCTGAATGGAGAACTCTGTCTAGGCCTGGTCCCATTGATGAAACCCTTGGAGAAGACTCTAGAGAGTCCCTTAAACAGCAAGGAGATCAAACCAGTCAATCCTAAAGGAAACCAAAGCTGAATACTCATTGGAAGGACTGATGCTGAAGCTGAAGC
This sequence comes from Nanger dama, assembly GCA_917880005.1. Lineage (NCBI taxonomy): Eukaryota > Metazoa > Chordata > Mammalia > Artiodactyla > Bovidae > Nanger > Nanger dama. The sequence continues at coordinate 2,132,644 of CAKJTW010000127.1, forward strand.
TCCAATACCTTGGCCACTCGATGTGAAGAGCCAACTCATTGAAAAGACCCTGATGCTGGAAAAGATTGAAGGCAGAAGGAGAAGGTGGCAGAGAATGAGATGGTTGGATGGCATCATCAGCTCAATGGACATGAGTTTGAGCAAACTGCAGGAGATGGTGAAGGACAGGGAAGCCTGCTGTGCTGCAGTCCATGAGGTCACAAAGAGCTGGACATGACCGAGTGACAAGAGCAGTGATGAAAACAGGATATGGAGCGTTTCTGCAGCCCGCCTGTCCACATGAGCGCTGGGCGATGCCTTCTGGTCGGTCATGGGGTCCAGAGCATCCGAGGGGCTGCAGCCTAGCATCCCAGTGTGTGCGGCCGCCTTCCTGGAGCTGCAGACAGTGGACAACGTGAGTCCACATGCCTCTTACCCTCCCTCCTGTACTGATGCTGGGGGTGGAGGAGAGGGAAATGTACGATCGAGAACTAACTTCCTACTTCCCTTACTAAGAGTGATGTGAGTCAAAGTTTCCTGGGAAACTGGGGTAGGGTCTTCTTCTGTTACCACGCTACAGAGCTGTTGTTCATCTTTGTCATGGAACCTCATGAGTTTTCTATTAGAAGAAAGGAAAGAGTGTTTGTTTTATGCATTAGGCCTCCCGCAACCCAAGGGCAGGAACTGCTGGGTAGTGGGGAGAATGTTCTAGGTAGAAATAACACGGGAAAGATGGAGTTAGGAAGACAAAGCCGCAGATCAGGAATTAAGAACAGAGCGATGGCATGGACTGCAGTGAAAGGTAAGTCTTAGGGAGATCTAAGGCTCTGCTCGGGTGCTAGCTCGGCAACTAGAAGCAGCTGCTCTCCTGGGTGCAGGAACTGAGGATAATAACACGTTGATTAGCTAATGATGTTGGCCCCGGAGGTGCAGAAAGAGAAGAGGCAGGCAAGGACATGAAAACCTCGCCACAAACCTGAGACAAGCATGTCTGGGGCCTTGGAGACACGAGAGGAATGCTGCGGTCTATCTGAGGAACTGACCTTAGAACAGACACCAAGTCCCTCTCGTGATGCAGAGCCCTGGGCTGCACTGGCCTCAAAATTCAGGGCACATTCCCCTCTGTTAACAGGAGGCGGTGGGGCGGAATGTAATCCCCGGGACTGTCTTTGCCTTAGGAAAGCAAGGAAGAGTCGGGGCATGTGCAGGAGGGACCACAGTGACCTGGGAGGTGGCCGGCCGTCTTCCAGCTGCCTACCTGAGTGACAGCGATGATGGCGACGCTGAAGAAGCAAGGCTGCTCCGGGAAGTCGGCAGGAAGGAGCAGAAGGGGACACAGATAAGGAACTGCATTTGCAGACCCCCAGCACGGTCTGCATTTCCCCACAGCAGTTGGTTACGGGGAGCTTTCCTGATCAGGCTTCAACTCTTCCCGTGACCCGGGCATTTGAAAAGGAGCTTTGTATTGCGGTCCACTGTCCTTTCGGTGAAGGAACTTAAGGCCCCCTGGGGTTGGGCTGAGAGCACAGGGTGTCTGTCTATGTATTTGGCTCTGCTGGATCTTAGCTGTGACCTGTGGAACCTTTGTTGCGTCACTCAGGGTATTCCGTCGTGGCTCGAGGGCTCCGTAGCTGCCGCACACAAGCCTAGTTACCTCGTGGCATGTGGGATCTTAGTTCTCCAGCCAGGAATCAAACTTGTATACTCTGCATTGCAAGGTGGACTCTTAACCACTGGACCACCAGGGAAGTCTCCTTAAGTCTTCTTCTCAAAAAGTGGAATTTTTGGATGAGATCCATGAAATTCCATGCATTCCTAGAGATTCTCCCTCACACCCCAAAGTAAAACAGCTTTTATTGGCCTGCCTGTGTTTATGGATCTTACAAGCGCCTGTAAACTCTGGGGGTCCTCAAATCCCCTGGGCCGTTTCTCAAAGGCTCACGACCTGCTGCAGAAAGCCTTCCCCTGAACCTGTGTGCTGACCATTCAGGCTTCCCGAAGGATATGTTCAAAAGACCCCTAAACTAACAGTATGACCTTAGAAATGTAACAGTGCAAAACTGTTACATTTCAATTCTTCTATTCATCCAAATTTTTTTGAGGATCAACAGTGGTTTCAGAGGCTTGGTTTCCTGTCATCAGATATCAACTCCCTGATACTGGTGGAGTACCTAGAAAAGACACTGAAGATTTATTGAAACTAAGATCTTTTCAAATGAAAAGATGAGTAGAATTCCCTGTTTCAGTGGAAGTCACCCCTACCCTTTTCCAGTGCCCTTTGTGACCCCGTCAGCATTCTGGGCCTCATCACCCATCTCCACAGTGACAGTCTTTAAACCTCAGTCTACATCCTCTGCCAGTTCCAATGTTGGCCTGGAAACTGGTGTGATGGAGCCTGGTTGCTTATTTGCTCACCAATTATAAATAAAGCCTAGATATTTTGTCTAAGGGCACAGTGAAAAAAGTGACCTACCAGTCTCTGATGTCTAACTGGCCCAACTGGGCCATGTGTTTTGAGTTCCTTAGAAGAAGGCAATGGCACCCCCACTCCAGTACTCTTACCTGGAAAATCCATGGATGGAGGAGCCTGGTGGGCTGTAGTCCATGGGGTCGCTAAGAATCGGACACTACTGAGTGACTTCACTTTCACTTTTACTTTCATGCACTGGAGAAGGAAATGACAACCCACTCCAGTGTTCTTGCCTGGAGAATCCCAGGGACGGGGAAGCCTGGTGGGCTGCCGTCTATGGGGTCACAGAGTCGGGCACTACTGAAGCGAGTTAGCAGCAGCAGCAGCAGCAGGATAGGATTGGAAATATCCTATCAATTTCCTGAAAGCTAATTTTCCTTGAGCCTGCATTCCGCGGTCTCTACATGCCTGCCCCCTGGTAGACACTGCTTGGTTCATTTCTCACAAACTCTAATGCCCACCACCCCCACTCCCTCTCACCTGACCCCACATCTCCATAGCAATGTTCTGTGTACAAATGCAGCGGGCCACATCTCATCAATTGGCTGGTCACAGTTTCACTCTCTCCCTGGCCCCTAAAGTCATTTTACTTTGTGATCCTGGTGCAGTTAATGGAGAAAATGTCCAACAACAGAGTCCTGGAGAAGCCAGCCACCAAGGGGGTGAACAGTGGAAAGACAGCAAAACAGAAGAAACGGTCAGGCAGCTTTGCAAACATCAAAGGAGAGGAAAATTTCAAAACAGTAAAATTTTTTTCGGAGGGACATCGTGAAGATATGGACTGAAAGTGTCTACTGTATAATGTTATGAAGCGGGCAGCTCGGCAGGGTCACAGAGGAAGTGGTCAGAGGAAAGCTGAGAGTCCAGACCAGGAGGCGAGTGACGCGTGAAGGTAATTCGACAGAGAGGATGGAACTTGGAATCTAGAAGCACTCACGCTGGCCAAAAGCTGGTTCTGCCATTTGCTACCATTTACTAGCTTTATGATCTTGGCAATATTTTGCTCTGTTGAGCCTCAGTCTCCTCTTTTGTGACATGGGTGTAATAAGGCCTTCCTCGGAAGGTAGTTGTGAGAGTGAAGTAAAACAGCATTCAGCAAGTGTCCATGTCATTCCTTACCTTCACCTTCTTGTTTTCAGTGTTATCTACATTTCACCTGTTCACAGAATCATCATGTGACGACTTTTTTTTCTGTAATTTCAGCAGAAAATGGGCTTCCTTTGCCTCCTGTTTAGCCTATGCAGTAAAGTGATTTCAGATGCAAACTTTCCTGCGCCTGCCAATAACAATGGCCAGTCAACTCAGAGGGCTGGATGCCCCGCCTCTTCAACAGTTTGAGACCCTCTCTGCTCCCATCTCTCCCCTGCGGGTCCCGCCCACATCTCTTTGTCTTCTCCTTAGGCTGCCATGTCCCTTCTTGGACCCTAAAGGGAACTTACCTCTGTTTCCAACCCACACGCCTCTCAGCTTCTCTGAAAGTTTTTACTCCCAGGAGATTCTATCCACACTTGTGGCTTCACTTACAATTGCCATGTGGAAAACACCCAAACAGGTGCCTCCAGCCCTCTTCCCTCTCCCAAAATCCAAATGAACATCAGCTGCATGTATAAAGCAAATCTAATATCACCCCCTACCCCAGCTTCCCCTAAAAGAGCAGCAAGATCCACATTTCACCAAACTTGCAGCATCGCCACTGGCCCATCCTGTACACACCCGCCTGCCAGGCCTGGTGGATTCCCCTGCCACTTCCACGTCAGTCCCTATTGGACTTGTAATCTAACTCACAACCTTTCCAACCTGCGAGATGCAGGGGAAGGGAAGGAGCAGGATGGGCAGAGGGAGGTAGGGGAAAGTGATTTTAGTGAAGACCTACCTGGACACTCCTAGCACCCCCTCAGATTTTGCAACCTTGGTCTGAGTTGACAGCACCCCCTGCAGGTGAGCCTGTGGGCCCAGGCCCAGTGTGAACAGGAAGTGCGGGCCCAGGCCCAGTGTGAACAGGAAGTGCTCTTGATGCTTTGCAGACTCACCCCACCCAGAGGCCCAGGGGGCACGGCCCGGCCCTGGAACTGGGTCTCTAACAGGGCACTGCCCTGTTGCCCCACGCCAAACTGATCAGGGCCTTTCTGTTCAAGCACAAGACTGTGCCCAGCAGGTCACCCACAGTCCAGGCACCAAGCCTCTGCTCTCATACTGACTCCAGTAATCTGCGAAACACTGCAGGACTCTGGCCATCTCCAGCCCAAGCTAGTAGCCAAAGGCCCTCACCTGAGCACAGGTCCTCTTGGTTCGGTCCTCCTTGCGCTGAGCATCACCCTGGGCAGCTTCACGCAGTCTCACCTAACTCCCATGAAGGCCCTGCACAGTGATCTAACTGTCACCAAGTTGAGCAGCTAGAAGGTGCAAGGAAGAGCTTCATCCCAGCTGTCCGCCTTCTTTCCTGGGAAACGAGCTTGGAAGCAGCACCTTGTTTTAATGCGACACATTGCTTTAGAGAGGGAGCGAGTCCCGTGTGTTCTGCCCGTTTTATCTCGGCACAAAGGGGCAGTGTGTTTCTGTGCCTTGATGACAAGAACAGAACATTCAGTGGCCTCCCAGGGGCTCAGCCAACACTGATGCTTCCCTAAATCTGGTTTTCAAAAGAGCTCCCCTTTGTCCCAGCTCTATCTATTCCCACTTTTGAGTACATCATGATGTTTCATATCTTTTGTAAAAACCACGTATTCAAATACTCAGTTCTCACAATCCATGAATGCCGTATCCCTATATTATATTGTGTTAAATCTTGACACACTTCCAGAACTGCCTGGAGCAGAAACCAGCGTTACTGAAAACATTCCCGGTCTCGTGGTGCCCTCTGCTGGTAGAGCACAGAACATACAGCACAGGATCCAGGCCTCCCGTCTACAGGTGCTGAGATTGAGAGCTCACTCAGCAGTGAAGAAGCTGAATTCCAGCCCCAACTCTTCTGCCGATGGACTTACTGGCATCCTGTCAGTGACGCCCCTCCTGGGTCTCGAGGGTCTGTGCTGGAATGAAGAGCTTGAATTAGTGCTCCCACAGTCCTGCATTCCTGGATATCAAGGGAACCAATCCAAGGTTTGGGAACCAGACCCTTTCACAACCTGCTGTAGAAGCCATAAAACTCCCTGAGCCATGACTTCAGGTCAATAAAATATCTCCTGACTCGCCTTGACTCTTCAGCTTCCTGGGGGAGCAGAGAGAAACCTGGGGCAGAGGAGGGCAGGCTGCTGAACCGTCCATGCGTTGCCCACTGGCCCTCCGCCCTCCCCACAGTCCGAGCCCCACTGCTCTTCCGGGGCCGCGGCTGTTCCACCGCTGCTCTTTACTTGTTCCCCTTGCAGGTGTGAAGGTTGTGCATTGTCTAAAATATGGGCCGCTTCCTGCCTGTGAGAGCCGTTGACAAGCTGTCCTGGAGACGACACTGGGGTTAGTCTCTGCTAGGGGCAGGGCGATCCCAAAGGCCAGAGCCAGGCTTCAGCTCCGCTTCTGCCACGTTCCAGCTGGGTCCTGTGTCTCCACCCCTGAATTACTGAAAAACAGGGCTTTACTGAGGACCAAATGAGAAATGAATACAAAACTGCTTCATCAGCCCTGGAGAACATAGATGTGATCGTGACACTGTGAAGCCACCAAACACCAAGCTGGCATAGTCACACAGCAAAGAATAATCGAAATAAACTGAAAAAAAAAGCCAAATTTATGCAAAAAATAAATGAGATCTTCAGTACTAGTAGCAAGATTATCTCAGGGCATTGTTTCCCAAAAGAAGGCTCCCTTGAGATGCTCCAAGCGAAAAAATGATTGCATGGGAAAACACTGTATTTCCTCCAGGGATATTCACAATGCCTGTCAAATTTTGCTATGAAATTTGTCACTAAAAATGTTTAATTTTTAGAACTGTTTTGGATTTTGGGTTTTCAGATAGGGATTTGTAAACCTGTATCAAAATCTATTTTTACAAACCTTTCAATCTGACTTGCTCCTATGTTTCTGGTCTCTTCAGAAGAAATGACTTCTAGATTGTTTTAGTTCATATCATTGTCAGTAATTCAGTAATCAAATTAATCCTACTAACTAGGGCTGGTTTAGGACTAAGTTACCCAGTGCAGTATACAAAGTGGTTGTCTGTAAGTAGGCAGCCAAGGGCTTCATGTGTGTGCTGTGGTGGAAGGATTCCTTCCAGCTCCAGTCCCCAGGAGGCACACTCACAGCAGCACTGCCTGGAGACTCAGACTGCTCACACTGCTATTCTGAACCTCAGGCTAGGACTAGTGGTCTGACGAGCGTGAATCAGAATCACAGGATAGACTAACTGAACTCAGGACTGACATGGAGCACGTAGTTTGCATACGTATGTGCAACTGAAAGATTACTCTAAGAAAGTCCTGGGAGAGACTCTGGACACTACTTTGGTTGGGACAGGCAGAGTCGTGCGTAACAGCGTCGAAAGCTTTTGGCAACAAACCTTCTTTCTCACTTTTGTTGCTTGTCCGTGGTGGGCCCACTGCCCACCTGTTCCATGCTGCTTTTCTCTCAAACCCAAGGAAATGCTCCGCTCAGACAAGAGAACATGCTGGTCCTAGCCCTTCTGCTTGGAATGACTTCTGCCACTTTTCTCACCCTTCGCTGGCCACAGTCAATGCCATGCTCACATCTGTTCCATGTGGTGGGGTCTACAGTCCTTGGTGGGAGGAGCAACAAGTATTTTGAGCAACAGACAGTTTGCCACAGATATACAGGGTGAGACTGGCTCAGTGTCAACTGAAATCTCTTCCCTTAGAATGTATTCTATTTTAAAATATTGCAAACAGGACAGAAATCAGAGACAGCTCTAACATTTAAGTATGAGTAAACTGGACTTAGCGACTTCACTTTCACTTTTCACTTCCATGTATTGGAGAAGGAAATGGCAACCCACTCCAGTGTTCTTGCCTGGAGAATCCCAGGGACAGAGGAGCCTGGTGGGCTGCCGTCTATGGAGTGGCACAGTCGGACACGACTGAAGCAACAGAGCAGCAGCAGCAGAAAACTCAAGGGCAAATAATAAATTCTATTTTAAAGTCTGCAGTTACGTTTTATCTGCTGCTGAACAATCAGAGTAAATAGTCCTACTTAACAATTTCCCATAAAGTTTCACTCTTCAAAGCAGCAATATCCAGAACTTTGTGAAGGTGAGAATACCTTTTAAAGAGGTGACTTAATGGGTGATTTAGACAGAAGGTGCTGCCAAACAAGGTAATTATTTTTCTTTTTTGTTCAGTATTCCATCTGCAAATGACTGGATGATGCCTTGCAAGGACAATTATGTGCCTTGTCTGTCCTGCTCCACCACAGAGGTGCTAAGTGATCCCCAGTACTAACAGTCAAGGGAAAAGATGCAGATGCTGATTTTGTCAGCAAAATGAGGTTAGGATTTGGGAGGAGATGCTACAACCCAGAGAGTAGCTGGATCTCGAGGGCCCACCGCCTTCTTAGGCACCAAGAGGGCCCAGCCAACCTTCTCGGCTCCTAGTTCCCAGCCCTGTGGAACACAGGCCAGAGACAGGCTACTACCACATACTCTCAGCCCAGGTTTCTATTCCAAAGTGTTACATATTTAAGCACTAAAGAAGCTGGTACCAGGCTGGAATGGTTTCTTCTTTCTCTCTTCCTTCATTATTTCTGGTTGTGGTGGGCTTTCATCGCTGGCAGGCTTTTCTCTGGCTGTGGCCCTCTGGAGCTCTGGTGCGCCAGCTTCTCACTGCGGTGGTTTCCCTTCTTGCAGAGCAGAGGTTCTGAGACGCGCGGGCTCCGCAGCTGTGGCACGCGGGCTCCGCAGTGGATCCCTGAGCACAGGCTCAATAGTCATGGCACGTGGGCTTGGTTGCTCTGTAGCATGTGGGATCTTCCCAGACCAGAGACTGGAAGGCGAATTCTCTACCACTGAGCCACCAGGGAAACCCTGGGATTATTTCTTCTTATTTTGAATACACTGAAAAGGACATGACGTACTGTGCTAAATCATCTTTATGACAGAAAGAACATTTTCCTAAGAGAATGTGAATGGCAACTTAGACTGATGGCCTCTCAGTAGTCACATAAATGAAGACCCTAAACTCAAGTTTATTTCACTTATTATAAAGGAACATCTTCAAACTCAAATTTATTTTGAAAGGAACATCTTGGTAGGGAAAGCGAACTTATGCAATGGTAGGGAATCTACCTTGGACCAGAATAAACAAATGGAGGGAAAGAATTGGGGGAAATACTGCTTATTTTTACCTGATAGATTTTCACTGAGTTTCTGTTTTTCATATAATGTAGCTCTATAACCCTGTGAAGATTATTTTAACTTTATGTGCTGCAGTTTCTCTATCAGGGAAAGCAAGAAGCCAAACAAGATGGGACGAGTCAGAGACTGCTTCCCAGTCCCAGTCCCACGACTGACTGCAGACATGCAAGCCCCCTGTGCTCCCGTGCGGGACCTACAGCACCAGGCTCAAGCAAATATCAGCATATATTTGGATCAAATGAGAAAATAAAGCTAAAAGTCCTTTAAAAATTAAACAGTAGTGTACAGATGATGGCAGCTTCATCTCATTCTCCCAAATCCTTTCCGGATGGAACTTCAGCATCTGTCCACTCGCGAAGCATCTTCAGTTTCTAGGCCTGGATGCGGTGATCATTAGGGCAGACACAGCCACGGCCCTCAGGGTGCTGTGAGCCATGGAGGAGACACACGTTAATGTAACCACACGAATACATCTGTGATCCTGTAACACAACCTCTTTTTGTCCATGTTCTTACTCCCCAGTCAGCTCTAACACCACATGATCTTCTCCACAGTGGTTCCACTCCCTCCCCCCACAGCAGGGGGCAGGAGCCCTGTCTGTGACATTGCGTAAAATCTCCAGCCCAAGGGGATTATAAAAAGCACATGGAAATCAGTTCATTGTCATTGGACTCTCTGAGATAATACAACCTGTACAACGTGTGCCCGGGTGGGTAGGCCATGTTGTTACAGCATGGTGCCCCCAAGCATCTTACCTTTCTACCACTGTCTGCAATTGGGTGCATGGTTTCCTTGTAGACAAACTATCTGTGCTCAAAAACCCTAACTCAGCCCTGGTACTGTTCACCAAACACTCCTGCTGGATCAACTGTCTTTGAAAGAGTCCATGTCACATTTCAGATTCGGAGCCCTTGGGTTACGGAGAGAGGGGTGTCACTCTGGCTCATTCAGTGCAGACAGGCCTCTGGTTTCTTAGATCTCTCAGGTAAAAGAACAAGTTTGATCATTCCTCAAATAGACTAAACTTAGGCCAAATTGAGACTGACCCTCGGGCCAAAAGAAAAATAGCCCCTCAGAGATGTTGTCTGAGTTCGCTGGGACTGCCACACCACAGACGGGATGCAGAAAATACCTCAGGTTGGGTGATTACACTGCAGAATTCATTTCCTCACAGGTCTAGTGGCTGCGGTTTCAAGATCAAGGTGTCAGCGGAGCAGGTCCTCCTGAGGCGCTTATCCCCACCTTGGCCGCCTTCTCCCTGAGTCATTGCATCACCTTCCCTCTGCATCTGTGTCCTAATCTCTTCTGACAAGGGCATCAGTTCAGTCAACTGAATCAGGCCCACCCTGACAACTTTGTGGTAGCTTAATCACCTCTTAAATGCCCTGTCTCCAAATACAGTCACAATCTGAGGTCCTGTGGTTAGAACTTCAACATACAGAATTTGGGAACCCAGTCCAGCCTCTAACAGACACCCATGTCCTAATCCCCAGACCAATGAATGTGTTACCTTACAAGGCAAAAGGACTTTGCAGGGGTGATTAAGTTAATTTAAGGATCTTGAGGTGGGAGGTTACTCTGGATTATCCAGGTGACCACATTGTACTCACAAGGTCCTTTAGAGGGAGACCAGAGGACCAGAGTCAGAGGCAGACAGAGACAGACTCACAGGGAGAGACTCTGCAGACTCTGAAGATGGAGGAAGGGGCTACAGGGAATACCTTTTCTGGTTTTTGGAGGCACCTCTCTCCTCCCCGAGAGCCTCCAAAGGGACACAGCCCTGCTGACGGGATCTTAGCTCAGGGAGATTTCTGACCTCCAAAACTGTGAGAGAATAAATCTGTGTTGTTTTGAGCCTCCAAGTTTATAGGAATTTCTTACAGCAGCAATAGGAAAGTTAATGTAACTTACCAGTCTGAAAATATTTTGGAAGCTGTGAAAATGAGGAAGCAGTCAGAATGGTCTTCAGAAAATAGTGAAAAACTAGAGATCAAGAGAAAATACCAAAGGAAATGAGGAAGGGAGAGAAATGGGAGAAGGAGAAATCAAGGAATTCAATGGGAGAGATGGAAAAGGATGCCAATAGTGGCGGCCCAGCAGAGGACATGGGCTGGCCTAGAAAAGGTTATAACATTAAAGAACTTAGGACTTCCCTAGTGGTCCAGTGGTAAAGAATCATCCTGCCAATGCAGGGGACACGGGTTCAATCCCTGGTCCAGGGAGATTCCACGTGCTGAGGAGCAACAAAGCCTGCACACAATTCCTGAGCCTGTGCTCTGGAGGCCACAAGTCCCAAGCACTCTAGAACATGCACAAGAGAAAGTCCACACACAGCAACAAAGACCCAGTGCAGCCAAATACATAAATTTGGGGAAAAAAAGATTTAAAACACAAAGAACATAAAATCAGTTGTGGAACCCCAAGCCTCTAGGAACAGAAGGCAACTGTGTGTTCAGTAACTGTTTGAACCCACAGCTTTGGCCACACCACCAGTGCCCTAGCCAAGCTGCCTTAGAAAGGGCAGTCCACAAAGAGCATCGGCCAGGTGTGGAAGCGATCCAGGGTGCCCACTCCAGGGAAGCCACAGACATGACAGTGCCAGGTGCCATGGTCATCCAAGTGAGAAACCCGGGCACCCCCCATCCCATAGAGGTGGCAGTAATAAAGACGGCTACTCTTATAAGCTCGGCATTGTGTCCAAGCCCTTGAGAGACTGAATATGCAAACAAAGGCCAGACTACATCTGAAAACAGAGCTCTGGCCCCTCGCCTGCCGCAGCTGCCCAGGGAGCAACTCTCATCCACAGCACCCAGCCCAGGAGCCAGCCTGCTGTCCGCAGTGGCAGTCAGGGTCATAGTAACCCTGCAGCATTCAGTCCAAAATGCCCAGGACTTGATGAACAACAGCTTCATTTTGTCCCTGCTTCCAGCTTGGGACCAACCAGAGGAGGCCACTTAGGTCCCTCTAACAAACTGATAGGACGTCCCCTTCTGGTCACCACCTCCAGCCTCCCCACACCAGCAGCTTCCAGCTAGGACACACCCGCAACCTTCCTTTTTGCTACCATGAACCTTTCCCACTCCTCCGTCTGCCTTTGAATCTCTGCCAAACCAAGTGATAGTGGCTGCCTCCCTTGCTACATGCAGCCAGCTCTGTGTGAATAGCTTCTGCCTATTCTCACGTAGGCAGTCTCCACGCACACACTAAGGCGATACTCACAGCTGCCCTATGTGGTGATACCTTCCGTGATGCTATGTAGCAGAAGCTGGAAGTCACTCTCTGATTGGCACCTGAGGCTGTGTGTTCTTCGTCTGACACTTGGAGCCCAGAGAAGCTTGGCTTTTCCCCCGAAGCCTACTACTAACCACATTTGGGAAAGACTGAACTAGTTTCAGAAGCAAAGCCATAATTTGGAAGTCAGAAAGACAAACAGTCAAATGCCTGAGCAGAAGGATGAAACAGGGAAAATCACAGCATGACCAACATGATGATCCAATGTGTCTGGCCCACATCACAAGGGCATTTCTTTTTAGAAATTCACATGCTTAAAACTATTCCCAAGCATTCCTGAAGTCTCCTCCAGGGTCTGCCTCAAGCTGTCCAGTGCGATCCAGGCCGCCACTGTGCTCCTGAGCCCTGCAGACTCCACTGTGCCACCCTGGGTCTCACCTAGAAGCTGAGGGTGAAGGCTGTTGCCGGGGTCTGCCTTCAGAACCCTGCACTGTTGCGCCGGAGCCCAGACCACAGCCCCGAGGGGCCTGGCCCACCTCCCAGACATCGGAGCCTGGGTCACATCCCCACCAGGGGAGACCAGCACAGCCCCTCACTCCTGCTCAGCAGGGGTGGGGTTCCTCAATCCCCGCGTTTCGTCCCAGGATCACTGTCACTCTAGATAACTGACAAAACATCGATTCCTGCCCCCAAGATTCCTAAAGACACTCACTCGATAATGGGGATAACACTCTCCGACATGAATCACAGCAGGATCCTCTGTGACCCACCTCCCAGAATACTGGAAACAAAACCAAATAAACAGATGGAGCCTAATGAAAATTAAAAGCTTCTGCACAACAAAGGAAACTATAAGCAAGGTGAAAAGACAGCCTTCAGAATGGGAGAAAATAATAGAAAATGAAGCAACCGACAAAGGACTAATCTCAAAAATATACAAGCAACTCCTGCAGCTCAATTCCAGAAAAATAAACGACCCAATCAAAAAAACTGGGCCAAAGAACTAAACAGAAAACTCTCCAAGGAAGACATACAGATGGCTAATAAACACATGAAAAGATGCTCAACATCACTCATTATCAGATAAATGCAAATCAAAACCACAATGAGGTACCATTTCACACCAGTCAGAATGACTGCGATCCAAAAGTCTACAAGCAATAAATGCTGGAGAGGGTGTGGAGAAAAGGGAACCTTCTTACACTGTTGGTGGGAATGCAAAGTAGTACAGCCACTATGGAGAACAGTGTGGAGATTCCTTAAAAAACGAAATAGAACTTCCTTATGACCCAGCAATCCCACTGCTAGGCATGCACACCAAGGAAACCAGAATTGAAAGAGACACATGTACCCCAATGTTCATTGCAGCATTGTTTAGAATAGCCAGAACATGGAAGCAATCTAGATGTCCATCAGCAGATGAATGGATAAGAAAGCTTGGTACATATACACAATGGAGTATTACTCAGCCATTAAAAAGAATAATTTGAATCAGTTCTAATGAGGTGGATGAAACTGGAGCCTATTATACAGAGTGAAGTAAGCCAGAAAGAAAAACACTAATACAATATACTAATGCATATATTTGGAATTTAGAAAGATGGTAACGATAACCCTGTATGCGAGGCAGCAAAAGAGACACAGATGTACAGAACAGTCTTTTGGACTCTGTGGGAGAGGGAGAGGATGGGGTGATTTGGGAGAATGGCATTGAAACATGTATAATATCATATATGAAACAAAACGCCAGTCCAGGTTCAATGCATGGTTCAGGATGCTTGGGGCTGGTGCACTGAGATGACCCAGAGGGATGGTACAGGGAGGGAGCTGGGAGGGGGGTTCAGGATGGGAAACACATGTATACCCATGGCAGATTCATGTTGATATGCAATATTGGAGTAATTAACCTCCAATTAAAATAAATAAATTTATATTTAAAAATAATGGGAATAATAATTACATTCCCATAATTGCCTTGTTGAACTTGGAACAGATAGTCTTAAAATTATTTTCACAAACTCTGTTCACGCATGACACCGTCCTTCTTTTGTAGGAGGATGGATAAGATCTAAAACAAACCAAGCCAGCCAGCTGCCATCCACCTGGGCTCCCTGTGCTCAGTGGGCTAGAATCTGAGGAGGGGAAGGGGAACAGGCACAGCAAAAGAAAGGGCAAATAAGAAAGACTTGTCAGAAAATCAAACATGCATTGGCAGAAGGCCAGCTGTGGTGAACATTCCAAGATCATGGCCAGCAAGTCAGCTGCTGGCATGTGGTAGACGAGGTCTCGCTGAGCTCCTCCTGTGTGGCCTGTTGTTTAGGACAGAGCTGATCAAACCCAAAGGTGGCCGAGATGGCAGAAGTACAGTGCACAAAAGATGAAAACCAAAGTTGAGCTGTTTTCTGAGTGGAGATGCTTTCTGTGTGAGCCAGGTGGTGGGAGGCTGGGTGTCCCCACCCCATGTGAGAGAAGCGGGAGTGACCCTGGTGCTCTCCTGTGGGTCAGTGCACCCTGCCAAGCCTCCACCTCAGGGTGTGCAGTGCAGGTGTACTGACGCTGCTGTTTGCCACACGTGCTTATGAGAGCTTCTGCACTCGACATACCCAGTGCTGTTGGAGCCAAGGACGGAAGGCTGTAGCTGTGATCAGGCTGGCTGTCACTGCCCCGACCCTCGAGACACTGTGCTGGCTTAAGGGGGAGATCAACAAAACATATCAGTATATTCAGGGAGGTGGAAGTGGACATTAGGACACGAGATCTCTTCTTTATCAAATCATGAGCTGCAGGAATCTGTAACCTGGAGCCCCTGAAGGGCAGCGTCCCTGCCAACTCACAGGTGCAACACAGACCTGCAGATGAGAGATGACTGTGGACAACAGGGCCCGACAGTCAGCGTCTGCAATTGCTGAAGAATCACGCTCAACTCCTGACTCTGCATCAGTGCAAGGGATAGTAAGCACCCTTGTTTTTCTGAGTGGACTGTCCTTGAGCTTCTGTCTCTCCCCTGCCAGAACCGAGGGAAACTGGCTGAGGAACTCTGAGCAGCAGACTCCCTGCCTCTCTCCAGAGTCCACTGAACCGTGACCCCCACGGGGCATCAGGCAGAGAGAGCCTTCGAGAAGCACAGCTCCTGCCAGAGCTGAGCCCAAAGTGAGGCTGCGTCAGGACAGCCAAGAGGAGAAAAAAAAAAAAAAAGCTGTTTCCCAAAGGGACTGCAGCCTCGGGACCAGGGACCTGGCCCTGCGTCCCAGGCATGTAATTCTGAGCAACAGAACATGCTCACTCCGGTGCAAAATCCCTGATGCTAGGGCAGAGCTGGGCTAGAGGACAGCCAGAAATCCCTCCCTCAGGGCACAAACCACCAGGAACCACTGGTGGTTTCACTGGCTCTTTATGTTTTCAGAACGAGGACTGGAAAATCCAGCAGAGTCAATGGGTGTTCCTGGCCGCAACCAGCGTGGGAATCTGGAGGGGACATTGCGCCAGGTCCAGGTGGGGCCCTTGGATTGCTCTGGACTGAACTGTGCCTCTCTAAACTCACGTGGCTGTGTCACAAATAGAACCTTTAAGGAGGGGGTTAAAGTTAAAAATGAGGTCATAAGAATTGGGCCGTGGGCACACAGAACCAACGTTCTCATAAAAGAGGCCTAGACACCAGAGATTTCTTTGCCTCTTGAGGACAGTGTGGGAAGGAAGCCGTCTGTGAGACAGCAGAAGAGTCCTCACCAGAAACCACATCCTGGCAGCACTGATTGGGACTCTCTCGCCTCAGAACTGGGAGAGAGAATTTTCTGTTGTTAAGCACCAGTCTACAGCATTTTGCTTCAGTCCTAAGATGACTAAGACAAGGACTGGGAAGATCTCTGGGTACAGACGACACCCACCTGATCGTGTGACTTTCTAGACAAAACTTCAGCAATGCTGAGCTCCCCATGCTGAAGGACAGGCCTGCTGTCTGGCTCTGGAGGCTGCATCTGCTTGGAGCTCTGCTGCCCTGATGGCCAGCATGGGCCACGGGGCCTATACACCCGAAGGCTGGACTTTGGCCAGGAGCTCCATTTCCTCACTGAGGAGGTCAGAGCCGCTGTATAACCTTGAAGAAAATTAGGAGTCAGGCAAAGTCCTAGCTCAGGCATTCCTGGTCAACTGGCCTCACAATTTGGGCATTAAGGGGGCACAGAATTAAGTAGGCCTTCAGATTCCAGAAGCTTCGGCTGCATCTGAGGCTGCCTAGCAGGGACCTCCTTCTGATGACCAGTCAGCAGAGCAGCCACCTGGACAAGTATGTGGAAGACAGCTTCCTTGGACTCCAAGTCCCAGGAGAGTAGGGTCGTGTTGGCTCTGCTCACCTTCAGCCTGTGCTGAGCATGGACAGAGGTGCCCAGAAAGGCAGCTGTTTCCCAGGGGGAAACACGAAACCATAGAGCAGCCCCCATCCAGGTGCTTCTGAGCACCACAGGGTAATCTACCCTGGGTACTCAGCTCAGTTTTCCCATCCTGTGGCTCTCTTCCCAGGCCCTTAGAGTGGAAGGAACTCCCTGTTCAGCTCTCCCCTCACTTCACAGCACAGCCATCCATTAGGGAGAGAGGATGAGCAGCAGGTGAAATCCACCGTGCAGCCAGGAATCTGCTGGCCCTTCCCTATCATAATATTAATGAAAGCGGGGTCCAGCTGCTTGCCATTCAAAAGCCAGTGCTCAAGAAGCAAAGTTAGTGGAAATTTGCTTTATTCCAGAGGCCAACAACTGTTGGGGAGAGCAGGCTAGTGTCTAAAAGCCACCTCCCCCACCAACAATCAGTGGGCAAGAGCTTTTATAGACAGAGGGAGAGGGTATATGTGGAAACAGCACATCAGCTCTGATAGTCATCTTGAGATTGGTCAGTGGTGTCTGATCAGCGTCATCTTGACTGTTTCAAGTACAGCTGATCTTCAGCTCCAGAGTTAGTTTTTCCTCATTTCCTTGAGGCCAGATTGTAGCAGCTTATGTCATGGCTAAAGTCTGGTCATCGAGTAGTTAACTTCTTTCACCTGGTGGGGGTTTCTGTATATATAAGACAGCTCATAAGACATGACACTGAATATTATCCACAGCCCTTGGGGAGGAACTAAAAGTCCTTGATTTTGCTGAATGACTATTATTTGGTCTCATTTGGCTGTTTTCTCATCTGTTTCTGCACATTCTCATTTCTCTGATTCGACTTATTCTTTGGCTGAAATTTTTCTACAGACAAAAGAAAGATGGAGGACATGGTGGGGAAGAATCATAGGGTTGCTTCCTTTCAATAACCATCAGCACCAGGGTTGTGGGGAGGAGAGGCTCCCATGTCCAGTGATCCCAGCACATTTCTGGACTCTTTTTGCTTTCTCACTTTCCCAGGAGGTTATTTTACAACTTCTCCTGGCTTAAATACCCCACGCCCTCCGTCCCACTCCTCACTCCATCCACAGCAACTCCTTCTAATTCCCTGAGGACACACAGGCAATGACTTCCCAGCCTATCTGCTAAACTCCTTGCACCAAGAACCACCTGCTCCCTGTTCTCCCCATGGTGGTTGGTGGGCTGCCCTTGCTCCTTCTAAAGCACCGCCCTCCATTTGTGCTTGAGACCTCAACCCCTCATATCAGCTCAAGGATTCTTCTCATATGATTTTCTCCTCTCTAGCATCAGCAATTAACCCTTACCTCTTGGGTTATCATCATGAATGATGTTCATG